>CM076457.1:4180000-4687500 GCA_038419695.1 Scomberomorus guttatus
AAAGCCCTCTTTAGCTGAGTAGATTTCACAAATAAAACTTTATTATTCTAATCCACTGCTATGCTGAACTAAAGGGTATGATGGCCAGATTACACTGCTAAATATGACTAGCATTAGCTATAGGTAGTAGTAACAGATTCCATCAAGTTGTGTGTTAGCAGGTGTAGCCTAACTTCTGTACACATTCCACTATTGGTCTTATCACAATTAAGTAATCAAGCCAATTTCATTGAGTTACAACAACTTGAATTTTGTTTTAAATCAATGAACGCAGAAATTTTAGTTAAAATTACAGGCAATTATATGGAATTGATCTAATTACCAACATTATTATGTCAATACCACTCATTGAAATAATTTTTGCCATTTAAAAAGCTAAATAATTAAATTAGCAACTATGCATTTAATTAAGTAGTGGGAAAAGGTCGCCTGAACTACTTTTTAGAGTGCAGGCGGCACATCTTGCACTTTTAAATGTCAGATCACTCTCCAACAAGTCCTTCATTTTAAATGACTTTATTTTAACCCATAAAATTTCTCACTGAAACCTGGCAAAGACCTGGTTAAATCAGCTTATTTCTGAGTTGTACATATTTCTTAACTCACTGCGGCTTACTGGCCGTGGTGGGGGCCTGGCTATGGTTTGTAATGATCTGACGATGATGTCGACTGACAAATATACAAGTTTTGAATTACCGCTGTGTAAGATTGCACAGTCAATTCCAGTATTTTGTTTACTTATATTGAGACCCCCTAAATTCAACAAGGTTTTTATTGATGAATTCTTTGACGTTTTGTCTTTCATGGTTACTAAATCTGATAACTTTTTCATTTTAGGTGATTTTAACATTCACATTTGCTGTCCATCTAACCCAATTGCTCAGGATTTTCTGCATTTAATTGACTCTTTCAATCTTACCCAGTTAGTCATGGGTCCTACTCACATACATGGTCATACTCTTGACCTCATTTTAACTTTTTGCATTCAACTCACCATTTAGTGAGACACTTGGGCCTGTTACTACATGACTAATTTGTCACTGTGTGGAAAAATGTCTATGGGAGGGAGTTTTCTACTTCCATTCTACTTCAAAATTTTGTTTTGTGTCTGACATAAAGAAGAAAGCTGCTTCACCAAGGTGTGTGATCGGCTGATAGCCAGAGAGGATTCTCAGCTTTAAAGGACAGGTTCACAATTTTTCAAGTCTGTCTTAAACCAACAGTCAGGAGCCCAAATGAACATTGAAACATGTTTTACTTGCTGTAATCATTCCTCCTGTTACTGACCATACTGACCATTAGAAGATCATTTCATAATGCACTTACAATGTAGTGATGGGGGACAAAATTCACAGTCCTCCTTCTGTGAAAAAATGCATTAAAAGTTTGCCAAAGTTCCTCTTTTTGTTACTATACTTCCAGCACAGCTCAACAGGGAAACACTGTCTGAGGAAACACAAAGAGGGAATTTGATGCTAAAAAGACTGTAAATGTGGCAGTTGATACATGTTATTACATTGTTGTTACATTGAAGGCAGAGTTTCACACACACATTTAAATTAAATGTTCATGGTTTTTTATCAGTTTTTCAAGACCCCTGAATTTGAATTTTTAGACCTTCTGGGGGAGCTCACGTGTCTTTTGGGGGAGATAAGCCCCCCCTCCTCCCCTGGCTCCCCTGTAATTCAAACACTGCACTATATTGTCAATGATTTTCAGAGACTTTCCTCTTGATGCAATAAGTCCCAGGAACAGCCAGCATCATGCAAGAATAATGAAGATATAAATAGAAAAATCCCATATGTAAACTTTCATTAGCACCTATGGAATCCTGTAGCATTTAAAGAGATCTAACCATTTATCACTTATCTTACAAGAACCTTAGCTAAATAAACAGTATAATCTTTCATACCTTTGGGTGATAAGATAAGTTTCCCTAAACTTGCATCATTTGTCAATATCACCTCCATAGTTGCGAGCTGATGTTCTAAATAAAGTTATAAAACCCACCAACATAATGACCACTTGTTCAGAACGGTCTGTACAAGCAGTTCAATGGAGCTGAAAGTGGTAGCTCAGTAGGTGATAAGAGCAAACTGTAATGTACATTGTATTAATAGAGAAAGGTCTCTGCATATCACTCTGTTTCTCTTTCTGTTGTCATGTGTCTTTCATTATCTCACGCTGTGTCTCTGCATGTCCTTCTCACACACACTTAACAAGAGGAAAAACAAGTCCTGTAAGTTAGAACAGCTGTATCTTTCTAATGCGCTCAAGTTGTGGGTGGATATATATAATCCTAGCTGCTGAGATAAAAATCATTTAAAAGCTTTTTTGATTAAAACCCAAACAATCAACTTGTCACTGGGTGTGAGACATCTGAGATGCACCGCTATGACCAAACCCCTCCAGTATGATGCTGTCTGCCAGCTCAAAGCAAAATGTCCTCCTCTAGGTTTCAATTTTCACCTCATTTACAGCCAAAAGTGGGCCAAGCCTGCTAATGTGGCCCAGATGGGATAGCAGAGTTACGGCCTGATAGGTAACATGTTATCAGATTGTGCTGCGCTGCACATGTACAGTAAGATGTCAAAATATTTCATCCCTTGGGTCCTAAATTGTCATAACTGTTCAGTGTTTCATTGACATGTTATTCTTTAATCGGACGATTATGATCTTAAGCTGATTTGCATGTTTCAACTAGCAGAGTTTAAGTTACATCAGTTCAAAGGATTGCTTCATAGTACATAAATGTTAAGTAAGAATGCATTTATGGGCCAGATCCATGCAGATATTCCCTATATTGTGGCAATGTAAGCCACATGGGATCGGGATTTTTCTTCCTGTATAGACATGAACATATCAGATATGAACTCAAAGCATTTGAGTGAGACTTTCTGTTCCTGTTTAAATCCACTTTCCTCTCCTTACAATACTAGGGAGATCAAATGTTCTGCCTGCAGTGCAATCATAAGATTTACAAATGCAAAATTAAAATCAGCTCTTTTTATCATAGAATAAGGAGGTGGACTGGAGAAAATGAAGGTGGTGAATAAATTGATACACAGGTTTCAACCTTAAAATTGACAGTTACTATGGAAGATTGAAATGATTCCACTCCATTCTCTTTTTCTAGTACACGGAAACTGAAGGTATCATTATAAGAAATCTGGTGAGACTAAATCCTTTAAAGGGGACCTATTATGCATTTCCTTGTTTTCAGTCATATATATGATGTTACAGTGTTGGATGTTCATATTAAATGTGGCCAAAGTGTCAAATAATTAGGTAAACGTATGTAGAAGTAATCCCTGTGAGGAAAAAGCACTGGCTTCAAACTGCTCTGAACGCTCAGTTTCCAACGTTTTTCCAATATCGGCTCGTGACGGATTTCTTTATATGATCATCTGCTTTTTCCATTGTATTGGGGGCAGTCACGCCGAGCCATGACTTGAGCAGGCACGCTGTGAGTGTTTTTCCATTACACAGCAGGGCAAAGTAAAAGTAGTTTATCTGTTGGAGGTGTGCTGGTCATCTGCAGCTCTTCATCAAACATCATCATCACTGAGGCTGTTTCTGCCTATGCTATTCCTCCCTGCATTATTCCTAACTTATCCGCTAAACAATTATCTCCAAATATCTCCATATCTTGTTGTGTCGACCAGTTTTTCGTGCTGCTAACAAAGCTCTACTAATTCAGTGAGGAACACGTTTCATTTCCTGTAAAATCTTCACAATAAAAGTGTCCGTGGCCCATTATTCAGTGATTTAAAAGCTTTTAATATGAAGCAGTAAGCAGGAAATGTTGGGTTTTCATCGGCAGTAACTTAACATGACTCTGATACAACTGCCCCTCGGCTGGCTTCCAGAAAGCTGGCCAATCAGAACAGAGTAGGCTCATCAGAAGGGGGGGCTTGAAGAGACAGGAGCTAAAATGGCCTGTTTCAGACAGAAGCTGAACTGAAGGGCTGCATAAAGGGCCAGTATAAGATACATAAGAAGTTTTTTGAACTGTTTGTCATGCACACCTACTCTAGTGGAGACCCAGAATAAAAATATAGTGCTGGAAATGAGCATAATAGGTCCCCTAAATTCTCACTTTTATTGCATTTATACAAAAAATGAAAGCCACTGTGAGACAACATTTCGAAGCTAGTTGATGAGTGAAGAAGAAAAACAAATTCTTCATGTGATTTAGAAACTGTATTGTTGTAAATATAAAATATATTTTTTGTAATGATTCATTCATCTCTCACTTGATTCATTAGGAGTGTAAAGATTAACACTTCTTAAAAAGGTAAAAATATAAATTCCTAATTGCAGCTGAATCAAATCGTATCAAATTGGCTTTGTATCACAATGTATCATATAGTTACAATTGTGTCTGTATCGTTTTTGTATTGGATTGTGGATGAAGTCAACCAATCAATCAATCAAACTTTATTTGTATAGCACTTTTCATACAAAAACAATGTAACACAAAGTGCTTAACACAATAAAAACAATCCAATCAATACAAATCAAAATTCAGTTAAAAGCCAGTCTAAAAAGATAGGTCTTAAGTTTGCTTTTAAAAATATCAACACTCTCTGCTGCCCTCAGGTCTTCAGGAAGGCTGTTCCAGAGATGAGGACCAGAGTAATAAAAGGATGCCTCACCGTGGGTTTTTGTTCTGACTTTAGGGATAATTAAAAGGTCACTACCAGAAGACCTGAGGGTTCTAGAGGGTTCATAGGATAAAAGCAAATCTTATAAATAGGTAGGACTAAGACCATTAAGAGCTTTATAAACCAATAAAAGGATGTGGAAATCAATTCTGAAGCAGACAGGTAGCCAGTGCAGAGACTTTAAAATTGGTGTAATGTATGCTCTCTTTCTGGTCTTCATCAACACATGTGCAGCTGAGTTCTGCAGTAATTGTAGTTGTGATATATTCTTCTTAGGGAGGCCAGAAAGTAGAGCATTACAGTAGTCAATCCTGCAGGTAATAAAAGTGTGCAGTAGTGTCTCTGTATTGGCTTGAGAGAGGAACAGTCGCACTCTTGCAATGTTTTTTATATGATAAAATGCAATCTTAGTGATATTTCTAATGTGAGGTTCAAAACTGAGATCTGAGTCAAAGATGACTCCTAAGCTTTTCACCTGTTGACAGCTCTAATGCCAGTGCTTGCAGTTTCACATTGAGTTCCTCTCTCTGAGCTTCAGTACCAATGACCAAGACTTCAGTTTTGTCCTAGTTGAGCTGTAAAAAATTCTCTGCCATCCATAATTTGATATCTTAAATATAGTTAAAAAGGGCATCGATTGGCCCTGGGTCATCAGGAGACACAGTGATGTAAAGCTGTGTGTCATTAGCATAGCTATGGAAATTGATGCCGTGCCTCCTGATGATGTTTCCAAGTGGCAGCATGTTAAGATTAAAAAGAGCAGGACCTAAAGTTGAACCTTGAAGAACACCACACTTCATTTTATAGCTTTTGGATGAAAAGTCATCAATGCTTATTAACAATTCTCTATCAGTAAGATAAGATTTAAACCAGTTAAAAACAGTATCTAGATACGTATCATCTGAGAGGGAGAGATACACACCCATATTCATTAGTAATATCTACATTACATGTCTCTAGGGTTTATCCATTAAAAAAATTGGGAAAACACACACTTATTCTAGTAAGTGTGACATCAAAAAAATAGAAACGTTCCTTGTTCCTTTGCCTGTTCTGTTGTACCAGCCTGAGTTCAAATAAAGCTAAATGATCACACTAAGCGTTGTACCTCAAGCTGGTTGCTGCTCTTCTTCTGTCTTCTTTTAGACTTTTCAAAGCAAAAAAATGTTCTATTATTCAGATATTGTAGCTCAGCTCAACTACTGCCTCTTAACTAAGAGATCTGGCTGATTAGGGACTTTTAAAGCTGAGTAATATGCATTCAACAACAAGTCCTCCAAATTAAAGGGAAAAATACATTGTTGGACCATGTACTCCAAAACAACATATGGAAGTGCTTTCCTTTCCGACGTCATTTTCAGCAGTTATTGGCAAGATGACATAATTGTCTTTGTCTGGTTAAGGTTTGGTTAGGTTTTAAGAAAAGATCATGGTTTGGGTTAAAAGAAGTACTTAAGGTTAAGGTTAGTCATCTGTCGTCATGGTTATAATAATAACCTCGTGGTTAAGGTGAGGGGACAATCGTGTATTCTGGCTCCAACGCAGTATGGTTCCATCCTCCACACAGCGTCCCACTCCACTGGGCGTTTCAGAAGCAGAGCGTTTAGGTTGCGGTCAAGCCATTGGCCTTTTAAATTCAGTTGCACTGCTACTATAGTAATTATGGCAGCCTGGTCAAAGCCAAACCAGTGCCTTTATGGTACAGTAATTACTGCAGTAGCAGTGCAACTAAACTGCCAGATTTTGTTGACGTAAGCAGATTTTGTTTATTTGGTCATTTTCCTTGACTTTTTGTGCTTCTACTATGGCTAAGTAGGCTACTTAGTTAAATTGTTTTTTTATTTGTCTGTTTTAATTGTGTTTATTACTGATATACAATCAGGAATCTGCATGGGGTGTTTTATTTTGAAAATTGACCAGATGCTCTATGCTGTTTCTGTGTCTGACTTCCTGCCCAGTTTGATCTGCTCTGTGCAGCTTGAGCTTGGCTTTGAAACATATCAGTGACTGCATCCAACTCAAACATCCACAAGTAAAAACTGAATGCAGTCAAAAAACAATAAATACATCTGTAAAGTAAAAGTAAAAAGTCATTTTCATGCAGTTACAATGTCCCTAATGAGTGTAGTAGAGCTAGACCCAAGCCCATTTGGGACCCTAAGCAGCAGATTAGCTTGCTTGTACCTTGGGCTTGCTATTGCCATTCTTTTTTATTAGCCCTCATCAAGTTAATAGCACTTCCATTCTAGTGTTTTCTTTACAGCACAGCAAGTGATACTACTAGTACTACATTATATTACTACATAATAGCCCTGACTACAGTGCAATTTCATATATAGTATTTCATATATAGTAAGTGTTATATTGTTGCCCTAGGATATTCCGAAACAAAGACAATGGTGGATATGATTAAGTTGTTTATTTGGCTTTATTCGACTATTTACAGTATTTACAAGGATTTCTTATTCAACCTCCCTGTCTTTGGAATGTGGGAGGACACTGGGGAAATCCATGCAGAGGCGGTGAGACCATGCAAACTCCACATAGAGAAAAGCCAGGTTGGAAACCAGGACCTTCTTTCAGTAATGCCATAGTGCTGAACACTGAGCCACCATGCTGCCCATGAGAGAGAGGGAGTAGGAGATGAAGGACAGCAGGGGTGGATTGGTCTTGACCTTGGCTTTTTACTCTTTTACTTCTTCCCAAGAGGTCCCCCACCTTCTTTTTCTTCTCTTTCTTTCCAGCCTGAGGAGCAGCCCCCTGAATCACATTTTTTCTGCTTGTAGCTCAAGACTAAAAGCACTCATTTTTTTCCTTCTCTGCATCCTTGCTTGAATTGAGCTATTTCATCCATTAAGGTAATCTGAAACTTAGAATCCAGCAAGTGATTATTGCTTTCAAAAGAATCATCTGCAGTGTAGCTGAGGTTGGTTTGTGTGCACAATAAAAAAGATTATTTCTGTTTTTCTTACATTCTGTACAAACCCCTCTTTCCTGACCACGTGGCCTCTAGCTCAAGTGGCAACTACCACAGCTTGAGACATGCAATGCCAGCGATGGTTGCTAGATGCTGGCTCCAAAAATTCCCTGACTCCAATTGACTCCCATTCAAAATTCGTCAGCTTCTCTCTAGAAATACTAAAAAAAAATTTTTTTTCAGTGAGTCATTACCATCTCAATCACTAAATTCGGGCCCTCTAAAAAGTGTGCTGGTGGTCATTTTGTAAATTATTGCAACGTTAATACGATTTGAAGACTTATAGTACTGTTTTTGTCTGCTGTGTCTGCGTTGGTTGACAGCTCGGATTGACAGTTGGCTCACCTGCTGCTCTCCTCAGATCCGGGACTAAGTTGCACTGAGTCAGACTATTGTCACAGTATTTCACTAAGTTTCATGTTACTTGATTATTGTTAGCACAATTTAGCTAAAGTAGCTAACCTTAGTGTACACCACTCGGTGTTCCCAGTAATCTAGCATTACCTTTGGCAAATGAAAAAATGGCACTGACCATAAGCAGCAACTCTGGGCTTCTAACTGGCTCCAATGAAACCAATGGGTGACGTCACACCTCGCTACTTCCATCTTTATATACAGTACAGTCTATGGTCCAGCTTGTGCTTTTCTTTCTCCAATTTATGTGCTCTCCAAACTTGCCTTCGAAGCTATCTCCTCACTAAAGCTCTCGTCAAGAGTGTCACAATAGGTTTTTTGCTCTGGATCAGCTATTTCTCCTTTACACTCAGCAGGGCCTTCCCTCGTTTGAGTGACCCTGCTGATCTCATTCTCCCTTTCTTTCACTTCCTCTTCAAACTGTCTCATCTTCTATTGCCACCTCTCTATCACTTGGTAGGCCACTCTGCCTTAACGTCTTTTTCAAACCTTGCTCTCATGTCCTTGTTGCTCTGACCCTCCCATTCTCCTTCTGACAGCAGAGACTGACCTGAAGGCAAAGGATTTGCTTCTCTTATCTCAGCTTCTTGCTTCTTTCAGATGTGTCCTTGCGCTCTTTGTAGGCATGTTTCACAACAGCTCTTGACTCTTCATTTTCCAATCATACTGCTACAAGGGGAAGTAATTTCATTTGTCATCATTGGAGCCTTCTTTGTGTTGTCATGTGTCAAGCTCTTTATGGTGTGTGTTTATTTGTGTTCTCTAAGGTCTTCTCCATGAATAACTACTCCATGGCTGTGAGCAGCCTTCTGTGAATGTTTCTATTTATTCAGCGGTTTATTCTCCAGGCTGGGATCCTGCCTGGTGAAGCTCTGCTCTGCTGTTTCAGGGCTGCATTGTCTCAGACCAGCCTTCAGTTGTCTTCTTCAGCTTAAAGAAGTTTTTGCCCATTCAAGCTGGAGACACTTGTGCAGGATAATGGCAAATGTTTGGGGTGTATTTTGGGACAGTACAATCAAATTTACAAGGTTTTCCCACTGTTTTCAATCACATCTCACAGTCTTCATCAGCAGATAACATTTGCTCAGTTGTCATAGAGATGGTCCAATTATTATCAGAGGTGGTCCAACCTTTTCACATAAAACAGCAATTATTAAATACACTTTTTGACATTACTAAGGCTCAGAATGTCCCATCAACGTGATTATTATATCCCTGGAATTCTGACAATCTGTCCATTCATATATGGATATTTGTGCTAGATTAAAAACTTCTGGACAAGACTAGAGCGTGCATAGTACTACTCACTTGCAGAATTATGGTATTTCTGAATAGCCTAATTATGATGTGCTGTAAGTACAAATTTCTAGTGAGATTAGGCTACTCAAAAAAGGTGTTCAAAAATGTTGATGAATTATTTAGAATTTGTTAAACACAAGTTTTTGAGTACATTAGGCAGGAAATTCATCACATCTTCAATGTCATTTTGTATACAGTTTGTTTGTTTTTTTTATTCTTTAAGGAATTCAGCCCATACATGTAGTATATACCTCTTAATTATAAATGATTAGTCAAGGTCAAGTACATCTTTACAGTTCTGTAGACTTTAAGAAACAATAGTAAAACAATAGTATAAATTTTAACGCATTTATGTTTGTTAAATTGGTGTGGAATACAAATCAGTGACATTTTGGTCTGAAGTTTATTTCTCTCCAGGCTTCTGCCACCACAATGTTAAAATATCTTAGACATAAGGTGTTTAAATAGGTTCAAGCAGCAGAATGTTTTTGACAGAACGGTTGCATCTGTTTGTTCTTGCCTCCCACTCTTTGTACCAAATAAACCATCTGCTGCAGGCTTACTGAGGATCCAGAGGTTATCTGATTTGTGCAGAGGTAGTAAATAAGATGAAAGTATGTGCAAGTGATTGCTTCATGACTCACATTGGGTGCAACTTCATAAAATTCTGGATCTTTTTTTATCTCTGCATGTGCCATTGGAAGAATCTGATGTGCTTATCTGTCAAGGACAAAGTCACATACTGTGTATTCTCATTAAAAGCCAGTAGGTCACATTTTTTACTTTCACACTTCTCTCTTTTACTTCAGATCTGAAAATCAACCAGGTTTAACTCATCCACTTGTTGGGACTTTATTAGGAGCAGGTTGGTTATTAGCAATAATTAATAATGATCAGAGACAATTATTAATTATTAAAAAATTATGAATTCATAATATGGGGAACCACCTGGAAACCGGACCAATAACCAAACAGTAAGGTAGTCTCATAAAAGGAGTGTCTTTGGAATGCTAATATCTGGGGATATCAGCATCCACGGGTGAACATAGGTTTGAATTTGAGCTCTGACTCTCTCAATCAGCCACTTTTCACAATATATAAACACAATAATGACAAAAGACTTCTCTTTAAAGATATAACAGTGTTTATTAAACAATAGCAAAGTTAACAAAGTCAGCAGATGTTTTGATCAATAAATTACTATCCTAAAATCTAATTTTACCTAAGCAAGCAATAACAACAGTAACTATGTACAGTGAAAACACATGCAAGCGGGAGCGTGCATATGTGTGTGTGTGTGTGTGTGTGTGTGTGTGAGTATGGGAGTGTAGATGGGTATGTGTGTGTGTTTGTGGTTAAGATGGCGAACGTGATCTGAGAAGATGACGTTGCACAAGATTTAAGATGGTAGACATGATCATGAGTTAACATCACCCGATCTCAAGGATGGCAGACGTGATCTCAGGAGATGAAGTCATGTGAGAACCTAGTGGCGGACGTGACTGTGGTGTCTTGGTTGGAACAATAGCAAGATGGAGCTGACTGGCGTCTCTGTGCTCTACACTCGCCCAAGTCAGTGTGTGTTACCAAAGAGCAGCAGTTGCAGGGAAGAGAGCAGCAGTTGCTTTGTCACACAGAGAGCATGCGTACAGACGGCAGTCTGTAATGAGCGTTGTCTGACCTGGTAACCGACAAACCGACCTGCTTTCTAACTCGCAGTGGCACGAAAACAACAGTCCCGAGTGGGACAAACACAAGAACAGTCTGGTGTGGTGAACACAACTCAACAGGCAGCAGACAGGCCCAACACACTGTTGTGGATTGTTAATTGCCTCTAACAAGCTGCTAATGGCACTCAGTAATTTTTCATTTTGAACCTGTAGGGGTGTAATGATTATCACATTTTGCAGTTGGATTGCACTTTGAAATTTGAGGGCACAGTTTAATTACATTTTTGTACTAAAAGCTACACTATTGTCACATCATCAGCAGTAAAAACACATTAACTGGATGCTGAACAGGCAGCTCTGCCAGAAATTCAAGTCCGAAGGATTATCAGAAGGATAATTTGACTTTATTTGACATTATTTGACTTGACATTGGGTTGGACAATGGCTAATGGTCTTTAAAGGAAACTGCAAATGTGGACAAATGATTGAAAGATAGAATATAATTGGAATTGCATCAGTAATTTTGATTGCATTACAGATTAACAAAGTTTTTTTAAACAATTTTGATTTAAGAATTGCATTAGTAATTGATAATTTAAGGACACAATGATAAAAAATAATTATTCTTCAGCACATTGAATGACACATTGGCACATTAATTGCATAATTTCTATGCAAATGTCTTTATTATATTAAATTGATAGATATATTTTTATTTATCAATACTAGGGCTGGGACTAATTGTTGATTAATCAATAATTATCAATAATTCAGCAGTATTCATAGTTAAAATCAGTGGTGGCTGCTAAAAAATATTACAGGTGGGGCTGTACCATATTCAGTCATTTTCAGTTACCATCCCAATACAATTTAACACAAACTGCAGGATACCAGTGCTCTGTGAAATAGTCAGTAATTATTTAATGCCAATATTAAAAAGTTGAGGTATTCCTCATGATCCCCAGCTTCCGTTAGTGCTGTTGCTTTCACAAACACGCCAAAAACTCCATTTATAATTCTTGATATTTTAAAAGTTTCCCCGCTGAACATCAGAGATGAATGCTGGTTTTTAATGACTTTTAAGTCTTTTTATCCGATCTAAAGTTCGGCATTACTCTTGGACTTGCTGGGCCTGATTCCAGCAGTTTGACCTGCTGACAGCCGCCACAACAACCATTAGCGGCGCTAATGGCTAATGGAGCTGATGGCTAACCCCCACTCAAGAAAAGCCTCCCCTAAACCTATATTGTATGGAAGCACCTTGTAACTCTGGTTTTGAAAGGTGCTATAGAAAGTTACAGATAGTTTATTATTATAATATTATTATTATTATATGGATGTGTAAATGTCTCAGCCAACTGTAGTTTGTAGTAACATACAGCTGCCACAAGATGGCAGTAGCTACATTTGAAGTACCAAATGGGACCCATGCAAGTGACTGAATTTTTTACATGGATGTATTATAAGAGCTGGATATGGCACTGCTGCTCAGTCTTGCAGCCAATTTTTTCCAAGTGGCCACTCGCAGTATTGTAATATTGGAGAGAAAAATCCCCCTGCGGCCCAAAAAGCATTTTCCCCATAGACCACCATTGTAAAAGAGACGTCTATAAAACTGCTGACAGGACACAACAAACTGCAAACAAGGTCAATTATGACTCTTACTATTATGAATTTTTGTAAAACTTTCCTCGAGCTGAGAAAAGCGATCTGTGACGCCATCACAATGTAAAGTCTAAGGGCCGAGTGGGAACTCACTGAAGGAAACACTACTGCGCATATTCAGTGGGCCACACAATGCAGGAGCAAACCCGGATGTGCCAGCTGAGCAATTCTCATTGGACTGAATGGGCGCCATTTTTGGTCTGGTATCCAGCTCTTATAATACATCCATGATTTTCTAAAACACAGTAGAGAGCAAACTGAAGCAGATCACAAAACAAGGAGGCTTCTTGCTAAAATATGAGCAAATATACTAATGAGGGAATTAGAAATAAAGGCCTCTCTCTAATATAACCTTGTTTCCAATAAAGGCCTGGTACCCTCTGTAGTTGAGATGAATAAAGGCCCCGGCCACTATTTGAGGAGATACGGCACATGAAACAGTGCCATTAGTATTAAATGGGCAATGCAAGAGGCACACTGTCAGAACAGAGTGGAAAGTGGACTATATACAATAATCAATAATCAAATTATATAGATTTACTTAATGTTTCTAGGAAATCCTACGGGATGTATAATAAAAAAAATGGATATCAAGTGGCTGAACTCAAACTTGAAGAATAGTGTACAGTATTTTATGATCAAGCTAAATGTTACTAATTGTTAATGTGCTCCAGAGCTGCAACGATTAATTGATTAATCAATTAGTCAATCAAAAAAATATAATCTGGAACAATTTGGATAATGATAGTTTCATTGTTCAAGTGACTTTTCATGCAAAAATTCCAAACATTTGTTGGTTTCTGTTTCTCAAATGTGAAGATTTGCTCCTTTTATTTGTCTAATATGAGAGTCAATGAAATATCTTTGGGTAGTGGACTGTTGGTTAGAGAAAA
Organism: Scomberomorus guttatus; assembly: GCA_038419695.1. Classification (NCBI taxonomy): domain Eukaryota; kingdom Metazoa; phylum Chordata; class Actinopteri; order Scombriformes; family Scombridae; genus Scomberomorus; species Scomberomorus guttatus. Next base: position 4,193,586 of record CM076457.1, read on the forward strand.
CAAGCACTTTGAAGATGTCACTTTAGGCTCTACGAAATTTTTCACATTTTTTAACAATTTATAGACAAAACAATCAAGAAAATAATTAGCAGATTAATAGATAATGAAAATGATCATTAGTTGCAGCCCTAATGTGCTCAGATAGAAGGTACAGTATGCATCATTAGATTACAGATTGAGTCTGGTTAGTGTTTGCTTGGTGCACATTCCAGAAACATATACAGTAATATTAGCAAACACACTATTAAGACAAAATATTAGGAATTTCTTGTCTTATGCTAAAGTCAACTATATACAAAGTAATATGGGGTCAGGGGAACCTCTGTGTGTGTGTGTGTGTGTGTCTCTGACATCTTATTTGTACAGGAATTTCTCCTTCTGTCCTTCTGAGTGGCAAACCTCTCTCAATGACCAATTTTTCTCCATGGAGAGCATAGCTAGAGCATTCAGATGATCCTGTGTCATGGTGTTCCTTAGGAAGGTCTTGATCCTCTTTAAAGTAGAGAAGCACCTCTCTGATTCTGCTGTTGTCATGGGTGAGTGTGGTGATGAGAATCTTGAGAAGACTGACAGTCTCAGTGTATGTGCCCTGAAGGTTGTTCTCTATGAAAAACTGGAACAGAGTCAGTGTACCACTGCAAGCCTTGAACTCCTATCACATCTATCACATGGCAGAATAAAAAAAAAGTATAACTCTTATTACTTATTATTACACAGGGATTGAAGAAGGCAGACGGTGAAACATAGTAGCGGGTAATTTCACACATCTTTACACATTAATAAATAATAAAATAAGTAAAAACACCTAATTGAGTGTCTTGTAAACAGAACTATGTTACAGCTTACCTCTGAAGCCAACCACTGTTGTTTTTGTCCTGGTGTCCTCTGTCTCTTTGTGGGCTGCTGCACAGATCCACTGTATTCCCCATGCAGAGAAGGAATGGAGTCCCTGATCTAAAACAAAAGCTACCGTCCACAATTACTGTTTGAGAAACTAACCTACTGGTGACATAAAATAAGTCTGTCATTGTGTACTGTGTTTAATAAACTACTGTATTTACATTATCATCCTAACTGGATTTCCTATTCACTGTCTTTAAAAGGTTGAAACAAGTATTTATGAGTTGCCCTAGTGTCTTCAGCCATGCACATTTATGTTTTTACAGACTGTTTGAGATTGAAACCAAGTTCTGGGAAGTGTGTATGCCACCACTTGATCAAGCATGGTGGTTCGCTGGAATGACCAGGAGAAGAATACAGCAAATCCACAGAGGTCTGAAAAAAAAGTACTGATCCTGAGGATGTGTGATGTTGCCTGCTGCATGATGAGGTTCAACTGATGCACACAGCAGTGGACGTAGTGTACACTTCTGTAGACATCCTTTATCTTACACTGCACTCCACCTGTGGCTCCCCTCATCACAGCAGCCCTGTCAGTGGGTGGAAATGTCAGTTGTCTCATCTGCCTGAATAGCAAAATAATTGGCTTTTTTTACTTCCTCGAGAATGCAATCTTTAAGAACTGGCAGCATGCAGTCCAAACGTTTGTTTTGCACAGTCTTTGAGGTGCCTTTGAAAATGGTAGCTGTCTTAAGGTGTTCCCCCAACACACATCTACTTAACCTGAAAATGCCAGGGTTGTCTGAGGACTTGGTCTCATTGTGACCATGCAAGGCCAGCTCAAAGGCCCCACAGAATTTAATACAGTCAGTTATCTTTGATAAAATGTGCTTGTTCTTAGCCATCTTTTCATTGTGTTTCCTCATCCCAGTCCTGTGGCCTTTGTCCAATTGTGTAGCAATGTTAACTCTGCCTCTGCCATGGCTAGCTTGACCGTATTCTCCATGTGTGCCATCGTACACTCATGTTTTTTAATCTTCTCAGATAAATGTTTCATGTCCCTTACTCCTGTAACAGCCTGCTGTAACAGTATCAGTCCCTGCCGATTTAAAAAGTAAGCATGGGAAGCAAAATATGGCATTTACATGACTGCATCCAGCTCGCCAAGCCTTTCTGTTGTACCAATGACAGGAGAAACCTTGCATGTATGTTTTACCTTTTTCGCTAGCCTCTTGTCTAACTTTGATGTCAGGTTGAAGTGGGTCAAGCTGTTTGACTTGTTGTTTCTCCACCAAAGTTCCCCTCTCGATTTTGGAGAAGAGACCTTATTATAATGAAATCCTGTGTCTTGAGTACTCGCGTTCATCATTGTCAATAACATCAGGAGTCTCTACTCCACCACCGACTTACCCTGCTTGGGGCAATAAATTAATCGCCCTTTATTGGCAATTGGCTGCGCTGCTGCACTGACTGGGCATAATTTCTGTTGCCCCAGAAGAGATGTTGAGAGAGAGGGGATGAATGGTAAGCAAATTTTCCCCCAAACATAATGATTTAAATTTTACATATTGCAGGTTATTGTACATTTTAAACACACACATACTTAAAATAAGTGATTATTATTTATTTTAAAAATGTTTATTTTAAAAAGAAAATTAAAAAAACACTTTCCACCAGGAAGGGCAGCACCCTGGTGCCCTCTTTTGGCCAGGCACCACTGATTAAAATAGATGGTTGATCATTGAGCACATAGAAAAAAAAAAAAACTTTCAACATGCTAATCTGTAAACTGCACATAACATAAAGTTTAAAGCCACAATTATACCTAAATGTCCATTGTCAATGTTGAATCAAACAGTTCAACATTGTGTTATTGTGTTATTGTGTTATTAGGCTTCTAATTTTTAGCCAGGAATCAGACGAATATCCCTGAATTACTTTGATAATGAAAGGTCTTTTTTATCTATATCATAAGTGGATTTACGGAGGTTTATTGGTGATGGACATCAGAGATAATAATATCCTCAGGAAGTGTAAGTCACACTGAATGATAACGTGTTTCATGAGTTATGACTCTGAGAAAGACTTTTGACTCAACTTCACCTCATGTAGTATCTTTGCCTCACCTTCAACTCTCTGGTGCCCCCTGGGGAGGCTTTTGGCTTTCTGTTTTGGCTTTGTCCTGTTAAATGTTCATGTCTATTACAGACCAGATGCTGTCATTTCCCTAAGGTTAAAATGCCATCTGGAACTGTGAGTTAAATTACAGAGGAGTACAGAGAATATTTAATTCCCCACCTCCCCCTGTAACATTCATCCTGTCTGAATCAGATTTTAGAGAGTTTTCACCAGTAAAAATCACCCCTCTGCTCTCTAACTATTAGCGGCTAACTAGCTAGGTGCAGGTAATACAGTAATACACTGTATTTCCTAGGATCCCAAATGGTGCTACTACTTAGGTAGGTATCTCTCTTCTCTCTATATAAAGCAAGGAATCTCTGTCTGTCTGTCTGTCTGTCTGTCTGTCTGTATGTTTGTCCTTCGCATATCTCGAGAACCATTCATCTGATCTACTTCACAATTTGCGAGTGTATTGCTGGGGACACAAGGGAGTGCAGTCTCAAATATGGTGCAATTTGGTCACTTGACACATTCAATATTAATAAACTTGGAATAAACAAGCGATCAGTGAGCCGCTCCGCTCTGCAGCAGCGGGGCAGGGCTTCCAGGCTCTGCGACTGATCAAAGCTGTACAACCCTGCCATGAGAGATACGAGGGGACGACATCTCTCTTCATTTGATAACGTTAAAAGTTAGGCTTTGTGGGTTTCCTGACTCATTTTAAAAAAGAGGAGAAAAAGAGAGAGCGAGTGAGCGAGCTGAGAGCATGAGCGAGCGACAGAGAGAAAGGCTGGAATGCTTTCTCTGAGAGAGAGAAACCCTGAATGACAGAAATACAATGTTATTTTCTGATTGTTTCATGGTGGTTATGTTCTAAAGTACAAATAAACAACCATCAACCATTTAACAGGTGATTAATGTGGAGACAGATGCTCTTTTAGGGCAATTTGGACATGCAGCACGTTCAATATTAATAAACTTTGAATAAACAGCGAGCCACTCCATGTCTAAGTGCAGTGGGGGCTGTTTGATATAAACACCATCACATCGCAGCAGGGTGGGGCTTCTGGGCTCTGACTTGCTGAGTGGGACAAAGGCACGCATCTCATGGAGGCAGTAAAATTAGCCAATAGGAGCACAGACACATTTGATAGGCAGCAGAATCAACCAATGGATGGCCATAAACTGCTTATACGGTTCAACCGCTGTTTAGTCTCATTGATGAAGTTTCTGTCTGGATTTAAACCATTTAATTTATTAAGTCCATATAGTTTTAACTGATACGTTTGTCAATTGATACATATATACATGGTTCTCGAGAAATAATAAGCAATCTGCCCATTCTCAACAGGCATGTTTTGAACGGGCACTGCACTAGTAGTCAGAATCTCCCAATTAAACTTGTAGCTAGGCACATCACACCCAGATTTTAAGCATTCTACCTAAAAGCATTATCTAGCTCTGCAAAAGAGGAGTCAAAGGTGTCGGATATCTTAACCTTAACCTTTGACACTGTGAGATACAAAATTACCATTGTTATTATCATAACAATGATGCAATGAACAATGAACTACTTTAGTGATAATCATTCACATTTGGCTTCTCTCTCTCCCTCTCGCTCTCCCGCTCTCTCTTGCTCGGTGTGTCATATGTTTAGCTATTCCTCCGCCTCCTTTAGTGACAATAGTACATGTAATAAATGTAGTTTATTTGCAGTGGTGGAGGCGAGGCTTAGTGAATTGGAAGCGCGGCTCCGCACCATGGAAAACAAATCAGTAACTATTGTTAGCCAGCCCCCAGTAGCCGGTGCGGGCCGACCTAGCATAGCTCCTAGCATAGCTCCTACTCCCCCGGTGGTTCCCGAGCAGCCGGGAAGCCAGGGTGGCTGGGTGACTGTCCGAAGGAAGCATAGTCCTAAGCAGAAGCCCGCGGTTCACCTCTAACCAGTTCACGTTTCCAACAGGTTCTCCCCACTCAGTGACACACCCGCTGAGAAACCAACTCTGGTTATTGGCAGCTCCATAGTGAGAAACGTGAAGTTAGCGACACCAGCAACCATAGTCAAATGCATTCCTGGGGCCAGAGCGGGCGACATAGAATCTAATTTAAAACTGCTGGCTAAAGATAATCGTAAATATGGTAAGATTGTTATCCATGTCGGCGTTAATGACTGTCGATTACGCCAATCGGAGGTCACCAAAATTAATGTTGAGTCGGTGTGTACATATGCAAAGACTATGTCGGACTCCGTAGTTTTCTCTGGGCCCCTGCCAAATTTGACCAGTGATGACATGTATAGCCGCATGTCATCATTCAACCGCTGGTTGTCAAGGTGGTGTCCAAAAAACGATGTGGGCTTCATAGACAATTGGCGGACTTTTTGGGGAAAACCTGGTCTGATTAGGAGAGACGGCATACATCCCACTTTGGATGGAGCAGCTCTCATATCTAGAAATATGGCTGAGTTTATTAGACCAAAACCATGACAATCCAGAGTTGAGACCAGGAAGCAGAGCTGCAGTCCTACACGCTTCTCTGCGCTTCCATTAGAGCAGTTACCCACCCAATACTACATAGAAACTGTGTCTGTCCCCCGACCTCTCAAATCATTTAAATCAATGAACTCTAAAGTAATCAGAAGAGGATTCTTTCATAAAAATCTAATAGAAATTAACACCACCAATGTCACAGTGCCACAAAATAGGAGAATTAAATGTGGACTCTTAAACATTAGATCTCTGTCTTCCAAAGCTGTATTAGTAAACGACCTAATCTCAGATTATCATATTGATTTATTTTGTTTTACTGAAACCTGGCTGTGTCATGAAGAATATGTTAGCCTAAATGAATCCACTCCTCCAAGTCATATTAATACTCACATTCCTCGAGACACCGGCCGAGGAGGTGGAGTTGCAGCCATTTTTAACTCAAGCCTAATAATCAACCCTCGACCTAAACTTAATTATAACTCATTCGAAAGCCTCGTTCTTAGTCTTTCACACCCAACCTGGAAAACTTTACAGCCAATTCTATTTGTTATAGTGTACCGCCCTCCTGGCCCGTACTCTGAATTTTTATCTGAATTCTCAGAGTTTTTATCAAACTTAGTCCTTAGTACAGATAAAGTAATTATAGTAGGTGACTTTAATATCCATGTGGACGTCGATATTGATAGTCTTAGCACTGCGTTTATCTCATTATTAGACTCAATTGGCTTCTCTCAGAGTGTAAATAAACCTACGCACTGTCTTAACCACACCCTCGACCTTGTTCTGACTTATGGCATTGAAATTGATCATCTAATAGTTTTTCCACAAAATCCTATTTTATCTGACCATTACTTAATAACTTTTGAATTCCTATTAATAGACTACACGCCATTAGACAAAAACATCTTTACTAGATGTCTTTCTGATAGTGCTGTAGCTAAATTTAAAGAAGCGATCCCACTAGTACTAAATTCAGTGCCATGTCTCAATACTACAAAGGAGTCTTATGCTAACTTTAGTCCCTCTGAAACTGATAATCTTGTTGACAGTACCGCAAGCTCCATGCGAACAACACTCGACTCTATCGCCCCTTTAAAAAGGAAGATAATAAAACATAAGAAGCTAGCTCCATGGTATAACTCCCAAACCCGTAAATTAAAGCAAACATCACGAACTTTTGAAAGGATTTGGCGTTCCACCAAACTGAAAGAATCTCGTTTAGTCTGGCAAGATAGTCTTAAAACATATAGGAAGGCCCTCTGTAATGCCAGAGCTGCCTATTACTCATCATTAATAGAGGAGAATAAAAACAGCCCTCGGTTCCTTTTCAGCACTTTGGCCAGGCTGACAAAGAGTCATAACTCTATTGATCCATGTATTCCTATAGCTCTCAGTAGTAATGACTTTTTGAGCTTCTTTAATGACAAAATTCTAACTATTAGAGACAAAATTCATCACCTCCTGCCCTCAACAGGCACGGAATCACCCTCCAATTCAGGAACCTTAGAAATAGCTGCTAAACCCGATATATATTTAGACTGTTTCTCTCCAATCGACCTTTGTGAATTAATTTCAATGATTTCGTCCTCTAAACCATCATCCTGTCTCTTGGACCCCGTCCCAACTAGGCTGCTTAAGGACGTCTTACCCTTAGTTAGCACTTCTTTACTAGATATGATCAATCTGTCTCTAGTAACAGGCTATGTACCACAGTCCTTTAAAGTAGCTGTAATTAAACCTCTTCTTAAGAAGCCTACACTGGATTCAGCCGTTTTAGCCAACTACAGACCTATATCTAACCTTCCCTTTCTCTCTAAGATCCTCGAGAAAGCAGTTGCCAATCAGTTATGTGACTTCCTACATAACAATAGTTTATTTGAGGATTTTCAGTCAGGTTTTAGAGCGCACCATAGCACAGAGACAGCATTGGTGAAAGTTACGAATGATCTCCTAACTGCATCGGACAAAGGACTTCTTTCTGTACTTGTCTTGTTAGATCTTAGTGCTGCATTCGACACCATTGACCATCACATCCTGTTACAGAGACTGGAACATTTAATTGGTATTAAAGGAACTGCATTAAGTTGGTTTAAATCCTATTTTTCTGATCGACTTCAGTTTGTACATGTTAACAATGAATCCTCCATCCACGCAAAAGTTAGACACGGAGTTCCACAAGGTTCTGTGCTTGGACCAATACTGTTCACCTTATATATGATTCCTTTAGGTAATATTATTCGGAAACACTCCATAAATTTTCATTGTTACGCTGATGATACCCAATTATATTTATCAATGAAGCCAGATGAATTAAATCAGTTAACTAAACTTCAAGTGTGCCTTAAGGACATAAAGACCTGGATGACTGCCAATTTTCTGCTACTGAACTCAGACAAAACTGAAGTTATTGTGTTTGGCCCTCAACACCTTAGAAACACATTATCTAATGACATAGCTACTCTGGATGGCATTACCTTGGCCTCCAGCTCCACCGTAAGGAATCTGGGAGTTATCTTTGACCAGGATATGTCCTTCAGCCATCATATAAAACAAATTTCAAGGACTGCTTTTTTTCACCTACGTAATATAGCAAAAATCAGGCACATCCTGCCTCAAAAAGATGCAGAAAAACTAGTCCATGCATTTGTTACTTCTAGGTTGGATTATTGTAATTCTTTATTGTCAGGCTGCCCTAACAAGTCTCTAAAGACTCTCCAGCTGGTCCAGAATGCAGCTGCACGTGTACTAACAAAAACTAGGAAAAGAGATCATATTTCTCCTATTTTAGCTTCGCTACATTGGCTTCCGGTAAAATCCAGAATAGAATTTAAAATACTTCTCCTTACTTATAAAGCTCTTAATGGTCAGGCGCCTCTATATCTTAAAAAGCTCATAGTACCTTATTACCCCACTAGAGCACTGCGCTCCCAAAATGCAGGCTTACTTGTGGTTCCTAGAATAACTAAAAGTAGAATGGGAGGCAGAGCCTTCAGCTATCAGGCTCCTCTCCTGTGGAACCATCTTCCAGATTCAGTCCGGGGGGCAGACACCCTTTCTACGTTCAAGAGTAGGCTTAAAACTTTCCTTTTTGATAAAGCTTATAGTTAGGGCCGGCCAGGCTCGCCTTGGACCGGCCCCCAGTTATGCTGCTATAGGACTAGACTGCCGGGGGACTTCCCATGATGCACTGAGCTCCTCTCTCCTCCTCCTCCTCCTCTCCATTTCAATGCTTCATGTACCATTAATGCATGTTACTAACTTGACTTCTTCCCCGGAGTCTCTGTGCTCTCTCGTCTCACAGGAAGATCCAGCACCTGAACTGTGGGCCGCGGCTGTGGGGACTGTGGCGTGGTCCTGTGGATGTCCTGCTTCTATTTCTATTTCTGCTACTGATATTATTGCTATTGCTATTATAAAGTCATAGCTCTACTTACATTACTGCTGTTATGGTTATTGTTTTTGTTGTTATTATACTTCTCTGTGTCTCTCCCCACCCCACCCCCCTCTCCCCTTCCCCCGTCCCCCTCCCTCCTTCTGTCTCTGTAAACCCAACCAGTCAAGGCAGATGGCCGCCCACCTAGAGCCCGGTTCTGCTTGAGGTTTCTTCCCGTTAAAGGGGAGTTTTTCCTTGCTGCTGTCGCCAAGTGCTTGCTCATGGGGGGAATTGTTGGGTCTCTGTAAATGAGTACGGTCTCAACCTGCTCTATGTGTAAAGTGCCCTGAGATAACTTTTGTTGTGATTTGGCACTATATAAATAAAATTGAATTGAATTGAATTGAATTTAGTACTAGGATGATATCTCATTTAAATAGAGAGGGGTTTCAGGGACAAAGGTAAACTCTGTTATTTGGGTCGAATTGATACAAAGAATACATGCGTTATTTGCAATTTTAAAAGCAAACTTCAATAATAATCACCTCCTAAATGTATTATTTATTTTAAATATTACATACCCTTCCACCCTTAATCAATATATTAGTTGACTATAATTAGTCACTGAAAATGTCTAATTATTCTGGAAACAAGATCCAGATCAGTTTTGAACCAGACAATGGGCCTCATGTAAGAAGCACTCGTATGAACAGATTCAATTGGCACATACAAGTGATTTAAGAGAATTTGTGACGTTTGTGACTCATTCTCAGAAAGTCACAGTACAAAGTGGTCATGTCTAAACATGGGAAACATCCTAACCTAGTACCTTTTAATTAAGGAAGACAAACTGAGTTACACTGTAAAATGAAAGAAATTTAACATTGAATTCTTACTTTGTATTGTTTAACAGCCACTGAGTGCATTTCAATGCGCAGTAGTATCTTGGTTCTTCTTTTGGAGTTTCCCAGTTATGTGATGTTGTAACCTTCACAGAGGAATAAGATATATCGGACTTTGGATACACATACAATACTTGCACATGAGATGTGTTGGCAATAGGAAAAATGTAGAAAATCGTTAGCCTTATTCTTTAAGTTGTTAAGTATGTTAAGTTGTTACCAATAATTATCTTTTTTGACTTCTATGTTTATGGTTAAACTGACCCCTATGAGTGACCCCTTTACTCAAGTACTGTACTTAAGTACAGTTTTGAGGTACTTGTACTGTACTTGAGTATTTCCCTCAGATTTATCTGCTGACCCTTTGGAGGGGCCCGCCCCCTAGGTTGGGAACCACTGGACTAAACTAGCTAACAGTATATAAAGTAGTTGAAACTAGCTCCACCTCTAGCAGCTACAACAGTAACATGCTGCTTACACACTGTTGCTTTAGTATTAATAATCTAATGATGTCATATATAATAATATATCAGTCAGAGGGACCAAACCACTACTTTTACTGCAATACTTTAACTACATCAAGCTCATGGACTTTTACTTGCAATGAAGTATTTTTACATTACTGTATTGGTATTTTGCTACTACTATTGCTATTGGTACTGTATCGCTACTTAAGTAGAGAATCTGAATACTTCTACCACTGGGTGCAGGAACAGCTTATACCACACCAGGGTCATAGATGAGGAGATGGCATGCAAGAGAAGGGTGCTCCTGATCAGAGAACTATGAGACAGTGGCTAGAGGGACTGAAGCTCATATAAAGAAGCTATTTTATGAGCAGCTAGGAAATGTGCATATTCGCAAATAAATGAGTGCGGCTGGGACATTTGGGATAATGTAAGTACACAACTCAACAAAATATATAACAGGTCTAGTTGTTTTTAGACATTTTAGTGTGGAATAGTTTATTATAGCTATATTATAGCTTTAAAAATAGAATACACCCACTCTTACAAAGGATGTTAAAGCTAACACAAACTATGTCAGATTTTTTACAATACAATTTGTGTGTTTTGGGACAACACTTGTATTAATTTGTGTGTGTGTCAGGAAGCTTTACACAAATTTGTGCTAATGTATGTAACGCCTGGCCCACACAGCCTGCGTGAGCAGCGTGTGTGCATCTCTGAATCTCTTTCTTTTCATTTTTTTTTGCCCATGTTAACAGGTAAGAGCAACCACATAGCCTGTGTGAGCCGTGCGACTTACGCCCGTCTCACGTGCGGCTGCTGCGGCACCTCATCTAGAGATTCGGGATCTCGCCTATTTTTTCTGTGACACGTGTGGTTCTCAGCGAAATAGACAGAGAGAACGATCTGTTGACAGTCATATTGGCGGGGAACTCCAGCACGGAGAGTCAGTTTCTTTTCTCGACTCCTGCTCGCTCTTTGTGATATTAGTTCAAACTGGGGCTCCTGCCTCTTGTTTCACCTGCTTCCAGACAGAGATTTGGTGTTGCTATTTTCCTTATTTGTTGTCAGTTTCCCTCCTGACAGTTAGTTTGGAGGTTTGTTTGTCAGAATGTGTTTGGCTCGTTTGGTGTCGTCTGGAGGGATTTTCTTCACTTCACTTCACTTCACAACTGGCAGAATAATCAATATAATCAATAAAAAAACCTGTCCTGTGTGAGGAGTGTATGTGGCTGACACAGAAGAATCCCCAACCAGACCCTACCATGCCTGTCAGAGAGAAAGCTGCTGGCTTTATTTTTCACAATTGAGCTCACGTTTCTTAACCTTTTTCTGTCTAAACTAAATATAAATGAAATTCATAATGAATTCATCAATAATATGAAACATTCTATTATTGATGGCCATTATCAAGTCAATGTCTATGTAGAAAGATGGAGCTGGCAGTAGCAGTGCTGCAGCAGCAACGCTGCCTGTGTGGACACTGCAGGCCTGTGAACTGCAGCAGTTCAGCAATGCACACGCGCAGCTCATGTAGAGGTAGACTGTGTGGCCCAGGCGTAATACAAACATTGTATTAAAAACTAAACGTAAACAGATTGCATTTATATGGCGCTTTTCTAGTCTACCGACCACTCAAAGTGCTTTACTTCACATGCCAACATTCACCTAGTCACACACTGATGGCAGAGGCTGCCATGCAAGGTGCTTATCAGGAGTGATATAGGACTTTACAATGTTTCTAATGCTCACTCACCCATTCACACACACTCATTGGAAGCAATTTGGGGTTCAGTATTTTGCCCAAGGACACTTCGACATGCGGACTGGAGGACCCAGGGATTGAACCGCAGATCTTCTGAGTAGTGGACAACCCGCTTTACTTCCTGAGCCACAGCCTCCCCAAACTAAATGTACTGATATTTATATATTGATATTTTAGCCTGTATTTGATAGTGGTAGTAACAATATAGACAGGAAATGTGAAAAACAAATAAATTCGTTCATTAGCAGTAGCTTTTTTACATAGGGTTAATAGCAAAAATAAAACCTTTTCATTCTTTTGGCAATGTGGAGACAGTTTTACATTCTTTTTTATTACCTCAAGTCTCGACTACTGCAACTCCAACTTTATGTGGGAGTCAGTCAGTCCTCCCTGTCTCGTCTGCAAGTGGTTCAAAATGCAGCAGTAAGACTCCGCACAGGGCCCACCAAAAACAGAGACCTTATCACCCCTGTACTGGCCTCCCTCCTCTGCTTACCAGTGAAATACAGAATTGATTTTAAGATTCTTTTATTTCTTTTGAAAGCTCTGAATGGTTTGGCACCAGCCTACATCTCTGATCTCCTCACTCTATATTCTATATCCAGACCCTCAAATCTTCTAATCAGTTATTTCTCTCTGTTCCACGTTCCTGGTCAAAATCAAAAGGTGACCAAGCTTTTTCCATTGCTGCTCCCAGACTGTGGAACCGTTTGCCCCTCACTGTCAGATCCTTCCCATCTATCACCACTTTTAAATCCCAGCTAAGGAGGCACCTTTATAAAATCGGTTTTGAGGCCCCTTAGTTTTTAATAGCATGATAAAATTGTTAACTTTATCTATTACAGTTATTTATCTATTTATTTTGTTTTGTTTTAATCATTTAACTGTATTTTACATTTTGCTGTAAAGCACTTTGGTCAACTCCTTTTGTTTTTAAATGTGCTCTATAAATAAATTTGAATTGACTTAATCATCAGTGCCACCAGGGCACCCCAATGTGTCATTAGTACAAAACATTACAAACAAAATTAGTTCAAGACAATCGAAGACAAATAAAATGTATAAATTATTGAACAATACTTTTTTTTTTCCACTTTATCAAGCAACCTAGCACCACAGGTAGACTGCAAGTCATGTGACCCTTCTCGAACAAGTCTGACAGCTAAGTTAGCATTAGATGACAGACTGAATAGCTGTCACACAGATATACACATATGCCGACCAGTGTAACACATCTTGTGTTGGATGGAAAGAGCAAATACACACACTGTGTTCATTTTAAATATAAACATACTGTAACTGCATGTAAAACACTTCACTTTATCCAACACAGTAGTTTCATTTTAATTGACTCAACATGTGAAAAAAAAGTACTACCCAGTAAGTGTTGATATTTTCAACACATTTCTTCTAAGAGTGTACTCAAATTCAAATAACAGCTTGACAACTAATTGCTGGGAACTGCAGATAACTTGGAGACCTTAAAAGAAGTCCACAAACTAGAAATGTTGCAAAGCCCTAATAAAGACATCAATGTTCCTGGCATGTTCATTATATCATTTTACATTATAACAGACTCAAAAGTTAACTGAAAGAGTCATAGAAAAACAGCCGTTTGGTATACTTGCATGTGCAGTGCAATGTTTCCAGTTTCATTATTTCATATTCAAACCAAACCTAGAGGGCATTTGATCAGGAGCATCAATATAGTGCAGCTAACACTGTGTCTATGTAAAGATAAATATGAGCTGAGCTGGCCCTCTCTCAACAGCACAGTGGAGTACTTAATATCAGCAGGATTTATGTATTAGCTGGGCTTTATGGCTCATACAGTATGATCCCACAGATACAGTAGCCTATTCTCAGGCTCTTTTGTCATGTCATACACATACACACACACACACATGCACACATTCAGTAAACTGTGAACCAAAATCATGCCAACTCCAAACTTTCAAGTGGAGGCAGGATTAGGCGATCTGCTTCTGAACTGCCAATATATCTGCTGAGAAGAAACGATAAAAGATTTATAAAGAATATTTGCTCTCGCTCTAAACCTGAGTGGCAGTTGCAGGTCGAAGGGATTTACGGGCTTCAAGAAGATGGATGGGTTGAGGTGTGAGGTTATGGAATATAGATGCAGAGATTGATCTGTCTACATTAGATATTAGAAACATCTGGATGTCTCTGTGGATCAGCCACTTATACTTCAACTGATGACGTCCGTGGTGTGTGTGTGTGTGTGTGTGTGTGTGTGTGTGTGTGTGTGTGTGTGTATGTGTGGCTCTCTAAGTACATTCACCCACAATCTCAGGGATGTCAGATTTCATTGGACTAGTTTTACCTGCGGTTATGTTACAGAATATTTCAGAAAAGGTAAAAGAGGGTTGAATTTTACAAGGCATGCTCAGTATTTAAAAGGTTAGATGAGAATTCAATTATGACATTACCAAACCACCCTGAACTAAGCAACATACAGGCTTGTCAGAGTTAAAAGTCCTAGTCTGCTGCAGTTGGGTGGATTTTGCTGTCTTACCCAGAGTCAGATAAGAAGATCAATATCAGTTTTATTTCTGTTGTCCAGTACAGAAATCCTATAGATCCAGGACATCTTTAGCCTAGTTTAGACTGGAGGCACAGAGGAACTGCTTATCAAAAGTGAAGACATACAACTTGACTCGTTTAAGACATAAAAAATACTCTACTTTGAATAATGATTGATGTCTGATATAGTTTTCCACAAAATAAAGTTCAATGACCTCATTAAAATTATTTAAATTGCATCTACTCCTTCACCCTAGTTAAAAAAATCCAGAGTATGTACTGAATTTTTCATTTTAAAAGTTGAACTGCTGGACACAATATGTCTCCTACTTAACTGTAAAGTCCATTCTCAGTGCATGTGCACTGGAGGCTTCAAGTTTCCACATCACACTGGCCCTCGATTGGCTCCAAACTACTTGTGATGGCACAAAACTTGTTTGTAGCTGCGCCCCTTTAACTCAGGTTTAAGGTGAGCACAGAGAAACTTTCCACTTTCAGCAGATGAATGTGAAAACAAACTCTGCACATACATCATTCTGCACAGTGGAGAGAACAACATCCAACTGAAGGAACAAAAAGCAAAACACAATTTTGAGTGGAGGGGGACTTTAAATGACTTATTAAATAGTCTACAGGCACGTCATCTGCTCTGTGAGGCTGCAGTGCTCATTGTAAAGAAAAGCTAATTGTAAGATTTATTAAAGTTGAGGTACAAAAATTAGTCTGATCCTTAGTCACAGTGTTGACTAAGGAATGTAAAAATGGTAGAGGTTAGTATGATTGTAGTCGTCATTCTAACGTGCTAACAATGACAATGTTAACATGCTGATGTTTAGCAGGTAATGTTCACTGTTTTAGTTTAATGTATTTGGTCATAAACCAAAGTATTGGACAAATTGGATTTTTGACCCGATGATAGTCCTGAAAGAAAAGATCACAAGTTATTACCAGGCATCTTATGTGGAACATGAATGTCTGTACCAAATTTTTGTAACAATTTCACAAGCATTTCACATCCTAAAAATGACAACCTGTGGTGGCACTGCAGGAGTTCAGGGGATCGCCAAAGTCCGTAGGATACATTGTGTGGGAATTTTGAATGTCTGTACTTAATTTTATACGAAAGTAGATATTACTGGATTTTTTATGTTCTGGTAAAAAAAAAGTATACTAAAGTTTTAGATTTCATCGCCTGGGGATCACAAATGTCTGTACAAAATGTGGTAATCCATCACATAGTTGTTATATGTGATATTTCAGTCTTCACTTCAATGATTATTGTAGAATTGGAGTCATTTAACTTTCATTGACCCCGTCAAGATCTTGATCCATGATCTTGCTCAGGAGAACAGATACAGCTAGTACCTTAATAATTGCGCCCCTTTGGTAGATCAAAGTTAGCAACTGCAGCATTAATGCAGTTGTAAGGTTGCACAGGCTGTTCTTTGGGAATAATGGGAGATGACTAAATGACCTCACGAGACTAAGGCAGACTGTGTGTGTGTGTGTATGTGTCTGTAAATATGACAGTGTAACACCTAAACCCCAGAAGTAGGACACTGATGAAGCTTTTCATCATTTTCATCTGAAGGAATGAGGTCAGCATTCATTTTACATCTCTGTCCTGTTCTCCAGGAATTAATACAGCACTGACATAAACACTAAATGTTTGCATAAATGTCCTGTAGAACTGAGAGAAGATTTTCTGTAATGGAATTTTTTTTTTTTTTAATTAATGTAAGGGACTTCAGAGATTACAGATAAGGTAAAGAAATAAGTGTTTTTCAAGCATAAGATGCCATCCACTTCAACTGAATTACCTCTTTGTTTGGATACTCTTTCTGCTAACTGATCAAAGATTTATGTGTGGAATGAATGTAAGTCAGTCGTTTCATTTTCTATGGCAACTACAGGCTAAACTTTGGTCCAGTGAAAAGAGGAGAACATGTAGCATACTGTTACTGTTATGTATCTGCGGCAAATATGATAGCTGAACATTATTGTGTGGACTAGAATGAGAGAGAGTTTCTGTACACAGACTAAGGAGGAGTAATTACACTGATGACAACATTCAAGGAAGACTATTTGTGTAGAAAAGGTACTGGGTATTAGAAAAAATTGGAAAAAGAAAAAAAGAAAATAAAGCATAACAAACATCGCTTATGGCCATACAAAACTACACTTGGGATATCCACTCTCAATAACCTTTTTCACACAATGCCTATGTTTCAGTGTTGAACCCAACTACTTTTAAGATAAAGATTTTTAAGGGTAGGTACACCTCACCATTTAACTAGGTGATTTGAATCCAATATCAAGTAAATATTGAGACAGATTAAGTATCAATATAAATTTCTTTTCCGCTTATTCATCACAATAACCACTTGGATAAGTTATTAAGCAACAACCAAACAACCATTAAACAAATAACCAAACAAAACACTGATGAATCAGTATGAATGAAAATGGAAGTGACCCCTTCATTACACCACACAATTCACAATTATTAGGGGTTCTTAGTTCATTCCCCAGCACAAGGAAGACAGTCCAAGGTGTTTGTCCATTTAGTCAATTAGAGTTTAAGGCAAAGTCAGAAGTGAATGGGAGTGTGCTGGGCAAAATGTGTATGTCAGTGAATTGCTGATAGGGATGAATGGTGCAAGTCTCTGGCTGCAGTGTGTCTGCTGCTGAGCATGATTCTTGCCTCTTCAAGATTAGGCTCCTGGTCTCATGCTTGGGATAGCTCGCCATCAAAGTTGCTCCATACTCAACAAAAAACCTGGCCTGCAGGGCAAATAAGGCCATAACTCGCTTTTAACAGCCATTGACTCTTTTGTATTAATTATAAATACAAAAGTATAATAATATATAATATAATAATCCCTCAATATATATATTATAAACATTAATACGGTTCCTCTTTCACTTAAAATTGCATTCATACTGTCCCTTTAATGCAAACAGGATTTGCATAACAAAATGCTAATAAATGTAACAATATATTTTAGGTTGTGTAACCTTCACTTCAATGTAGTGAAATAAACAGTATTTCTCAGTACTGTGTCCAGCCCCGCACTGCGTATTTACCAGCTAGTTGCTTAACAAGCTACTAGCTAAAAAGCTAACATTCAAAACACTCTAAACAATATGGTATTACTACGACCTCATGGCTGTGTGGCTATTAACAACAGTTCATTTGATAAACATGTAAGGGCAACATACAAAAGACTGCTTGTAACAAAAGCTAACATCTAAATCTACTAAATTAAGTCTACTAAATTACAACCTGATTCGATACCAATCTGTGGTGCATGCTAACACTAACTTAATGGCTTGCAGCACGACTCATCAATTCGGGCATTCAGAGCTTTCATTCAACAGGTTTTCATGGATAACGTTGGCTTGGTGAACATATACAAGTCAGTAACAAAGCACAAACCCTTACACTTCATGTTTGAAAGATTTGAGGTTGAATGCAGTTGTTAAAATAAACTGTTCCCATACTGACCTGCAGCAGCTCTTCCCCCTGTGATAGCACCATTCATCTGACTAATGCGTAGCCTCTGTTACCTGTATGTAACACAGAGGCCACTCTGATTGGCTACCAGTAGAGTTACAGGCCTCTGTCCTCTTACACTGTTTACATTTAACTCATTAGTGACCTGGGTTACAAACAGCTCTCCTGAACCACTGGCCTTTGTGCTGGCAAATACGTTTAGCTAAGTACTCCATTTTCCAGCCCCCCACACAGTCAACTGTCTTTATGTGCGTTTAAGAGCCTTCAGAGTTTTCATTACATCTTTGTTGAACTGCCGCATCTGAAATGTCTTTGGTGGTAACATTTTTACACCAGCTGTTGAACTGTAAGTTCACTGTATGCTGCAATATTGATTTTTCCATTTCACATTTGACTTCAAAATGCTTTTAGAAGCATTTGTCTATTAAATGAAAATGTTAGTTTGCAGATTTTCTGTGTAACATTTTACAACAACTTCTTCAATATGAGTGACTTGATCCCACTGACCCATAATAAGTATCTGGAATGTTGTTGAAAATGGAATGTTGTTTAACAGGCAAAAAGTATAGCTAGGCACCAAAACTCTAAACTAAAATGTATTAAGACTCTATAAAGTGTTAATGGTCACAGACAAATGGATTGAATGTAATAACGACTTTAATACAAAGGTATGAAATCATTATTTGTAGGCATCTCAATACCAAAACACAGCTGCTAGCCTGCTACTAACACTCAACAACAACTAATTACTAGTTTGAGCTCACAAATAAAATAAAAATCATTTGGATGTTATTTTTGTAGTTTTTATGGTTATGGTAACATTTTACTCATCAAGCCAATTGCTGAGATCTGGGAACACAGTGACGAAGCTAAAAGAGAGCTGACGAGGATAACACTAGGAGCTGGAAAAAGTCGGGCAGCCAAACATATTTAGAAGTTGTGCTTGCGCACAGTTTTCCTGTTCAATTAGGGATTGTTAGCAACATTTCAGGTGCACTCACTTTCAGTTTGACCTCCAAATTAAGTGGTTTAGATCACTTGGACAAACTGTTGATTTGTTTACAACCTTGTCTGATTGTCTGACAGCTCGTGTATCTTGTTCCATTGCACTTTGTTGTAGCGATCTTGCCATGGTTTTAGATCTCAAGTACTCTGGTGAGTACAATGTTATTATACCCACAGAAATGATAGCCTCATCTATGAATAGAAAGCCTAAGTTGTGATAAACTGGAAGTATTCTTTCAAATAATTCAAGAGCACAAATTACTCATTTGTGTGCATAAGCTAAATGTTCCTGACAGCTGCTGGGTTCTCTACCTAAAAACCAATAAGTGATCTTTTGACATAGGTGGTATGGTGGTATGAGTTACTTATCGTCAGTGTTATAGATATATGAACATTAGCTTAGGGTTACAAGTCCTGTAACTGTAAGTCTTTCATCCATTAAGTGACTTATAGGATATAACTGAACAGCAGCAAAGTAACTGTGGGGCAAACTTGTTCTGCAGAGCCGGAGATCTATACATTTCATGCACCTTATATATAAAGTGTAATGGCCCCTGCTATCTGTGTCTTTCATAAAAAAATAAATATATTATGAATGAAAAACCACAGCTGCCAAAGTAAAAGTCTGTAATCACAGCTGTGGTCCACAGCATCAAAGCCTGGCCACCCACCTGCTTTTGCTTTGGCTGTAAATCACTAGGTAAAATCACTCGCTTTCTTTTCCTGCAGCACAATAATTGACTACTGATTGTCAAAAGCCCCCCTATTCAGTCATTCTGTGTGTGTGTGTGTGTGTGTGTGTGTGTGTGTGTGTGTGTGTGTGTGTTTGGGTGGGTGTGTGTGTGTGTGTGTGTGTGGGTGGGTGGGTGTATGGGCGCACGTATATCCCTCTCGTATGTGCATGTGTTTCTGCGAGCATGCATGTGAGCAAGATCAAAAAATATGACCAGGGCGGCGCAGCTATTTGATCTCCGTGCCTGGTGGGCTACACAACTAAACTAGGGATGTTTCATGTGAACACTGCTTCATTATTTCATTATAACCCAGCTACATATAAAGACTGGTAGGCTTACCAAACTCATTAAATATCACACAACAGACAAAAAGGCAAATGCAAAAAGAAAATGTAACAAGCCAAATCGAACAGAATGAATTACAGCCAAAAACACCTAGAAAGCGATGGAACAGCATTCAATAAACAAATAAATATGTAGCGGCTGAAATCCTACAGGGGTTGAGGTTTGGATTGCTGAGCTGGAGGGTGTGAATATGTGTGTACAAGCTTTCATGGTGGGTGTTGGGTGTTGAAGAGTAAAGGAAAACTCCAAGACAGTGTCCTGTTGTGCTGCAACTCCCATGACAATAGAATGCTCGTGCTTCAGTCACATGCTAAAAAAAGAAAAATATTTCAGTCAGCAGAGACTTGCTTACAGATAAAAAGCCTTGTTGATAAAACATAAATTCGATTTTTTGGTGCAGACACCATCTCGGGTTAATGCCTGATTATAGGGATGAGCCCCTTGATCAGTCCACAACATAGCCCTCCCTGACTGTCAGCAGTCTGTGGGGAGTGTGGTAGTTCAACATTGGCATCATAAACTGAAGACAGTGCATGAGTGAGGATGTAAGTACATTTTTGTATACAGCATCTTTCAAGAGTAGATGTCACTACATTGTTTACAATACCAAAGACATAAAGTGTTATAAAGCATACACAAAAACACCTACCTACAAACAGATTCAGTCAGCCAACTCACATGGAATGGATTGTAATGTGAATGTAGAATGTGTACAGCATTATTTTGCATCTATGCGTTTACCTTGTCACTCCCCACAAAGTGGCACCAACCTCAGTACAGCAGGGAGTGGGGAGTGACAATAATAAGTACATCGCCATTGGATACACAGTATGTTACCGTCAGAAGAGTATACCAGTGAAATCGGGCTGACTAAGCTTGCAGGGTTCACTTCATATGCTATATCTAACAAGACTGTGGAGGATATTTACTTAGCCTGTCACAAATTACTGTCACGGGTGAAAACTTTTGCATCACCACAATATTTTAATTGGTGGGGTATTTACTAAGACTACTAATGTAAATGAGCACAGCTGCAGTTCAGTTCTGATTTGCATAAAGTGCTATAAATAAGATGATGATGCCAGGGTCAAGAATTCATCTTCTGGGGACCATGAGTTAATTAAAGTTAATGGCAATCCATCCAAAATTTATGGAGATGCTACAATCTGGACCAAAGTGGTGCACTGACCAACCAGCTGAACTGACTAAATTGGCAAAAAAAACTAAGCAAGGCACCTGTGGTTCCTGAGCTGCCTTGTGTACAAAGATCCAGTCAAGTGGAAGTGAAGTCTAAAGGTACAAACTGAAAGCCCTTAGTTTTAAGCCTGAAGTGGGGTAGATCTAACGACTAACAGTAACAAATAACTCATCATGTAATACCAGGATTAGACTACATTTTTGCTTTCTAAGATGATTTATGTTTCAGTTTAGACCACATTTTTTGCCATGACTTGGTTAACAAACAAAGCAGACTACATGTTGGATCCTGACCCTGATCATAGCTTGCTGTCTTTCACAACTTGTGCATGCAGTTATGTGATGGGTCAAAGTCACAAAACACACTGTAGAAGTGTAAAACACAATTGTAGAAGTCAAACGAGAGAGGGCAACAAAATTCTGACATGCTAGTCTTTTGCAGATGCTGCGTCAGTTGTCTGTGTAATTATCAGGAGACTGGGTCGAATACAAATGGAAGAACTTGTCAAGTATAATTGATTATATATACAGTATGTAACTTTTGATTGAATGAAACAATTGGTCAAAAAATAGAGTGGAATAAAAATAAATGCAAGAACCACATATACAGTATGCACAAATGCACGTCTTTCCGTAATGAACAACCACAAGGTGTAAACATTGTATTATGGAGCACAACCAAAAACCCACCCTCAGGCATTTCAAATCTTATTTTGTTTTGTGCTTCTCCTTCAATTAACATTCATCCCCTTGTTCCTGGGTAGCCATGACACCACACAAACACTAGGAACACCAGCAATCAAGGCTGATCAGTATTCAAAAAAGGTAGCCTGTAAACCCATGGACTCTGATAGCTGACTGGAAGGAACAATCTCCCCTTCAATGCTCCAACATGTTAGATGTCACTAACCTGTTGTGTTCAGTGCATTCTAAGAGGTAGGTAGTGAGGAAGTTTTTCAATGCACATTTTTCCTTTTCTGAGTCTAAATTCCTTTCTTGCCTACTTCTGCTTCAGTTAGTGACTTCCTACATTTGCATAAAATCACTAATGAAATCAATTGCTAATTAAATTCATATTCTCATAAACAATACTCATTATCATATACTGTTGCTGTCCTCTCTCTGTCCAAGTGTATCTCTCTGTGTGTATTGGAGGAGGCCAGGACCTCACTGCAGCCTATGATGAGTCACAGAATATAATTTAAAAATCTATTTTTCACACTATATTTGCTCTCTGACCTGTCAACACAGGAGCTCTGGTCCAGGTCTTCGAGAACAGATCATCTAAAGATATTTTCTGCACATGATTCAGATAAGTTTCATTTCAGGGTAGAATTAAAATTCTGTATTACTTTCCATTAATGACCTGAACATAATACCTTTGTTTTAAGGAGGTTCTGTTAAAATCGTTATAGGTAAGGCAGTCAGTGGATGTTGCTTTTCAAATGACATACTTTACTATTATCTCCCTTAAAAAGTATCTAGTTTACTAAATACTATATATATAGAGTATTTTCAAGTCACAACATACCTTTTAAATTATTTTCTCTAGTTATGTCATCCCTTTTTTTGTGTAGAAATCATTAAAGTCAATAAAGACAATAATATTCATTATACTAGTAGCTTGCAGCCACCTTGGAGACATCTGATATAGATGAATCCTACACAGAAGACAGACACAATAATTACATAATTATTTACATGACATGCACACACAGATCATACTATAGGTTATATATTCTGTCGTGTTGCAGCAAGCATAGTTGTTCTTTCGGTTGGGTGAGAAGGAGCATGCAACCCTGAGTATTGGCATGATTATTACAGGTAACTAAAAGGTCAAGTCAATAGTCAGTTTTTATTGAGGGTTAATAACAGTGTGGGAAAGCATATAAGTGAATCAATTCAAATAGTGTTTGTATAGAAAACCAGAAAAGGGTTCTGATGGAGAAGAGTAAATGACGACACAATGATTGTGATGTTCAGGATTTCTACTACTTTTCGTGAGGTGGAGATTATTTTAATGTAAAAAGAACCCTGGAAGACCTCATTACTGTAATGTGTAATAGTAAGAGGCTAGATGGAAATGGGTTCTTGGCTGAGTGTGAGCAATATGACATATTTATCAAGTGACTTAAGGTGCCTTTAGACTATGCGACAACAACAATCATGTAAGTTTATTGTATGTCTCATTGTGCCAGATGCCTATGATAAAATCTTGGTTGTAATCTGTGTTTGAGGCTGTCAGATTGTGTGCTGAATGTGTGGTGAATCTAAACGCTATGATGTCAATAGAAAAAAGTATATATGAAGGCGTGTGAAAGAAATTTAAATAGTGGTTATCATTTGATGTATTTCTTGTACATATAATACATGTTACAAATGGTTCTTAAGATGTTTAGTGTTAGTTTGTTGTTCCACATCTATTACAAATGCTTTCATACTGTGTCTATTCCAAACTTAGTTCCTTGCTGTGTAAAATGAGACGGTTGATTGTTTAACAGTTAGTTTATGTTGTCTGAGCCAGTGGTAGGACAAATTATAGTTATGTAGATTTCTGTCTCGTTAATGTGTTGATTTGACAAGCTTTTAGAATACACGCTGTTGTTTGATCTTAATTTAATGTGATAGCAATGTTATTTTGTGATGCTGCTTTGGTCCACACCTGTGTGCTGTCATTCTAGCATATGGTTGTGAAGAAATACTATTCCTAGTCTAGTTGAACCCTTGACCTTTGTTTCTATCTGAGGGTTGTTCACCCACCTGTAAGATTAGCTATAGATATTTTCAGATTTTGTGCCAGAGTATTTAAGGACTGACTGAGTGCCAACTTGTCAGACAAAGAAAAGATAGCTGGTTGGTATGTATCTTTTTATTTCTAAGAAATATGATGCATTGTACTTCTGATTGTATTATTTGATTCCAATATTTCATAACCTGACAATGCTCTCTGTGTGTTTATTGAGTGATGAAGCAGTTTTCCACTACACACGTCATCTATCTGCGTTGCTCTGATGATTTGAAAATGCAGCAACGTCACACAAAGTTCTTTTTCATTTTACCGCCATCATTTTGTTTTGTGTGTATCATGAATGTATTAAGGAGAACGAGTGTGTTTTCTCCCTTGAACTTTATTTAAAAAACTGCACTTATGAAATGTCATGCCGGCCGGTGTATTCTGTTTCATTTCATTTTGTATTCTGATTGGTTGGTTTGTAGACGTGGGTCATAGCAATAATCACACTGTGAGAATTTGGTCTTAAATTTTGACACTGTCAGAACTTTGCCTGTGGTCTTTTGTTGCCAAAGCTCCACATCAGCCATTGGTGAACAAGTCTCATAGTGAGATCTAGGACCACTGTTTTGGATTGATGACCAAAGATTTTATCATGTTTCTCTCACAATTGTCAACTTTCATCTTAAACAGCCCACAATCGCACAGTGTAAAGGGGCCTTTACTCGTACTTACAGCCAAGTGTAAAAGTAATACTTAGGAGCAACTCTCCAGTCATTACATGATTAATCACATGAAGGAATAGCTAATCAGAGATGTGGATTGAACTTACATTTGCCATATTGTGCCTTTAAAAAAATACTTACAGTTTATTCAGTGGTATGAAACATTTTTGTAAAAGTTCATTTATGTCAGAGTACATCAGGTGTGTCAGAGAAATCCTGTAATAAGGAGAATTTAGTTCCACACTGACAAGTCAAGATACTGAAGATGATTTTGCAAACAAAATCAATGCCAGATACATTGTTGCTGTTTGTTTGAAACCCTGACAAATATAAAAGAAAAAGTGGTGTAACATCCCATTAAATGTTCAAACACAAATAATATAAATATAAATATAATATATGAATAATTAAAATATTATATTATATAAATATAAAACTCCCCTATTCTGAATGATTCTGATTCAGTAACATATTATTCATCATGACCAAAGAGTCATCATGAGAAAAGTTTTTGTACTGCAGTCATATCTACTTTAAACTTAACACACCACTGCAGCTCTCTGACATTTAACAGCATTTTGAAGTCTAAATAAATTTGATAAATAGTTTTTATTCTTAGGTTTGTGAGTAGGAGTAAAAGTGAAGGAAATTTTCTTTTATCTTTCACTTAAATCCAAAATTTTACTTTTAGCAGTTTAACAAATATAGGCCCAGATCTGGAATCTGGTAAGGTTGTTTTAGGAATTAACCATACAAAACCTGGAGAACATTCTCAGAGGATGGAAGCTTTAGACGTCCTCAGTAGTAAAATTGTTTGGAATAGTTATAAGCAACAAGTGCTTCCATGTTGCTGGTATCATAACTGCTGGTCGAGCCCAGGAGAGTGCTAATTTGAGAAGCAATCTTCAGTGTTTCCAAATGTTAAATGATTCACCTCAGAGATCAGGCAGATGACAGGAAGAAAGGATGCATGAAGGCTGTTGAATCTAATTGCTCAATTGACTTCCAAACCCCTGAATCTTTGTTCTTTGATGCCTATCACTATGGTGTGTCTGATCTCATAAAAGCTGAGCTTGCCTCCCTTGAGGTGCCGTCTGATCTTGATTCTCTTACCACTGTAATTGTTTGAGCTGACAATTTCAGGAGAGAACACAAAAGTAAGAGACATCTCTCTATTTTCTGTAAAGAGAATTCCACCTCTAAGCACCCCAGTTGGTCTGACCGATCTCATTACCTTACAGGTCTACCTTCACCCTTTACGTTTGATAAACCCGATGAGAATGACCTGCCAGAACCTGCACTGCTGGGAAGAATAGGGTTATCATCAGAGGGGCATCACAAACAACTGAAGGACAATGCTGCATCTTCTTTTATTGCAAGCAGTACATCTATTATGTATCTTCCCGTACAATCAGCCCATTGTCCCTAGAAATGATGTCCATTCAGCACCTTGAAATTTATGTCCAGTGCCAACGTTCAGTGCCAATGCAGTAATTAGTAGTGAGGCAGAAAATAATGGTGTGGAGGACCAGTAGTGGAGATGAATGGGCATGTAGCACATCTGAAGTTGCGTTTTAATAATCTGTAACCACAATCTTTCATAAACCGTGACCTTAAGTGTTTTAGTCACCCTTACTATACCCTAACCATTATTTATTTTCCGTAACCACAATCACTTTCACTACCCCCCCCAACCCTTACCAACCCCCCCTAACAATACCATAGTTGCTGTGTACAAATATTGTAGAAAACTATAATTTAAAAACAAAAAAGCCTTGTCATTCAATGTATTTCAAGATTTTGCAGAATCATCTAGTGGCCGGGTTGGTGAAATTTCACCTGCTTTATTCCCTTTTTGCTAAAGAAATAACTCCTACATAGGCTCCATTCGGACAGGATGAACATTACTGGGGGAGGTGGGGAACAAAATATTCACTGTTCTCCTCTGTAATTTAACTCATGGTTCCAGACAGCGTTTTAACCAATTGTGAAATGACAGAATGTGGTCTGTAGACATGAACATAGACAGGAGCATACTGGTACCTACATAGCTGTTGTTGACATTACAACATCTGATTTGATGATCTTACAGGGTATATACAATATGTTGGCCTATATGTTGGTGTTAGCATTTTGCCATCTATCAGATTTGTAAAAACATTTTCAACTCCCATAATTTTCAAGTCAAATTCCACACTGAGCTGATAAAATGCAGTAGAAGGAAAAGCAGCTCCGCTAGCAGAAAATACTCAGAGATCCACTTTAAAATACAAGAACTTCACTCCAGATGGGGTTTCAATTACAGGAGGACCAGCAAGTTCGCTGAAAAACACTTTTGTGTTTTCTTCCCCAAAGGGGTTTCCAGGTGCCACCTGAGTTTAGGATTAGTAGGTCTTCAGCAATTATTGCTTGGAAACCTCACTGCCATGTGGGAGTGTTCTTGCAACCAAAGCTTTAGAGTAGTACTTTGAGGAATCACTTGCATTATTCAGACTTTGTCTTCCAGTGTATCATGGCTTGACTGATATTGATTCCGTCACCTATGAGATGCTGCAGGGAGCCACCATTTTCACTAAGCTTCACTTGCCATCTGATGCACATGTGATGGGATGAATAGAAGATGGCCTTTAACAGCCCAAGCTACTGTAAGTATTCAGTTCAGCCCTTCATCCTTACCAGCACCCCAGCTTTCTCTTTGCACTGATTCTAGCGGTGTTCTACGTTGCCTGTTTGCCCACCTGGTTGACTGTTGTTGACATCTTCTTTGCCTGCAGGTAATTCTGGATATTATTGGTGTGATTGCTGGGCAAGCAATCCCACCTATGTTCTTCTCACTCTTTATTATTCTTATTATTTGCCTTATACAACTGTACCTGTCTGAATCTCAAGTCTTGTTCTGTGGTACAATTCATGTATCCCACAGGAAGAGTAGAGAATAACCTTCAAGTCCATCTCGATGATGCATGATACATTGTTCTACATTTTTCCTCTGTGTATGAAAACAGGTGTCAACATTGTTTCCTGCAAATAGCACTAAACACCTGCACTTTGATGAGGAAAGCATTCCACAAATGTAACAAGGACTGAAACAACAGTCTGCAGGTTTCAAAGCAGTCCAGTGAAGTTAGGAGGTGGGGAGAAAATTGACTTCAAATGAAGCCAGTTTAAAAATAGACCTGAGTCATTTGCATAGAAAATGAAAGTGACCAACCTTTGACCAACTTACAACAAAAAGTAGTTCAACTACACATTACAGAACAACGTGTTACCTGCGACACTGCTCTTCAGACATGAAAGCTGATCTGATACCCAAACCAGTGTTTAAATATTAATAGCATGGATTAGTATTGTGATTGTGTGTGTGCGTGTGTGTGTGTGTGTTTGTCTGTCTAAGGTTAGTGAACTATCTGGATTTCATCTCTAATCAATACTTAGGAGACAGAGGTTGGATTTACTTTCATGTTTATCTGTATATGGATTCCCTCCTGTAACAGATGATTCATCAAGCACACTGGTCTCAGCTTCCGCTGTGGATAGGCCAGATAAGATAGAATGTGTGGATGAGTTTTCACATACCATATTTCTAACACTGTTTTCCCTTTTGTATTCTTGGTGGTTGGAAGTATAATTCTTTTATTTCAATACTTTAGGGCATCTAACAGTAGTACTATTTGTAGCAACAGCACTTTGGCCTAAAAACAAGAACCGGCTTGAATGTTTACTGACCAAAATGAACAGATGACACAAGGGATGTTTGTGCCATGTCTTTTACCCAAATGGTGTTGCTGATTTATTTGGTCAGTTCAGGTACTAATCTTTTTCTGATGCAGCCAAGGGTAGATTTTAAGGGAGATGGCAAAGAACGGCATCCTCTCCGCTGGACATGCTGAAATTATTTATACATTTTAAAAAATATATCCTCTTCATACCTCTCCTGATATCCCCATATTATATCCAATATTGAAGCTTTTTGAGCATGTGTCCAAATCCTCATCATCTCCTTTGTTAAACTTTCTGCTACATACAGCCAGGGGCATAGCACCAAACACTGTTGCAAGTTCTTTTCACTCACAATCTCTTTTTGGATTTTGTTCTTTTTGGTTTCTGTCTTGATTTTCTCTTTTGGCTGCTTGGTGTCACTTTATTCAAAGGACATGGATTTACCTGGAACTTGTGTTGGAGTCTCCAGTATCAGTGTCTGGAGACAAATCATTTTGCAGAAGAGGACTAAACCATGTTCCAGGGCACCAGAGTGGCTCACAATATTGGCTGAGACATGAAAAATGCTCTAACAAACCCTTTATTCTGCCAACAATAGTATTTACTGATGATACTATAACGTAAAGTATTTGAATTGCAGATATTAGTGCTGGAAAGTTTCAGTGTTTGAGTTGTCTCAGTATACTCAAGTCCAGACTTCTAAAAGTTTTCCAGTGCTGGGTGTTGCACCTCTCAGGCCACTGTATTGCAGGGCAATCTATACAGATGTGTATAGATTGTATCAAGCATTGACTATATATAAATATGGACATCATGACAGTTCCCCAAAACTGAAGCTAAAACATCTTGATTGCCCCCTGGTGGGTGGCTGTATAGTATAGGTCATAAATCCCGCCCCCTCCATTAATCGACACTTTGGATTCTTTTGTTCATTTTATGCCAGCACTACTTTTAATGACATGGTCCCTTCAACTACATGTTGGGGCCTTGGGTAGTTAATTTCACTATTCCCCACAACACCCCATTCATCCACCAGCAGTACAGTAACTGGATGATGACCCTGTACACTATCATAAACTGCTGAGTGAACTGAAGACATTTCTACTTCAGGTCACAAGATGAAACTGCCTTTTAGCTTCAATGGGTTTTTTAGTCTGAATTACTAATGTGACTTTAGACACTATACTATTAAGTAGTAGTATATTAGTACTAACACAGGCTAAATCTGATAAAATCATTAGATTTTATTGTGCTTAGTCTTCAATGATTGTTTTTAATGAAAGTAACTACAGCAGGACAGAGTTACATTTATTCATTTCAAGTTTTTAATTTATACATTAATTTCACCTCTTGTTATTTTTAATGTGGGAAACAAAACGAATAAATCGGAAAAGTAAGTCGGAAAAGTGACCTTTATTCACGGTAAACTTAACCAGCTCTGTCACTGTTGACTCACACCGTGCAGGAACATATATTGTGTACAAACTGTGTGGTGGTTGAACTTCCAGCAGCCTTGATTGCCCCCTGGTGGGTGGCTGTATAGTATAGGTCATAAATCCCGCCCCCTCCATTAATCGACACTTTGGATTCTTTTGTTCATTTTATGCCAGCACTACTTTTAATGACATGGTCCCTTCAACTACATGTTGGGGCCTTGGGTAGTTAATTTCACTATTCCCCACAACACCCCATTCATCCACCAGCAGTACAGTAACTGGATGATGACCCTGTACACTATCATAAACTGCTGAGTGAACTGAAGACATTTCTACTTCAGGTCACAAGATGAAACTGCCTTTTAGCTTCAATGGGTTTTTTAGTCTGAATTACTAATGTGACTTTAGACACTATACTATTAAGTAGTAGTATATTAGTACTAACACAGGCTAAATCTGATAAAATCATTAGATTTTATTGTGCTTAGTCTTCAATGATTGTTTTTAATGAAAGTAACTACAGCAGGACAGAGTTACATTTATTCATTTCAAGTTTTTAATTTATACATTAATTTCACCTCTTGTTATTTTTAATGTGGGAAACAAAACGAATAAATCGGAAAAGTAAGTCGGAAAAGTGACCTTTATTCACGGTAAACTTAACCAGCTCTGTCACTGTTGACTCACACCGTGCAGGAACATATATTGTGTACAAACTGTGTGGTGGTTGAACTTCCAGCAGCCTTCGGAGTTGACCAGTCTTTAACCTGTGACCATCATCACTAGGATACTGCAGCGAGGTGCAGTGTTTCCTCTCAAAAAAGGAAACATTTAAAGAGATTAATTTCAGAAAAAAATAAGTGACGTTGCCTAAATGCAACATATAAAGGATGTTGATAGCACAGTAACACAGTTTGACATATTGTGTATTAAATATAGGCTATCTGACTGACTGATACTCCATAATGGATAATAGCCTAAACGTTTTTACACTAGCCATGTAATCTGTGAACAGCTCCCAGAACATTTGATTTCCAAAGTATCAAAACCATGGATGTATAATAAGATCTTATAATACATCCATAATCAAAGTGGGTTAGTGGCTCGGCCACATTTTATACCGACAGTAATGTCAAATCCTTCATGAAACTCACTCAAGCTAACTTTAAGAAAGGCGAATGCTTCTTGCTGACAACACAGTTTAATTTACAAACTTATTAAGAAAAAAATTATCTGACAAATATTTATTAAACTTATAATTAAAGTAAAATTAATAAGGAATTCACAAGGACACCTATGTATTCTCTTTGTGTCTTCATGAGCTGCCATTACTATGAGCAATGACAACGCACTCAGCTGAAAGTCACCAGTTAACACGGTCAGTTCAACTGCCAATGTGTTCATCTCATTGCACACAAACTCCCGAAATTGAATCACTTCTGCCACAAAGTCCTCCTCCAAGTCCATGTGACATTTTTGTTGTCCTTTTTGATGTCTTTACTTTGATAAGCAAACACAGCTAGTTGGATGAAAACTCTTGCTGCAGAACTGCACTGCCACGTTCAAACATGACGTAATGACGTAAATCATGTTTTTACAAAGAGTGTTGAAGCACAGTGAGAGGATTCGTTCCTCATCACGTCTGCCTCCGCATCACAGGTAGCTTACTTTCCTACATCCTTTCCCCGGTAAGCCCGTGCATTAAGGCGCCACTGGATGCTGGACAGCCTGATGCCATGAAACTCTATGCTATCTACCACTGAATTGTGTCCTCTCACTGAGCATTGATACAATATCATTGCAGACAAATCACATAGAAACTGCAATGAGTCCATCTTGGCCTGTTTTAGGGTACACGTTTCTTACTAAAGCAATGAAACAATTCATACTGTGAACTGTTTCGCTTCTAATAAGCACCTCTTATGATTGAAGCAGAGCCACACACAAAGTATGACCCATTTCTGTAATACAAAGGTAACTACACCTGAATTCCTCCCTCACATTTACACTTGAAATAGAAGCTCTCTCCCTGTCACCACTTTTGGAGGAAATTCAGTCGACTTTGTTTTTGATTTAGTTTCTCTCTCCAACCAGAGGGGTGGCATTTAAGCTGCTCCTTATCCTGTCTAAATTCTTTTTTCTATCTTTTTCTTTTCCCTCTGCATCTGCTTTCTCAGAATTTATGCTTCTCCATGACTCGACTCCCATTTATGAGTCTATTTCTTCCTCCTTTCCTCTTATCTCTTTCTTTGATCTTGAATCAGTTCTCCCTCTCCACTTTCTACAAATTTTGCAGTTTTTTTGGAATTCCTCCTTGTCTGTCTCTTGTCTACAGACCCCCTAAGGGGACATGGGCAAAAAAAAAAAAAATATTGAGGCCACTTTTTACTACATCGAGCGCACGAGATATAATTCGTTCCCACATCTTAATTAAATCGTTCCCACATTTTAATGAATTTGTTCCCACATTTTAATTAAATCGTTACCACATTTTGATTAAATCGTTACCACATTTTGATTAATTCATGTGCACGAGATAAGTGTATATACAGAGAGCCAGCACAACAGACCAGCCTTTCTCCCCGGAGCATGAAGTGCAGTGCACGTGTTGCACTTTATTAAGTTTTAATACTTTTTCAGACGAGAAAGTAACCGTGTATATTCCCAATATGTGGTCAGTATAACGCCTGTTTGTAAATCTGCTTCGACGTTTTTGGGGCTGTGAGGAGCCGCTGGCCGGGGGAGACCGGCCGGTCATCTCGCAGCAGCAGCTGGAGTCCTGCGTTGTCATCCCGGGGAGAACATGATCTGATGAACTGATCTGTGCAGCTCTTTGGTAAAGTGAAGCTTCATGTTTTCACTGGACCGAACCAACAGCGCTGCCTCTGGGACTCTATATGTACAACAGATATCACCACATTTTAATAAATATAAATGTATTAAAATAAACAGATCACTCTATATTAAATTTTGTTATATCTTATTAAGTGTCCTTCCGTCCTCAGAAGTTTGTACTCCCAAGTCGAACTTGCCTAGTCCTCAACACACCTACCTGACTGCGCCACTGGTTCTATATGTTGCTACAGATATCACCACATATAAATACAAATGTATTAAAATGAACAGATCAGTCTATATAAATTCTGTTTTATTTTATTAAACTACATAACAGTTTGGGTTTTTATTATAGCTACATTACAGACTGAATGCCATAATTTACTGCATTTCTGTCAATGAAGTTATTTTTTTGGGAGAAAAAAAGTGTTAGTGGAGCTTTGAGTTAAGATTATTTTTTTCACAGTACAGTCAGGTAGGTGTGTTGAGGACTAGGCAAGTTTGACTCGGGAGTACGAACTTCCGAGGACGGAAGGACACTTAATAAAATAAAACAAAATTTAATATAGAGTGATCTGTTTATTTTAATACATTTATATTTATTGAAATGTGGTGATATCTGTACATATAGAGCCCCAGAGGCAGTGCAGTTGGTTCGGTCCAGTGAAAACATGAAGCCTCACTTTACATTCAGACAAGCTAATGTGGCAGCTACAATTGCTGATTTCATCTGAGAGAAGAACATTTATCTTCCAAAAGGAATTATATCATATATCAAAATGCTGCAGAGACATTCTATCAAATCACCAAAGAGCTGCACAGATCAGTTCATCAGATCATGTTCTCCCCGGGATGACGACGCAGGACTCCAGCTGCTGCTTTTTTTTTTTTTTTGCCCATGTGTCCCCTTAGAGGCTCTGTACTCATCAGGTGGCGGAAAGTAACAATTACAAGTACATTTACTCAAGTACTGTATTGGTACTTTTATTTAAGTAAAGGATCTGAATAGCACGACTGAGTGGAGGGTTAAAGCTGCTATGTGTTCACATGACGGTGAGGCAATCTCAATGCAGAGAGATATCGAGATGAGATTCTGCAACCAGTGGCAATCCCATATCTCCACAGTCTGGGACTGAACTCTATCCTCCAAGATGACAATGCTCGTCCCCCACCAAACACCAAACGAGTCAATGGTAGAATAAGCTGTTTGGCATTGGCAGAGAAAATTTGACAAATTTTTCATGGCGCAACCCACATACTCAGCTCTGCTGCTCATCCCACAAATTCATGTTCCTTACAAATGTGGCACCATTTAAAAGGGAAAAAAACAGGCTTTCCAACGGTATAAGATTTATTGCCAAGAAGCATTTTTACAACAAAGAAATAATCTACCAAACACAAATTTCCTTACTTTTTGTGCTAAGTTTATATAAAACCTTACATATGGTAAATGGTAAATGGACTGTACTTGTATAGCGCCTTTCTAGTCATCCGACCACTCAAAGCGCTTTTAACACTACGAGTCAATTCACCCATTTACACACATTCATACACTGTATGGGTACAGGGGCTACCATACAAGGTCCCTACCTGCCCATCAGAGGAAATCTAATCATTCATAAACATTCACACACTGATGGCACAACCATCAGGAGCAATTTGGGGTTCAGTATCTTGCCCAAGGACACTTCGACATGTGGACTGGAGGAGTCGGAAATCGAACCACCAATCCTCCGATTAGTGGATGAGTCGCTCTACCTCCGGAGCCACAGCCACCCCAAATATGCATATCAACAATCACAAATCTAAACACATATGTACCTAATATATGAATAAGTGCATACATTATAAAATTATCATGACCAAAAAGCATATAAAATAATATACATACGGAATATACCATACATCAGTGAACACACGGATACTAAATTTGAAATTAAACTTTGATTTTTTCTTTTAGAGGCTTTTTGAGGTATTGTTGAGTTTTCGCAGACATAGACAGACAGATGATTTTGAAGCTTTTTAAGGGGGGCACTTGGGGGCAAAACTCAGATCAAGCTGAAAATCACACAGCTTACATAATTTAGACTTATAAACTTGATAGGGCAAAACTCTACTTCTAGCTCTGTTTTGGTCTCCACCAACTCCTGACTCTTCAGCTGCTAAATGATCCACTATGTTCACCAACTAGTTAATGATTTATTCTGTCATCTGTTAGATGCTGGGCAGGGAGTATACAGTGGATTAATCAGAACTTTCTTAACTAAAACAGCTGCTTACTGCTATTGGAGACAAGGTTTATGAGAGCAGTGAGACTGAACTGAAACAGTAAAGTTATGGGCCAGAAAACCAAAACAATGGTCTGAAAGATGCTAAAACACATTATAGAGTTGAGGGGAACTGCAGAGTTGAGTGATAATTCTTGGGTTGGGCTTGTAACTGGTGACACCATTCTCATTATTCAGTCATTTGATCCATTGATAATATAAAAATATTGATCAGTGCAGCTTTAAGTTTGTGTCCTCTGAAATTGGAGGATGGTTAATATCATTTTAATCTAAATACAGCGGAAACTGCTTATAGTGATCATGTCTGTCTGGATCAAAAAAAAAAAGAATTACTGCATTTTGTTAATTGATAAATAAACTAACACTTCCATTTTTGAAAGCATTCTCAGTTTACAGAATTTTTTCACACCTGCCTAAAACAGTACTGTATATTTTCATTTTTTCAAATTCTAAAACGGCAGTGAGATTCAGTCAAAATATTCATTGTAATGAAGGGACATGTCACCCAGTGCAACAGTGTGTATTTATATTTATTACAAATATAGCTCTATGGCCCAGAGGAATAAGATATATCAGGTTTTGATACACACACAATACTTTTTAGTAGATTAATTCTTTATTGGTTTGGTCTTTTCATGGGATTTGCTGACAGTAAGAAAAATATAGTATGCCTCCAGACTTATCCTTTAGACCAAATCCAATGAGCCAGTGAAAATGTTTCACTGTTCTGCTACTTATCGTGTATGTTATGTATAGATACATAGCAACCTGTTATCTTTAAAAACAGCCTGCAGCACAGCAAGGCCTTAATATATTTCCATGTATAAATCAGCTGGAATATTTGTGAAAACATACAATTTTATCCAAGCAGCTTTGACAGGTCATAGAATGATGAAACTAACCACACACCCTTGTCAACCTTAAACTTATGAGGTTTTCAGATAAGAGCGGTGATAGTCCAAACCCAATTCCCTCTGGCTGTTTGATGAAACTGTCTATTTGAGAAGCTAAGCCCTGAGGTCACATACAAGGCAACAGACGGACAGCTAAACTGCAGAAAGCCTTAAAACAGACGCCACACACACATGCATACACACACAGCATCCCCTGCAGGCTAACTAAGTGGTCTTTCTTCCTCTCTAGTGGCTCTCTTTCCATGCTGTTTCAACCCTCTGGCATGTACCCCCCCACACACATACACTCACACACACACACTCCAAATGGCTATCAGATTTAAGATCAACCATTTCTAAAGTCAACAGATGTGAACCAATTGAGGATGGATTGCAGACACACTCCTGCTCTTTCACATGTGTAATGCAATAAGTGCAGTGGGGCGGCACACAGGGGGATAGATAGGCACATTACTAGTTTTTAATAGTAATCTGCCCCTACACATGCACACACACACTTTTCCATTAGCCGCAATTGTTTTTTTCACCCCACTTATAGCATAACTGCCAATTTTATCTCAAAATAATTCCCTTTTCATGGTTAAGTTTTGAAAATGATTGCTGGGATGAAAATGAGCACTGAAATCACCACAATATAAAAAACAATCATCAGGGAGTTTTTTTTTTCTTTCAGCTTAAATTAAGAGTTTAGGTGGTCAAAAGTAGTCAAAAGTAATCTAAACTGTTTGTATGGTGAGTAGTTTGATAATAGGCAGTTCACACAAATTACAATAACAGATTTCTTTAAAAAAGCATATATGCAGGTAGTGTTGGTTTTATTTCCTAAGGTTTTAGATCTCTCATTAAGACTGTCACCTCCCCAGTAAAATGAAGGTGAATGGAATTTTGTTTGGGGTGCTCAGAGCATTCAAAAAGTGCATTTCAGTGACTTGAGCAGAGGCTTAACAGTTTCTCTCCAGAAACAACATCCTGGTAATTCTGGATAATCCACAGACCTTACTATCAACAGTTTTCACCATTTTGTACCTTTTGGGAGAAAGGAAAACTCTTGACAGCTGGGCACTGAGGATCAAACTGTGTAAAAAGGGACATTCTATCCACCCCCATTGGGGTTGCTCTGACCTTTTGACTAGTCAGTTTAAAATAGACACAGTGTGTAATATTGTAACATTAACTTGGGACTTTACCAACAAATGTAAAGTTTAACAAACATTTTTTATTAAACCTCTTTTCTTCTAATTTTTAAATGAAACATTTTTAATATTTATACATATTAGAATCATTTGGGAGAGTTTTTTCCACTGTTCTTTCCATTCTTTATTTTATAGCTTTTTGTCAGAAAACACTTAACACTTGCATGCTCTTTTAAAAGTAAAACATGATGAGGTTAGTTTGTTTCTATATTTTTCTTACTGCCAACAAATCCCATAAAAGGACATAAACTAGAATATACTTTATATGTATCTATAGCCTGATTTTTCTGTGCCATAGTGCTCCATTGTTGTTCAAAAAAGAGTCTACAGCCATGCTAGCAGCTCTGTGATGCTGTACTTAGACATAGCAGTGCTTTAGTCAGCACGCTAAAGTCATCATGCTAACATGCACACAATAACAATGCTGACATTTTAGTATAATGTTCAGGCTACCATGTTAACATTTTGCAGTTTATAGTGTTAGCATGCTAACATTGGTTCATTAGCACACAGAAAGTACAGCTGAGGCAGATGGGAACGTAGCATGTTCCTTCATTACCATGAACAGACAAACTGTAGTTTTGACTCAATCCCACACACACTGTCCTGCTGCCAGAAATATTCACTAGAGCACCAAATGTGGATTAATCTGCTGTTGAAAATAGTCCCCAACAAGTGCACTATTTCCTCCTGTTCTGTAATGTTTTCTAAAAACTACAGTGACAAGTCGTTTTAAGAAATTACTCAACCTTTTTGAAAAGATGAAACTATATGTTTGTGCCCTGTTTGTACAGCTTTATGTCTTGGAATGGATGGAACCAATGGGCTTGGGGCTGACAGCCACAGACAAGGTAGGGAAGTCAGAAAACATTGAGAGATGAACTAACATATTGCTGTTTTTGGTCTTTTCATGGGCTTTTTTGACAATAACTAAATCTTAGTTCTATGCAAATACATGTCAAGACAACAAACAAATTTATTCTGAGGCACATATATACTCATGTAGGTGTTGGGCAGCTGCTGTGTGTTTGAAATTACAAGAGGAAACCACTGCAACCAAAGATATATAAACACTACATTGGCAGGATGTATTGCAGAATTTCATTATTGACTTCTATTGAAAGGCCTTTATCACCCTGCTGTGTTTCCTGATGGTTCCTCTTTTCATTCCACAGCATTACTGTTTTAACAGATTTCATCCCTGACGTACTTGACTCCAATGTCAAGGTCTAATTAAGAAACCATTTAAAATGAATCACAGACCGAAACATTGATCACATCAACATTAACATAAATGGGCCTGAAAGTGCCTGCTAATGGATTTGATCCATATGGTGCTAAACCCCTGAGGCCCTTGAGGGGAAAGGGAGTGTATATGTGGGACGGGGGATGGGGTGGATGGTGGAGGGAGGTTGAGGTTGGTGAGGATCTCCATGGAGTGTGTTGGACAGCAGATGTTGAGCTTTGTTAAAGCTCCCATTCTTCATAGGGGAAGAAATTGCCCTCAGGCAGACAACATGACAAGAATCTGTAGCATGAATAGAGTCCTGTTCTGGGCCAGTTTGAAGGGTTGGAGGGCAGGTAAAGACCTGAGGGTGAGACTGTTGTAAATTTCAGCCTAAATTACCCTCACAGTGCCAGCTTCTATCATTTCATCATATCATTCAGTAGGTCATTATCAGTAGGTTGTACAATAAATGACCAGGCACATTCACGGAAAGTCACAAGTTTCTAGAGCTGTCCAAACCTACAATTCATCAAGTTAACATTGGACCTCAAGCAAAATGTCTGCAGACTTCCAAAGAGTCTGCTTGGGGTGCAGACTTGAGCAGACTTTACTCAAAAGATTACTCTTAACTGATGAGACAATGGAAACAAAAGGAAGAAGAAGATGAAGAAACCTAAAGGTCAATTTATGGTTGCTGCATCTGCATGGCCATGAGTATCCACGTGGGTCTACGTGATTTTCCCATGTCCGCAAAGTAGTCCAAAATTGCCCACACTGTATGTATATACTGTACTCCCCATCCTTGGTCTGCATACACACCTCTGATTGCAGTGTGTATAGAAGGGTGCCTGACCGCTGTGTGCCTGAAGGCCAGCGTCTGTATTGATGTCTAAACAAAGCCTTAGAGTCCACAGCCATGCTAATAGCTCTTTGAGGCTGCTCTTTGAGTTGTGCACTTAGGCACAACTGTGTTTTGAGCTAACACGTCTGCAAGCTAACATGTTCACAATGACAATTCTGATATGCTGATGTTTAGCAAGTACAGAATGGTATCATTTGCTGATAGCTCCAAACACAGAACAGATGAGGCTGATGGCAATATTATTAGTATTGGACAAAGTGAAATTTTGACCTAATGGTGGCACTAGATGTCAGGGGATCGCCAAGGTTGTTGCAGTTCATCCAAAAGGGTAACGTGAAACTGTACAAAATTTCATGGAAATCCATCCAACATTTGTCAACATTGCACTAAAAAACACAAATGAGAGCAATATGGTGGATCACCAAAGTCATTAGGATGCATTCTCTGGGGACTATGAATGTCTGTACAAAATTTCATGGTAATCCATCCAGTGAAAGTAGTGAACTGACCAACCAACAGACTGACTAAAATAAAAGTAGAACAACCAGTCTTCCTTTGTATATTGAACATCAATTATAGGCTATAGTAAAAGCATTTTCTGATTTGTTTTCTTTTTTTAACATATTAATGCTAAGATGTTTATGTAGTGAAGTTTGGTATTTCACACATACTGAATATGTGTAGGCTGATTAATTTGGAGTTAAACAGGCAAAGGCTGATTTTCATCCAACTAATAAAGAAAATGGGACAAACTGTTATATGAGAATCCTCAGTTGAGGATTTGATGTGAATAATATTAGCAGTGTTTATGCTCAGATAATCAAAGTAATTGGAAGGTTTTACTGTGCATATTGACCTTTATCCTCTCTTTTATCCCTAAAGGTGCACTAAGATTTTGCCAGAATTGTAGCTTAAAATTTTTAAAAATTTAAAGTTTTGACATTATGTCAAAGACATTTATGGATTGTGTTGCAGAGATATCTACTTAAGTTTGCATGCTAACCAGCTAGCCCCGGCCTGACCTGTCTCGTAATACCACTTTGTACTTCAGGGATGATAGTGAGTGACTGTAGTATCTAGTCTGCACTCAGTTCAACATAAGAGGAAGAAGAAGTAGTGCTGCCCCGAGCCACCTACACCAGCAAAGCCTCAGGGGCCTCACGAGACATGAGCTTAAAAAAAAAAAAAAAAAAAACAACAAAAAAAAACCCACAGTAAACACAATGTAGAAAAGTACCATTAAGCCACCTGTGATGGGGGGGGGGGCGGTAGTGATGAGGACTGTATCATCTCGTTGTGCCTCAACACTCCCTGTAAAAATATGATTTACGGTTTGAACATGGTGGCGAGGTAGCAAGCAGCAGCAAAAAGTTTTCATTGTCAAAGTAAAGACATTGAAAAGGACAACAAAAATATCACATGGACTTGGAGGAGGACTTTGTGGCAGAAGTGATTCAATTTTTGGAGTTTGTGCACAATGAGGTGACACATCGGCAGTTGAACTGCTCATATTCTTGAGGTGAAGATAATTGCAGACCGTGTTTCAATACACCTATGTCCCTAATCATGGACTACTAACTAATAACTCTACACCTTTTCCTTACCATTCCAGTCACAAATGTAGGAGAGTGATCCTTTTTCTAAACTTTCCTTTGTTAGAAGTAGACAGCGTGACTGCATGACATTCTTCAGGCCATGGTTTTTAAAGACACAATCAAGGAGTTTTCCGGTGAAGAAGACCAGAAGAAAGCACTTTTGAAGGTAAGACAATATGCTCTTTTTATACCGGTTCTTTGCTTGTGATGCTTGCAAGTTTTTGATTGAAAAGACTGAGTTTCTCGTGTTGCTGCTGTGCATACACAGGTCTACTTGTGTAATAACCTAGCTTTGTCTTGACTTGGTGCTGATGTATTTTCTTATTTTGGTGAGCTTCATATTCTGTTTACTGATAAGGAGGGCACTTTATTTACCTTTTGTCGCTGTCCATTGACGCAGGGTGCTAAATGTTGCCAATTTTAATTGAGAAGACTGATCTTCTCATGTTGCTGCTGTGCACACACACACTCTGTTTACTATTTGTCACTGTCCATTGACATAGGGTGCTGAATTAATGTTGCTGTGGCATATTGTGAAGGGGGTGGGGGCCCCAGGGCCTAAAGTATTGCCCCTGCTGAAATCTGTTTTGCAGTAGGACTGTTAATAGGTCACTTAATTAAGTTTTAATATTTTTTTCAGGAGGGAAGGTAATCATTTAGATTCCCAATATGTGGTCAGTTTATCCAAATAACGCGTATTTGGAAATTTGCGCCAATGTTGTTGGTAGATGCTGCTGCTGCAGCTGCTGGCTGGGTGAGACAGCTGGTCATCTCAGCTGCATGATCTGATGAACTGATTTGTGCAGCTCTTTGGTAATTTACTGCTGGCTCTAATGTCTCTTTTTGATATCTTGACAACACCATAGCACAGATTCACTCTAAACAGTAAGCTTTACGCTGTATTCAGTGAGTGATAATTCTCTGGTGGTGGGTGATGCATTTGGGGGTAAGGAGAAGGTGGGGGGGGGGGGTGCTTTCTGGTGATATGCTGCCCTCTATTTGTTTGGTGTAGGTGGCCAAACCTCACATACTGCACCTTTAAACCTCTATATCTGTTACACTATTTAAAGCAGC
Source organism: Scomberomorus guttatus (assembly GCA_038419695.1). Classification (NCBI taxonomy): domain Eukaryota; kingdom Metazoa; phylum Chordata; class Actinopteri; order Scombriformes; family Scombridae; genus Scomberomorus; species Scomberomorus guttatus. The sequence goes on from CM076457.1 coordinate 4,235,489, forward strand.
TGATCTTGCACATATCTTGCATAAATCACCCATGTCAGTAGTTTTAAGAATGGATGACAAAATGCTTAAATATGTTTCTATAAGGTCAGGAAGTTGAATTTAGTGTATATGCATGAAAAGAATTCAGGTATGAACAATCCACGAAGGCGTGGCCTGTAGTCCTGTGGAGTTTGTGGCATCAACACAGCACTATTTCAAACTCATTTCTCTCAAGCTATCCAGCAAAATCACTTTCTAAAAGGCAGTGAGTCATGTCAAGCCAAACATTCCCCACAGTTCTCTGATTGGTCCCACAAATATCTGCTGGGCTAAATCAGTTATCAGGATATTTTCCAGACTCACAGCTCGCAGTGAAACCGGAGCTGGTGAGATATAGTCAGAGCTGCCCAGGAGATGGCAAAATAAATAAAACTCATTTTGTTTGTTTAAGTTGGTAACAATGCTGTTATTTATTATGTATCAAGAAACTAAGTAAGTAACTAAATAAGTTAGTGAATTTTATAACTTCTGCTTCTAAACTAAAGAAAGTAAAAAATACAGTTTACTTAATAGAAAATAAAAATACTTAAAACTTTTTTTTACTTAATAATTTCTATTTTTTACTTAATAGAAAGCAAAAGGAAGTTGAGGCAAGCAGAAGTTGTAAAATTCATTGACCTAACTTCTTTTTCTTGATATGTAATAAATAACAACATTGCTACCGACTTTTCTAGAATCATGCGAAACAGTTAAACAGCTATCTGTCTCATTACAAAAGGTAAAACGGTATTTTTGAAATAGATACAACTGCACTGGAAAGGACGGAAATGATCTCAGCCCACTCACAGATTTTAAGGGGGGGGGGGGGTTTACTCTCTGTACAGAGTTGTTAAAATGGATAATGTCTCGCAATGATAGAAGCTGGGACTGTGTATTGTAGGACTATGATATTTTATATTTAATCGATGAATGGTTAAATGATGACAGAAAAAAATCTTTCAGTGGGATAAACTGAAATAAAAGTCTGATATACTGTATACTGTAGAGTTCACATTCATTGATGTGCTGACAGTGTATGTCTGTGATGATCAGCTTTATGGGACGGAAAAGAAAGTTGAACAATGCAAGACTGTCTGCAATCTGTGGTTGCTGTGTATTGTTTCTGCATTCATCAGTATAGCTATAGTATATAGATTGGAGTTAAATTACAGGAAAAATCTGAATAAAATTAGGGAATATGTTCTGGAAGAATGCTCTTCATCCCTCCAGTAGAGTTCCACACACTTGGAGAATTTTTGATAGGGAGCAGAGTAACTGGGTATTGAACTATGCATGTAAACCAAGTGTAAAAAACTGTAACAGGAAATCAAGTTTACCACCTGCTCAACACATGTTTGAACTGTAAAAAACAAAAACTGCACAAAAAACCAGAAAATTTAATCTTCCAACTAGACTACAGTGAAAACAGAAGCAATAACTTATCTGAAATTGGCCATGTAGTAAATTTCATGATCCATGTGAGCATGTAATAGAACACAGTGGGAGTGAAAGTGTGCTCAGTGTGTGATTACATGTTTATGCATATGCAAACATGTCTGCATGCATCTGCAAGTGTATTTCTGTGTTCATGCACTCTGCCGATGTGTGTCATGTCTTGTGTATTGTGTGCGTGTGTATATCTGCATGCGTGCGTGTGTGTGTATGTGTGTGTCAGCCTGCTGATGAACCCTGACAGTAGTTGTCACATTAAACATGGATGCTGCGCAGCCAGTGTTCATTTGCTGCCGCAAGCTATTAGTGGACCACCGCTCGCAATAAAATAGCAGAGTCAAGACGGAGTCACACCAGGGTACATACAAGTAAAACCATTAATCACTGTGTGTGTGTGTGTGTGTGTGTGTGTGTGTGTGTGTGTGTGTGTGTGTGTGTGTGTGTGTGTGTGTATTTGTACAGTACCACAAATATCAGGGGTTCTAGCCCACGTGCAGCATTGCAGTTAAACAGTTCTGAATACTTATCACTCATTAATATAGCAGAAGTACTCATGTGTTATTTAATGTGAGTCATGTAACAGAAGTTCAAGTGCTGTCTACTGTCTTTGACAGACAGTGTAAGCAGTATTACAGGGTTGTAAATGGTCCAGGTAGTGCTGGTTAAGACTGCTGCATTATATTGGTGAGTTTAAATTGTAGTAATGCATCATATTGTCACTGTTTGAAGAGAACCTTGTAGCTTTGTTACTGTGCATGTGTAACCTCTGTGTGCTCTAAAGAGATGACACAGCTGAGAGACTTGAAAAAGCCTCACCTCCCGGTCACGGTTCAACTGTCAGTAAAACTAAATGGATCCAAATTTGTAGAATCTCAAATAAATTTTTACACTCATAGTACTGAACAACACTGCTGTCACAAGCTGAATAGCTCAGCTAAACAGTTGACGTCTTGATATCTACTTTTGCTTGCTTTAATTTCTTCAAGGACATGTTGGCTGAGGAGAAAATTCCTCATGGCAAAAACATGACAGCATATTGGAGATGTAGCTGTTGTGGCAACATAACAGAGATGTGAAGAGGACACATGCAAATACTTCAGACACACATAATTCTAATTACATGTTCTTCTTACTTACACTGGTTTTGACTAATTGGGACTGGCTTTCCAGGACTGAGACTAAGCCTGAGGCCCTGTATGTGTGTGTGTGCGTGCATGTGTGTGTCATGTAGGCATGATGCGAGCTGGCATGAGAAATCTTTCTGGAACTCTTCATTTCATGTTTCATGTTTTATGTTTCTTGCTACTACAAGCCTGTGTGTGTGTGTGTGTGTGTGAACTATGAATGCTAACTATAAATGCATTCCACATTGGCAAAACTCTCTCTGTAGTGTGAGAATCAGACATGCTAAAAACTGTTTAAAAAAATATTACATATTATATTTAAAAAGGCTATAGTCCAAAACCACAGAGCTGTGACGGGATTATTTAAAGTCACTTAAATGCCATATTGCAACATTTGCTAGAAACAGATGATTCACAGAGAGAAACACTGATTACAGGTTGATAGGGTTGATTAGTAATGTCTACAATACCATAGGAAAATCAGATAGGAGATGATCTAACAACCTGTTTTAGTAAGTAATATAAAAAGATAAACTTTGTAGAATGCAAAGGTGTTAAAGCTGAACACCACAAACTGCAACTACTAATTACTAACTACTTATAAACATCCATCACAGTTTACATCACAATTTACATACCCCCTTCCTGCTTCTACAATTCCTATATCATCACCAAACTTAGAAAATAAGTGTTAACATACAGAAGTGATCTTGATTCCAAAATATTCAGTTCAACCATGGTTCAACTCCACTCGAGAAAAACAATTTTTTCCTACTTAAAATATTCTCATAAAAGTATAATGCAGTATTATATTACTCTAATGTACATGTCTAAATGCAGTAGGATGCATTAAACATGTTCATGGAAAACAAAACAGGAGATGAGGAACCGATGTCCCTGCCATAGCATTGAGACATGCTGAGGTTGATATGTAAGGTATATGGGAATTTGGGCCATAAACCCTGTCTATCACACAGCACATGTACTCCTTGCTGTTACTATGTCTTCGTGGGTCCCCATTGCGCTACTTGCAGCTCAATGTTCTCTTTATACAGTCTTCTTGTGGTTTTTAATTATTATATTTGAAATTCATAATTATTTATTATATAGTATAATGACAGTTAAGTTGAATTGAATTGAATGTATCATTCCACATAAGCATTTTCAGAGGATAGACCACAGGAGTCAAATTACAGTTAAAGAAATCTCTGATGGTATATTTAAATTCCATTTGTAGATGGTTAAAGGACTTTGTATTATGTGTATCAGAGCAAGGGGTACATCTACCACATCTACAGTCGCCCTGTATGTTGAGCCACTGATCAACATACAGCTGAAAGCTGATGAAACAAGAATGTCCATAAAGTTCTCACTCCTTTAAAAACACATGTTTAAAGAAGCAGAATAAAATTGATCACAATTCAGAATTTTTTCATTTCATTTAAAGTTATTTTTTGAATCTAAGCAGATTTATCATTAAAGATACCCTGTGGATTTTTTGACAGCTAGGAGCGCTATGGAGCGATGTTTTTACAAGTGGGTCCCTGTTTTGTTTGTATTGTGCACATGCACAAAGACGCATGTGGATGACATGAGAAACATTCCTGCCAGTAGTTTCACAATATTCCACTGATTGACAGTTGACTGTAACATGCAAAGAAATGCAGCAATATGCCACCAAAGGCAGAGAAGAGAAGGACTGCATGCTAGCAAGCATGGACAAAAAATGCAAGATTTAAAATTTTTAAAAAGTAAAAAAAAAAGCATTGTAAATGTTTCATGAGAATAAGGCTACACACACTGCATTTTGGTGAGAAACACTGAATGCAAACACAACTTTTGGTTGTTTATACCCTGTTCAGTGCTTTTGTAATAGTACTTCCCCTAATTTGTGATATATTTACTTTTTGTGAAAGTGCAGATTTATGTTTCAGAATTCAGTTCTCTATTCAGTATTCACAATGTTTTAAGTCATCATGTCATTCTATCAAATCTATCAAAGTGAAAAATACATATAATAATAGATAAAATTACTGTATGTATAACATGTAGTGATGGCCCTAAAACCAGTATGCAGAGTGCTCTTTACGGTCTTGATTTTTGCAATGAACCACAATAATCCAAGTGTATAATCGTGAGTACTCATCTTTTCATAACATTAATGTACTTTATGTGCCACAATACACAACGAAAAATTAGCTTTGCCAACTGCAGTACATGTGATAATATACCATTAAAAACAATGACACACCTTGTCCAACTTCCCACAGACACATCTAAAACAAGTAAACAAATTACCGCCTGTAATGAACAGTGTCCAGCTGTTGTCAAACCTCAGCTTGCAGCTTTAAATTTATATTATGTCCACTTACAATCTGCATTGTGCCTTATTTAAAAACACAATCGCTGACTAATTTGTGTGGGTCTCACTCTACATGCTCCTGACACAATAGAGAGCTGATTGTGTTTCTAACAACAATTAGAGTGAGCTGGACAAACAATGTAGCTTTCAGCAAGTAACAGTAATTTATAGTCACCTAGCAATGGCAGTATTTTCTGTGAGTCATTTTATGAAGTCAGTCAGTCAACAACAGTCATTCTAAAAACACACTTAAAATAAAAAAAATTAATTAAATCAAAAATATAAAATATTTTGTTGGCAGAGATCATTAACCAATAGGAAAAGAGTAACGCCCTACACTCTAAAGCCACTTTTTTTTTTTCAAATAGACACATTTTGATCTGATCAGATCTTCATCAGGTCAGTAAAGAAACCATTAACCATCCATCATAGCCCTGATCCAGAACTGTTGCACTATGGGTGACGGTCTTGGATAGACATCTATCGGAACAGAAGAATGTTGAAAGTACAAACTCATCCAATGGTAAGAAATCTTCTTAGCAACTTCCACTGGTGGGAAGATATGAAGGAGACTACTGTTTAATTCAGTAGTATTGTTGTAATGTAGCTTCCACCCACCAGTGGCAGCCCCAAGCAGCGCCCGTCTTTCATTTTATATTTGATGGTCTCATCCAAAATACTGTAAATGGATGAGACCTTTCTCTGTCAGGGTGATTTTTGTTTCTTTACACCTGCCCAGTGTCATTTTTTTCCAAGTTGCTAACAAGATTGCCTGCCACCAGGTAAAGTTGGTATTTTCAACATTCTTCTCATAACACATTTTATGAGTTGCTGAGTGAATAAAGTGTCTGTGGTCTGGGCGTGACAGTCCTGGATTAGGGCTACATCTACTTAAGTCTTGTCTTGAGTGTGTTGCATTCATTATTCTGACAGTTAACACCTTGAAATGTTTAGTGCATCAGTGCATGCCAGTTTAATTTTTAAGAACAGTAACTCCATCCCTCTACATTATCAAGAATGGGAGTCTTAAGTGTCAACACTTCAGTTCCATTGACCACAGTGATGTCGATTGCTTCCTAAAGTACACAAAAGGTATGCATGGTTTGTATCACTTTTGCATGTAGCTGTTGTACAAAACACATTGTGAGGTGACTTAAGGGTCGATATTCAACCTTTGCTACAACTGTGACAAAACTACTCTTGCATGAGGAACCAAGAGCTGACTTGTGGTTAACACATTGGGAACGTCAATCTCTCTTCTCCTTTTAACACTTTGTCTTGAACGTTAACCAAGAAAGGATTGATACACCAAAAAGGAACCAAAAGTCCAGAACAGCAAGAAACATGAGCAGTCAAACTGTGAGGTTCTGCAAACCACCAGTTCTTAGAAAGCTATTTAGTGGAGAAAAATGAAGGCAAATTAAGTTATGCCCCAGTTCTTGGTCCATCAAATAAATTCTTTATACAATATGGCTAATCTGGGAGTTTGCTTAAAGTCAATCATATTGTTAACAGTGTTGGACTGTGTTGTAGTGATATTACAGCCTCCACAGATCTCCACAGCAATTAACATGGTGAGTAACATGTTATCATGATCGATAAGGATGATGGCCAAAACTAGAAAAAAAAGATCCAGTTTGTATAAAAAGTAATTATTTGAAAGAATATGTTTGGCAACTTTAGTACTGACTATATCCAGAAGGACTAAGGCAACTTGACTTAGCCCTTGAAGAGGTTTTGCCTCTTATCCAAAAGGCTTCTTCAGTTCTGAAACATCTTCAAAAATCAAATACCCCATTTACACCTGGCATTAAAATGCATATCTGGATACACTATCTGGATAAGGTAAAAACACCTGGATCACTGTGTTGTATGTGAACCAACCACAGGCCATAAGCTAAACAATGCAAGTTTACCTGGTTGGCCTTCTGATAATGGAGACTGTTTCTCTCATTATGCCGCAGTATAGAACACATGATCTCCTGGCTTTTTGTAGTAGCCTTCTTTGTTTTTTATGATGGATCAAGTGGAGCCACAGTCTCAACTAATATCTATTTATTTTGTTTTGAGCTCTTGGCAAGTCACACCACCAGAGACAATAAAGCGAACAATCAGAGTTAAGTGCAGCATGATTTACTGTCAAGTAAACAAAGAAAACAGATTTTGTTTCCCCCTGTGGGTCTGTGTAGCTCTGATATCTCAGAATTAAAAGTCAACAAAACTGTCCAATGGATGATTTACCTGTCTGTCCATATGACGGATGTTCACAACATTTGATTCATTTGTAATAAGGTAGTGTGCTCCTTAAACAGAACAGCACAAAAATCCAACAGTGTCTTTTTTCTGATATGATTCAGACCAAGACAATAGAAATGTTTGTCTTTCATCAGTTTTATATGAAGCTATGAATGATGTTGCAGGCTTGGCTTTGGAAGCTTAAATGCTTAATATCTACATCCATAATGAAAGCTGCTGTTTTTGCTGCCATTTTGTCCTATACACCAGACTCCACCTACTTTTTCCTCAGTTTTGTATCCACCTCGGTTTGTGTTTATTTCACATAATATTCATTAGGGTTCTCACTCTATGTTAGTCATATCTTTAAACTATCATCTATATTCTGTTGAAGCTTTTTCCAAAATGTCAGAACATTTTAGGGGAACATTACTTTGAGCTTATCTCACAGACTTTATTGTACAAGTTTTAAATTTAATTCTAATGAGATTCTGAATGTCAACAAAGTTCAATGCAAAAGTTGAAAATAACAGTTTCTTTTTGAATGTATCTATAACTCTGCTTGTCATTCCATTATCGTTCTGTCATAAAATACTGTTGGAAATCCACTAAAACACTGTGATTGCATGGCTGAGTTGCCTTTTCAGACATTCATTGTGTTTTTTTTTCTTTGGAAAGCCATTATAAAGAAATGCATTTGCCCCCTGTGATGGACTGAATCACCATTTTAACATGGTTTAATATTGCCTTTTCATCTCGCTCTTTTCTATACGCTGCACTTAAACCTTTACTTACCCTCTATAATTATATAGTATTAGAGGCTTTCACGGTCGGAATTCAGTCCAACATTTTTTTCCAATGTACCCACTGGTTTGATTCTTTATTGTATCTGTTATCTATTGTACATATTCCCTACCTGTCCATTGTGTGGTGGGATTAGGATAACAATGCAGGAGCTCTGCAGTGTGAGAAGATAAAGAAGCAGCAGGTAAGCATTCAATGTTCAGTCATTGTGGAAAGTCACTGGAATGAAGACAGAAATGCCTACTTCCTCCTTAACCAGGCTGTCTTCCCCCATCCCCCAATGCTGTTCTGAGTATCCACTGTGGTAGACGAGGCAAAAAGCCTTCTGTCCAGGCTGCATCCCACTGCCTTCGTGATATTTCTCCAAGAATTCTTTTGCCCGTCAAGAATTCTTCCCTCTGTCGAAAAGTGTGTTTCAGATGCTGTTAGACACTCCGACAAGCACGTTGTTTAAACATACTGAGGCCCTAACTCTTCATCTGTCTCATTATTTTTCATTACATTCCACAGACTTTATGTCTTTCTCACTTAAAATTCCAATATTATTCACAGTTTGGTTTTAAGATAAGGTCAGCATGACCAAAAATGTTCTTCTTGATGTTTGTTGATGTTTTAAATACCAAGTCCTCATAGGCAGAACTATTGCAATACATGACCCTTATTCTCCCGAGGGTTGGGTATCTAGACTTCATCTTATTTGACTTCAGTTATTACTATGCTTAGCAATTCTGGTTCTGATTCAGATTCTAGTCATTAATAGTCATTATTATTTTAATACACACAGATTTTGACAATAATTCATAAATAATATTTTATATCTTTTTGCTAAAAAGGGTAAAATAAAGAAATAAAACTTCACCAAAGCACAAGATTTAACATTTTGTAAAATACATTTGGTTTTCTTGAGTCGGATGCGTTAGCTTTGCGATTTTTGTGCATTTATACTATGACTAAGACATCAGGTATGCTGCTTTCTTACATCAAGTTGCACTTAATGCTTCATTGTGTTACACCAATGTTTCCCAACCTGAGGTTCAGAAATCTCCAAGGGGTCCCAAGATGAATCTCACAAAGAAGTAAAACCATATTTCTGTTATACAAAAACATGTTTTTTCTTTTGACTTCTGAATATTGCTTCTTCTATGGAAATACTGGATACTTTCATTTTTTCAGGCCTCCATAAATAGTTCAAATGAAACTATTCAAAAAGATGGATGATGTCCACACCATGGCCATAATCTGTGAGAGGTTACAAGTAGACATTACTTGAGTTTAAGAAATAAGTAAAAAAAAAAGGTTAGAAACTGCTGTGCTAGACTATTCTCCTGCCTGGATGAAATTATTTCCTTGCAGTAAATTACATTTTGCTGTAGTTTAGACACACATTTGGGCACTAGTTCTGGTCAGCATGTTGCAAACAATATGCACGTGTTGACGCATGTGTTACCTGCGATGAAAACAAATACTGAAAGTTATAATAAAAGTGGAGCAGAATAGCATTTTCCAGTTTTTATACATTTAGAAACAGTTCTGTTTGCAAACCCTTTTCCATATGCAACACTTAGCTCTTAGTCGCACCTAATCAAACAACGTAAAACAAATTTGAATGAGAGGCTTTTTACTGCAGACAAATAGTACAATCTGTAAAAACTGTGACAGTGACTTCAGTCAGTCACTGACCTGAAAGAATTTGTAATCACATATTTAATATGATGACTTAATTTAAGTTCATGTTTATGATTATCTTCTGTCTCCCAAAGCTGGGGGGGCAGTGTACAAAACACCATTCTTCCATTCCTATGCAGTTCATCTGACATGGATTTAAACACCTTCAAATTAAAGCACTTTAACTTCATAGTCGTTTCATTTCAAACCCAATGTGCTGGAGTTCAGAGCCAAACAAACGGAAAATGGGACATTGTTTTAATACTTATGGACTGCACAGTATGTCTCGAAAAAAACATTTCTTTAATAGGATTCCTTTTAAGTTGGTGCAACAGTGCAAAAACTAATAGTGTTGCCATCATTCCTGACATTCAATAATGAGCACAAGGCCTGTACAAAGCAAGACAGCAGAAAGAGTCAAAACATTCCTTTGTCCCTAGGAAACTGCTTCATCATCAACAAGGCAAAAGTTTTAATTAGGAAAAAAAGCTTAATGCAAACAAAATACAAAGGAGAGGCAGTTTATGGGCACAACAGCAGAAAGATCATTTAGAGGATAAGGGAGAGGAGGAAACTAAGCACCCTGGATGTTGGGGAGACAGAAATGCTGCAAATAGCTGAAATGAAAGAAAAGCAGAAGTCCTGACTGCAAAATGACTTGGAGCCCCTGATCCTAATCACCTGCATCCACAACTCAAGCCACTTCCTCTGTGTGAAGACAAATGTATGCAATAGTGTAGTGGTGGTGTGTGAAGAGAACCAAAACATGTTAGTCATTTAAGATGTAAAAGTGAAATAGAAGATTGAATGCTTATAGTGCACTCATCATTGATTTCTCTGAAACGTAAAGCTGCACTAAGCAATATTTTTATATTAGCAATGGATCAAATGACTATGTGTTAAGTGACAAACCTACCGGGAATTCAGCTGTACAGAACATTTTAACCTCTTTCACCTCATTCATTATTTTGGATTTACAGTGAATTTACTGTTTGGTTCAGTCTCACAGCTCTTATCAATCAGCTGCCTGCTGTGGCTGAGAGCAAAGTTGATAATCTGATAAACCTTCTGTACACTACCTGTCCAGCACCAAACAGCAGACAGACAAAGTTAGCAACTAGCTTTAACATGGTGGAGCATTTAGCAGCTAAAGAGCCAGATATTTTTCTTAGAAGAGAACTACATGATTCCAAATGAATGCTAATGCTGCTCTGCTGGATATGTAAATAGGCAATCAGCAAACAAGTTTGTCATAAAAACATCATAAGGTATGATGTGCCGAAAAAAAAAAAGATAATGCAGCTTTAAGTATGGGTATTTATTTTGAACAAATAACATTACAAATGGGCAAAAACTTTAGGTCATCATTTAGAAAAAACAATATTTAATATGTCTTAATATGAATGCCATAACTAGGCGTATAGGAATAAACTTTAGCAATACTATCAGCAGGGTCCATAATGGTGTTTAGGTTGGTCAACCACTTGCGCAGCATAAACAAGCTGTGAACACAACACTGACATATTATGACCTTTTAGTTTGATATGGCAAACTTGTTAGCAAACACTTGCCTATTTTACAGCAGATATGGAGTAAAATTAGCATTAATTAAAACCACCTGATGAATGTAATGAATGTCCAATATTCACTCTCCTTCTAGCTTTGTTTTGGTTTACACCAACTCCTGAGAAAAAAATCTGCTTCTTTATCCGGTTAATGTTCCACTATGTAGGGATGGGTTTCAACACCCAGTTCCAATTTTGGATCTGGTTCCCAGTCGGCAAAATACCTGAATTTGTTAAGCTCCAATGCTAACAAATCTCTCTAAAAAAGATTATTTTTTGCCTTTATTCAATAGCTGAAAGTGCAGAAAGACAGGACACAGGGGTAGAGAGAGGGGTACACAAAGGTGTCTGAGGCTGGAATCAAACCGTAGACATTACGGTTATGTGGTTATGTGTCTTAAACAGTAGGTTACTGGGAGATTACACAAGCTTTAGCTAGTTAATGTTAAGTCCATATTGGCTACTGGTAAATTTGGCTGTTGTCTGGTTTATGTGCTCTCTGAGTTTAATATTGGTGGAAACTCACCTCTAAAGAAATAATCTAAACTAGCTGACCACTTCATGTCATTTTAAGATTCTCCTAGTTACACTTGTTCATAGATTCATATCAAATCAGGATATTAATCTAATAGATCTGAATCAGGACTTATCTATCAAATGGTTAGACCCGAACAGAAAGAAGAACCTGGTTTTGCTCGTGGCCAGCTGGGGCCTTTCTGTGTGGAGTTTGCAAGTTTCCCCTGTGTCTGTGTGGGTTTCCTCCCACAGTCCAAACATGTAGGTTTAGGTGAATAAGAAACTCTCCTGCCTGTAGGTGTGAATGTGCTGATCTGTTTGTGCTATCCCAGTGATAGACTGGTAATCGTTAGACACTGGGCTCCAACCACCCACAAGCAAGAGCAGGAGTAGCAAATGGATGGATGGATAGAGATTAATTTCCATTAGATTATTTATTGTTGAGGACACAGTACACCCTTTGTGTAACCAGACTGCTTCTATAGCAGCTCAATTTTTATTGGCAACTTGATTTAATGACATTCTTTGCAAGAAGGTCACACAATGACAATAAGACTCAAACTCAAAATCTGGAATTAGCATTAGTCCCTCCAATTTCCATATAGGGACTGCTACTTCTCCAAAGGTTCCTGGAGCTGCAGGTAGTCAGCAATTAGTGCTTATGTCTATTAATAAAAAATTAAAAAAGACCATGAACATGCAGTACAAATATGTTCAATTCATGAGTCAAAGAAATCTAGAACAGAATCTACAAATCTTAAGAAACACTTCAACTTCAACTGAATGAATGGAATCTATTCACAAATACACACACACGCACACACAATAGCCCACTGGACATAACTGCAGCACTGAGATGTTTGACAGTTTGGCATTCAGTGTCTGGTAGAATGTGATCTGTCAATCACACTTGACTGTAATAAAAAAAGAGGAAGAAAAATATTCAGTGTGTGTGTGTGTGTGTGCATGTGCATGTACCAGGTATTCCCCATGTTGTGGGTACATTTATTTGTTTACACAGTCATGTTGTGGGGACTCGCCTCCCTTATGGGGACAAAAAGCAAGTCCCCTTACTGTAAATCATTAATTTTAGGGTGAAGACTTGGTTTAAAGTTAAGGTTAGTTTAGGGTTATGTTAAGGTTAGGGTTAGGCATGTGGTGGTTATGGTTAAGATTAGGATACGTCTCAAGGAAATGAATGTAAGTCAATGTAATGTCCTCCAAAGTGATGGAAACACGACTGTGTGTGTGTGTTCAGAGGCAGCCAGAGGAAGGAAGCAGTGTGTGCATTGTCAGCATTGGGGGCCCCTTCACATTCTGCCTGAAGGCCATCCATCTGTCAGAGGTGAGAGGGAAACCCCAGGCAGCTCCACAGTGACCCCACTGACCTATCTGATCCTGCTTTCATCTTCACTGCTGAAATGTGGTGGTAATAAAGCACCATTTCCCCTCCACTTCAAACAGAACCAACTATTCAGCTGTTTACTGGGAGCATCAGTTTTTTGTCAGCGTTGTCTCTAAAACCTTCAAATTATTATTATTTTCCTTACAGTTGGATGTTAAGCAGCTATAGGTTAGCTGTCTTACATAACTTTATAAATGTCAATGAAATTCGGTAAAAGGTGATTTGGTATTTTAAAGGTTCTCTTTTAAACATTTTTTACTATTCTCTCTTAAACTGATGCACTTAATGGAACAGTCCAGCTCTCCTTTCCCTCAAATGTCAGCACTGTCAAGATGGTTTGGATAATCCACAAACTTCACTGTGAACAGTCAGTATTGGAACCCATGAAAACCTCCTCACAGTATCCAGAGTAACTGGCACACTATTTCTGGAAAGACATGTTGATGGTGAACTTTTGAAATGTAATAATTTTTATGGTGTGAGCATCACAAGAATGAAAGTCCATTCATCTCAATTGTAAGTCAGATATCTCAGAACCTGGATAAACAGTGCCCAGCCCTTATATGATACAATACAATATGACTTTATTGTCAGCTTACACTGAAATGAATTTTGTGTCCTTAGGCAGCTCCATTTAAGAGGTTGACACATAGATTAACACCTTTCATAGACATAGAAACCACTCAAACAGTCATGACAATCATACATATCACATCATATCCTCTGGATTCAGATCTCAATTAGCAGGACACTGATCTTGGCTAAGCAACAGGATAGACTGATGTATAAAAGAATTCTTCAGCATGTTGCGTTTAAATTGAGGTACTCTAAATCGCCTATTAGAGGGCAGAAGTTGGTATTCTCCGTTTAAAACATGCGAGGAGTCAGCATGCTCTTGTTGTGAACTACTTGAAAGGAGTGTACCACAGGTTGGCCAATAATCTTTGCACAAATTTGGATTTGATTACATAGTTTAGTTTTAAGTTTCACAGATAAACTGCTGAACCAGGCTGTACTGCAGTGCAGCATGACACTCTGAGTAACTGATTTAAAAAACAGAAAAATAATCTCGCTACTGGCTCTGCTCCGAAAGACCTGAGTCTATGAAGAAAGTAAATGCGCTGCTGTATCTTCTTACAAATAAATTCTATATGAGGAGTCCATGATAGGGTGGCATCTATCATAACACCCATGTATTTGTAAGAAGAGACTTGTTGAATTCTTACATTGTGAATTGTCACTGGAGGCAGCTGACAATCAGGAGGAAGGGCAAAAATAATTTCCTCTGTCCTTTAAGTACTGATAATAAGAGCATTTTTCTCACACCATTCCATATATTCCACCATATAGGCTTACAGGATGGTAGACCACAACAATAACCTGGCCACATGACAAATCTTAATATACAGTTCCACAAATTCAAAGAGTACATTTCAAAACATTCAATGTACATGACAGAATTGTGTTATTATGATGGATAAAGTGTTCTCTGTCTTAGCTGCTGTGCCTTTTCTATAAATCTTGACAAGTTGCAAGTTATTCCTGAAAATAAAATGTAAATCAGAAAGAGAACATATTGCATAAACCTCTCTCGACCAAGGAGTCAAGAGAGGTTGTGTGCTCGATCCCAGTTAAAGATCTTTTTGGTCAGTCTTTCCTCTGGCAACTGAACACATCAGTTCCACAACCTCACCATGCTTTACAAGACATGACCTCCATCCCATCATGACCATGTTCCTTTCAACAGCCCGCTTTGTTGTTGATATTTATGCACCCCAAGAAAGCACCTCATTGCTTGACTCTGGACAGCAGTACTGTCAGGGGCATCCTTAAAGCCCCACACTCCTGCAGCATAAAATAAAACGGAGCCTTCCATTGAATTATGAAGTTGAAAAACTAAGGTCAGGACACAATTTCATTTTATTCATCACAGACCCTAGTGCTCTTCCTGCTGTCTCTGCCAGTACTTTTATCCCCGCTATAAAGCAGATATTTTCATTAGAAACCAAAGCAAGATATTAATAAGAACTTTAAATGCATTGATCCAAACTGAAACACATGGATTACTCTGCTGTTCACATTGCTTTCTAAAAAAAATTGAGAGATAATGTTTTTTGTAATTTGGGTGAACTGATCTTTTTTTAACATGTTGTCTTATGAAAATCAGAACATTTGAGGATTGTGCAACATTGATGGAGGTATAAGGGCACTTTCTAGTGCTTCTTATGTTACCTTAATAACAGAGCTACTGTACATTACTGCCTTCTGTCTGTTGGACTCCAGGAAGAGTATTTATATAAAATCTCCTAGTTTTCATTTTGTTATGGTGCCATTACCTGATCAATAAAACACCAGCCTATCTCTGCTGAGCTCATCAACCTGACCAACTTATATTCCATTCCCTGCCACTAAAGCACATACTTCTGTGTTCACTCTTTTCTTTATGTGTTAACAATTCATCGCATAAACACCATGATACCCCTGTAACACAGTGTTATGGGAATAAAATGGAGGACATTGTTGGCTTCTAATGTTAGTGTAAAAAATAAGATGTTATGTTCTGTTGTAAAAAAATTTTTTCTAGAAGTTAAGACTTTCATCTGTGCTGGAGTCCCAAGTTTGTCCTCCTGTGACAGCAATGTATCAAAAGTTGTCAACCTATCCAACTATGTTAAGGCGAGTGTGAACAATGTAAGACACTGTAGTGGTGCAACATTCACATACTATGTGTGTGTGTGTGAGTGGAGAGGGCTCCACCAAGGCCATGGGACCACTTCTTCAAAGGCTTTATTTTAGTCCACTAGACAAAGACCCCTTATACATGTCAGTAGCATTTCCTTTCCTCTGGGCGCGTGCACACACACACACACACACACACACACACACACACACACACACACACACAGTCCTGATGCCATCCAGTTTTTGAATGAATAGGGATTGGGGACATTTCAATAGGAAGGAAAGTTTAGTTTATACAACTTGTGATTTGGTCATTTTGATAATTATAAATACCCACATACAGTACAGTATATATGAATGCACACACAGCCACAGACATTCATACTGCCTTCAGCCCATTTGATGTCCTCCAATATCAGAAATGATTAATCTTCTGGCTCGCTCTCCTTTAAAGGATTACTGCACAGATTTTCTTTTCTTTGGTTCTGGGGTTCTGATTGAGTCTATTTTATCTGCTGAAGAGAGTGATTAAGGTCGAGGGGTTGAAATTATTTTTTCATGCAGCTTCTCACTCTGTGTTTGTATCATCAGGTGCATCAGGGGCCTGTACAACGAAGCAAGTTCAACATACCCAGGATATATTTTCATAAGCTGGCTTCACTGAGCCTAGCATTGGCTGTCCAGATAACCGGTACTACGAAGCTGGCTATCAACTAGCTCAGTCAACTCTGTGTTTTCCTATCCAGCTACGAGCGCGTTCATGTGAAAGAGGCTACCATGGCATGACCCCAGATTCACAGAGTATAGGCGTAGCTGCTGCTATTTTTCATTAGGAAAGTGTTTACTGAGGTAATAAATCAAGTAACAATGATTTTAATGGCATTTTAATTGTGTTCAAAGTTTATTTTATCCCTGGAGTGATAGCTGACAGTGTGGATGATTTGACACTCTGATTCCATCACTGCAGCTGAGAATAACATGAGACACCTGTGTGATGATAATTGGAAATTAAAATGAAAGTGTGTCTTTTATTAGAAAAATAATCTGCACACTGTTAATTGTCTTCTATAATTATAAATGCCACATTTCAGTCAGATAGACCTCATTAACTACTTTCCCACTCTTTGCTTCGGTAGCAGAAGCAGTCTGGCATTACTTTGAAGTTGTTTTTTAATGTGACATATTCAATGGTTTCTTCATCATCCAACTAAATAACAAAAATTACTCACTCTATACTTAAGTCATATATAATAATTCCTACATATTTTTTAATCCTTAGCCTACTTTTAATATTTGGAAATTATTTCTAGTGTTTCTACGTCTTCTTTTTCTATGGTTTACATTTCACTTTGTTGAATATGACTTTTTGCTGTCCCTAAAATAGAAGTTTTCCGCAGGTACTCGGTATCACTGTTTCATTTCACATCATATGAAGTACTTCATGGTTCTGATGATGTCACTCATAATTAACAACCCTGCCTCTTTCACATGAACGCGCTCGTAGCTGGATAGGAAAACCCAGAGTTGACTGAGCTTGTTGATAGCCAGCTTCGTAGTACTGGTTGTCTGGACGGCCAATGTTAGGCTCAGTGAAGCCAGCTAATGAAAATATATCCTGGTATGTTGAACTTGCTTCGTAGTACAGGCCACTGGTTTTTGGGAGATTCACCATGTGTTTTTTTCTCTCTGGAAGCATTGGTTTCTGATCTGATGTCAGATTATTGTGTGCTGTTCAGAAGGTAAGTGTTACTGTGATCCCCAAAGGGATCCCCGAAATACTAACAGTCATATTGTGCAGCCTTAACCCTGGGCCTGAACTTACTTAAGCCACAGCTCTAGTCATTCACTCTCTCTCTGCTCTCCCTTCCAGGCACCTGCTTTTGGTTTGGTTTGTTATGCCATTTAGTTAGTTATTTTGCGCTCCGCATCCATACACACACCCATACATATACACACACAAAACTCACACAACGCTGCAAACGCCCAAAATGTAAAGGCCAGACTGTCTTCAAATATTCAAAGTGCAATGTTATCACATGAACCACAACTGCTTTCATGAATTCCATGAGTGTTAAAAAAGGGACACAGACTGTTTGTTTGACACCCCTGTTCTAGTTAGTCTCTAGTTATAGTATAGTAGTTAGTATATAGTTATAGTTACTTAGTTATAGTGTAAATAATTATAAACAATTTTGTGGCTTCAATAAAAAATTTACCATTGGTTGTCGCTAATTTGCATCATACCTAAATGTATATCTATTTTATGTGCTATAGACAAATTAACAGTCTCTACTTAATTTAGCATCAGCTTGAAAAACAAAAAACACAAATAATTAATTTTTTATACAATTGTAAATAAATTCAGGCATCAAGGGGTTAACTTTGTTTAATTGGCACCTCCAATATGATTTAATTTGGTCTAATTTGGTCTAATTGGGTTATTTTGCGTAATAAAATTTCTTTGTTTAAATGTTTGCCATGGTATGGTCTCCCTTTTTTGTTGTGACTTCCTGAGCTGGGTCATGACATTATATAAACACAAGATCAACTGACAATGTGTAATGTGAATGGTGTCGTCTGTAGTGAAGAACACATGGAGAATTATCACCTGACACTGCAGTTCCCTTCAGAGTGTTTTAGCATCTTTTAGCTTGTTGTTTTGGTTTTATGACCCATAACTTGACTGTTTTACTGTTTACTTTTACTTTGTTTTGGTTCATGTTCACTCACACATCAGCAGTGATCGATTAATTTTCTATATTTTTCTTATCAACAAATCTCATGTGCAGAGCCAAACCAACAATGAACTTACAAGTATTGTGTGTGTATGCAAATCCTGATATATCTTATTCCTCTGTGCTGTAGACCTTTTTTGTTGTCTATAAACTAAAATTTAAATCGCGTCAATGAGTCACACCACTGCCCTGGGTGACATGTTCCTTCGTCCCTGAAGAGTGTGGTTACCAGTTTGTTTAGAAACGGCTCCAAAGAGTAGAAGCAGTGATAAGATAGTAACCTCAGGAATGGGATTCCTCATATGGCAGATGCTACTAGGAATGCGTGGGAGCGCGGTTCCGTTCACAGAGCTTCGCTAGCTTGTTGTGCTTCAGTACATATCACAACCTCTTGACTTTGTACTACATGATACATTCCCGACTCCTCTAGTCCGCATGTTGAAGTATCCTTGGGCAAGATACTGAACCCCAAATTGCTCCTGATGGCTGTGCCATCAGTGTATGAATGTGTGCGAATGTTAGATTTCCTCTGATGGGCAGGTTGGTAGCCCCTGTACCCATTCAGCGTATGAATATGGGTGAATTGACTCGTAGTGTTAAAAGCGCTTTGAGTAGTCGGATGACTAGAAAGGTGCTATACAAGTACAATCCATTTACGTTTCCAAGCATGCACAGTGGTGGGTTACTATCTTATTGCTATTTTTACTCTTTGGAGCCATTTGTAATCAAGCTATGATAACCACTGTCTTCAGAAACAAAGGAACATGTCTCCCAGTACAGCTCATTGCTCACTAACATGTTTTTAATAGTTTTTGGACAACAATGGAGGTCTATGGCACAGAGGAATAAGATATATCAGACTTTGAATACTGATACAATACTTTTAAGTAGGATGACATGAGACTTGTTGACAATAAGAAAAATGCAGAAAATCACCAGCCTTATCCTTTAAAAGCTCAGAAAAAATGTTTTCACATTGAACTGCAGTTTTCACAATTCCGTGATTCCAGGGCAACTTCATCTGCTGATTAAGATCATGTGATATGACTGAAAGTTCCAGACCAAAAACTAAATGGACTTTGTGGTGAATGTTTTCTCAATTATATTTCATGTATTTCATGTTAATTTTTTACAAGAATAGAGGCTTTGGGTCATATTATGATAGGGGTTGCCTTACATTCCAGATTTCTTACCACATTGTATGTGTGACTATTATAAATGATAGATTAATGCAGTTCTCCTCCAGTGACCCAAACCCTGCTGTGATAGAAGCAAGTACTAGAATCTGCTTTTCTAGAAGGAAGAAAGCAGCTGTCTGATCTTGTCAACAGTACTGACGCTGTATAAAGACAGTCCAAAATCTGTTTTACTGCACTCTGTTCATGTCATTCACAAGTTGTCATTCTGGAAGTCAATAAAAGGATGCTGTCAACATGAACATCAAAAAAATGCACTCATGATTGACATATGTCTTTTCCTTCTGTGCAGTCTACAAGCCTTTTATAGTCAACAGTCACCAGCAGGACTTCATGACATCAGTGGTAAGTGTATTCTGGCCTGCTTAGTGCTAGTTCCAGGGGAAAGCTTTCTGAATGATAAAATGCTTCATCAAATTCAATTAAAGCAGCTTTAGAAGCAGGGTAACTGCATTCACACTAGCAGTGACAAAGAGACAAAGCCAACTTTAATTTCAGATGGTTGCTGGGAGATGAGGAGTGACAGCGAGCAGAGCGAGGGCTGGTGGGGAGATGTCAGCAGTGAGAAGTTCAGCAGAGTTCAACTTCATGCAAATGCAGCGACACAGTAGAGTGGTTGTCATGAAGGGTACGTGTTCACTTAATGCTCCGCTGTAAAACATCTTGTGATGTTAGTTTCTGTCTGTTGAAAAATACTTAAATACAAGAAAAGCAGATCGGAGAAGTTCCCTTGTCTGTTTCCTAGTATTTCAGTAAACAAACTGTAAACAATTTCAGTAAACCTGTAGAAATCCCTGGAGAGGTTTATTACAAAAATTGCAACATGATGAATATATTAGGCAAGGTAAGACAATTCTAATGATATATTTCATTTGCAAGTAAACTAAAACAACTGGCTAAGGTTTCTATACTTATTCAAACATGTCACATATGGACAGTGGCACCTTTAAGATATTCATCCGAATATTAAATAAATGCTTCAGAGAATTGAAAGTAATCATGTTCCATTCAAAGTTTAGAACTTCAAATTCAGGCTTCTCCACTGCTGCTCCTAAACACTTTAATATGATGTTTTCACATCACAGATGATGAACACAGACACTAAACAGTCTTACAGGTAAAACCTAAAACTTGAGATGTGCTGTTGTTGGAGATTTGCAAAAAATAAAATGCTTTTTAAAAAAAAAAAAAAAAAAAAAAAAGAATATTCAGGCTTAGCTGAAGCTGGAAATTCAAACTCATAGTCAACTGGGACAATTCCGCTCTGGGTACAGCCCTAATATTCTCATACATATATATACAGTATGTTACTAACTTACTGAGGTGTCCAGCCCTTCTCATAAACCAACAAGTGTTGTATAAGTGTTGTGTAAGTATTGTGTAAGTATTTTTCATATACTTATCTATTCCATACTGTTTACACCTTTTATATAGTAAAGAGGCATTGGCTTGCCAAGTTTCATCAAATATTTTTTTAAAATATATAATTTGTTTATGTTTTCCTATTAATACAGTTGCACAGTGCATTGTAGCATAACATAAGCCTTTATTATTATTTCGTATTTCATAGTATGCTAGAAAAATGTAATACACTGATTTAGCTTTTGTCTCATTGCTACCTATAAAACAATACAAACTTCTAACTTGGTATAATATATGTATTTTGTCACTGAATAACCATGAAGCCTAGTGAATTTGACCAAATTTTAAGTTAAGTGTCTGCAGGAAGGATGCGGCTGCCATGGGCAGTAATGCATTAATGGTAAAACTTACACAGTGAAAGCTAAGTATTCATAACAAACCCACCTTAAGGAAAATCACACACACAGTAATGATGTGGTTGTGTCAACACAATGTTTCATTAGCACCTCCATGAAAACACTGCACTGGCCAACTGTGCCAATTTAAGCCTTAAAGGTCTGTATCACAGGTTCCTGATTGAAATATTTTGTGCCTTTTGCCCTTACAGTGTGTGCTGCAAACAGTGAGAATGTTTGGAGTGAGAGAGTGGCACAGAGAAGGCTGGAGGTGCCAGCTGTGCAGGTCAAGCTCACAATGAATGATCATTGATCAGGGGGTCAGAAAACTAAATAACCTGTGGAATGATGATTGATGTGCTTGGCCAGTGGGCAGTCTCACAACTAACTGTTTGTATTGCTGGCTGTGCCTCCTGACAGGAAGACCATTTAATGTCAGTGGTCTGTCTGCCCAGAGTTTATAATCTAAAACAATGTGGGCGGGCAACACAAACCAACACAAATTCATTAGAAGATATGTAACTTCTATGTGTTGGCTTGCAGTGTTAGGGGAGGTACTTGAAAACTGTATTCAATTACTCATTACTCATTGAAAGAGTAATTATGTAACTACTAACTAATAAGTACAGGTATTTAGTTACATTACTCCTTAAGTTACTCTGCAGCTCTGTCAGAGTTGCCTCCAACCTTCCCAAAGCTCATTTCATCTTTTGTAGTTCATAAATGTATAAATAGAAATATAGACATTGTGGTTTAAGAAGCAGCCAGCTGAGTGTTTGGAGGCATTTTCTAACCATCAACAGCTAGCTTAGCTATGGTGACCACACACAGCACTCCAAGAGTGCTGTTCTCACAGTGAAGCCACAGGGTTCACACAGAGGTTCTGCATGGACCTAAAACTAAGACCCGAACCCATCTTTAAGACCTGACCTGACTGAACCCAACTGGTACTGCCAAAGTTTGAGACACAGACTCAACCCAAAGGTATATTTAAGCTTTACATAATCCATTACTGACCATTAACAAGGGGAGCAGCCCTAGTAATTGCTGACTTTCACATTTGAATATTATTATTAAAAAGTGTAATACATCACTGTGACGTGTATCTCCAATACGTGTTCCTGCCCCACATTGCCAACATGTAAAATAGCACTGTAGATTGGACCAATAGTTGTGAACCTTATTGCACTTTCACATGTGTTCTGTAATTAGAAATATAATCCAAAAAATAATAATAATAAAGATAATTATTATTCTCAAAGTACAAAGTGTTTACAGATTACAGTAATTCATATATTGTAACAAAAATGATGGCACATGGTATTGAGGCACATGGGGCTAAACAGCTGAGGTGGGTGAATTATTCTTATCTAGCATTAAAAAGACAGAGAAAGAGGGAGAGGAATTTTGGCAAGCTACCCTGAACCCAGTCTGACAAAATAAAAATGTTAATATAAATGTTTGAAACTGCATCATTGTTCCCTCAAACTCTATTGCAATCTGAATTATATTTTCATGCTGGAGAACGATTTCTCCCACATGCAAATACACTGACACACACAAAGACTTCAGTCTGTGGGCCAATACATTTTAGAGGCATAAAATAAAAATGGACGCAAAAAAAAGGCTTGTTGAAGGGCAGGTTCATGAAAGGCTGCTGTATGTTTTGTTTTCCACCAGAGTGCTCTCAACCAGAGGGCTCAGAGTGTGCTCGAGTGCTGGGACACAAAGGGAAGGAGAGACGGGATGAAAGAAGAGAGAAAGGCAGGAAGAAAAAGAAAGGAGGGGAAGATTTGAGTGTAAGAAGCAGGTTGATAAAAGGTTTCCTCTGGACTTGGACTGGCAGCACTTGAATGCACACACAGTGGGCTATTGCCTACATAGCCTTAAAGCACAGAATTCTGCTATTTATTTTGACACTGCCTTTGTTGTTGACTTGCAAGGGATGTTGGCTGCCTGCTATCTACCAAAGAGAACGAAAAAATACTCAAGTGGGGCTTGTTCCACTGTTCCCACCTTTTTGTAAGTATCAGCAAATGACTAAAGCAGGAAAACACAATTTTGATCATTCCACAATCCCACAACAATGACCACAAATACCTGACAAACTCTAATTTAAGTTGGCAGTGAGTTGAAGGATGCTTTTGCAGAAGCTTCTGCACTCATTTCCACCTTTTGTTCACTTTGTATTTCGTCTATTCCTGCCACTTGCTTTAAACTGGACAACTTTACACATTGGAAGCTCTAAAAGAAACAGGGAGAGCTAAGTGTTTAAATATAGAATTTTCCTCAGGACCCAGAAATGCTGTAGGATGAAGATGATACCCGAATGGACAAAGTATCCTTGGGAAAGAGCCGAGTGTTGGCTCATGCTTGGTTAGGAGGTATTTGCGGTATTATTGATAAATTACCACATGGAGATGATCCACCCATACCTCAAACTCCCAAATGGTGGACTGAGTATTGTAAGTATATGTTATCAAAGCTATGCAGATGACACTTAATTCTACATTTCTTCGGATCCTGATAACAGCAGACTTTAGCTGTTTAGCTGCTCAAAGGACATCAATCTCTAGATGTCACAAAGGTTCCTGCAGATCAACTGAAGAGACTGAAATATTAGTGTATTTTAGGGTGCAAAGGCTCACAGGCCTGTGCATATTAGATATGGTGTTCAGAGTGTTTAGAATCAGCACAACAGTACAAAATAATGTCATCTGCATAAAGATGCATTACAAATATTTACAGATAAAATTATATTGTTAATATAAATAGTAAAAATAATTGGTCCAAGTATGGAACCTTGTGGGACACCTTTTGTTAGAGATCATTTTTAGATTGAGCTTTTTCCACTCTTACACACTGTTGTCTGCCCAGGAGACAGTTGCTAAAAAACAGCAGCAGTAGCAACAAAGCAGAGCAGCAGAGTGAGCAATGTGGCAGCAGGCATGGCAGCAAAAGAGTGAGCAGAGCACTGACAGTTTATGTATACTGTAATAATGCAAATGGAAATGGTGGATTGGTTTTACAATATGTTGCAGTGGCGGAATTGACCTGTGTGCTTGACCTAGCTCATTTGCTTTGCTTCATTAAATCTCTGAACATTTTTCATTCTATTGGTGAAGTTGAATGGGGAGTGGCAATCCAAAGTCACAGTTTGATTGATGTCCAACAGCATTTTTCATTGTTTCAGGTTGGTACAAAAGTTATATATGACATATATATATATTGTATATCTTATAGTGCACTGTTTTTATGGTAAGTCCTTTTCCAACAACTTTACCATTTTGTACCAACAGGAGAGCTATCTATCTATCTATAGATAGATAGATATATGGATCGATAGATAGATAGATAGAGATATAGATGTATATATATATACTGTATATAGTACATACTGTATACAGTTAGTATGGAATAGGGACACAGCATATGACTCAGATATGCAATGTTTTTTTTATGGTTTTATTTATTGAGATTAAATCAAACAGATGGAATTTGTTGCCCAGAATAACTGGACACACCAGGGAGGTCAGGGCAAGTTTCATCACCATGGACACATGGATTCATCCCACCATTCTGGGGACTGCATTTCATCTCTGGAGTCTTCACATCAAGTTCCTCCAGCGATGATGTAGACATGGACAGTGAGAGAAGGAAGCAGTGGGAAGAGGCATAAAAAAGAAAGAGTTGAACTGAACCTTCTTCTCAGTCATAACTCAGTCAATGACTTAAACTTTTTGGGGCTATATGTAAAGGATAACGGATAAACGTCCATTAATCCCCTTTGAAATTGGTTTTAAAAAATGATGCTCCTCATAACTGCAGATGTTGCCTTCTAATAATCACGTTTTGAGTTTTATTCAGTATCAAAGTAATCCAGTGATAGTTGTCTGTACAGCCATGGTCGCAGTGCAAACAGAAAACTGCTAATACTTCATTCAGCATGACTTTTCATTGTGACAATTTGCCAGAATGTAAACAAATAAATGCTAAAGAAGCAGGGCTTAGGTATAGCCCACACTCCATGGCCACTCCATGGCAACATTACTATGTTAAAATCCATTAATATTAATATAATTAATATTTTTTTCCAACATTACTACAGCTCAGAATGTCCTACTAACATGGTTCTTATATCCCTGGCACCCTGACACTCTCAACTACCCCCATTTTCCCTGTACTAAAAATCTGTGGACATACAGGCAAAAGACTCAAACAATTTTAAATTGCACAAAACATTTTTAACTGTCCTCAGACATGTGTAGTACAATTCATATGCAAATTAATAGTATATCTTATTTTGAAAATAATAATAAACTGAGCATAAAACTGAGCATAAACAATCTAGGGTTCAAAGGATTAAATATGGTGGATAATGGGAGTTACTTGCTTGGTCTTGTTCCTTATACTGCATTAAAATGAATATTTGTAGAAAAATTGTTATTTTTCATGTTTTATATCACTGCTACACTATTTTTCTTGTGCTCCAAAACTCAACCTCTCCAGCACCAGAGTTAGCTCCTAACACAGTAAACATGCAGCCTGTGGTGTGGGGTATCAGTATTGATTGAATATATTCTCTGAGGTCAGGGAGACCAGCACGGAGTGTAACCAGAGGAGGAGGGTGAAAAGAGAGAGCACATCAGACATTGGAGGAGAGACAGGAGACGCAGGGAACAAGTGTTTGAGGAGCAGGGAATGGGGAGGCCAAGCCAACAGTGGAAACAGGTAGATGATGTCAGTGGACGGCGCCGGCATGTCCCTGACATCTTCAATAGACACTTATCCAACTGGTTGGAATTGGAAAATATTGTGCACATAGATCACATAGCAGTGTGCATTTACAAACTCAAAGTGGCTTATGTTATATCACACTTCTAATAATGAACAACACCTTTATTTACAGATCTCTACATGGTTCAGTTAATTCGGCTTGAACGCCAAAGGACTACCTGGTGTGTTTTGTTGTCAACATTCTTCTCTGAGTGTTTGAAAATGTCATTCAGTTCAGACATAATATAGATACAGTAAACATACATTATTTTTAATAAGATGCCATCTTAAATAAAATGGTAGGATATCAGTATGTAAAACATAACAATTAGGTACATTTATATGAATTTTGAGCAAAAGCCTGAATTCTGCCCACAGATATGTTTCTCATTTCCCTGTTCTTGACCAAAGCCGCATGTTTCTGGATGTCATTCTCCTCTACACAGATGAGAGAGAAGGGAGACAGACAAAGAAAGACAAAGGCAGAGAGATTGAGAGCTCAAAAAAAGAGTGAGAGTTTCTTTTCAGTTTAGAACACAGTGAAAATAACACTTGGTGTCGGTACAGGTACCAACGAGAAAGGAAGGACGTCCAGTTTGAGTAAGGGTACTTTCATTTCATTTTCAAATTAACTTTAGTGCAGTTGGCTTTTGGTGTGGTTTGTTGAAGCTGGTGTGAAAGCTAAAAGCAGTGTATAATACCACTTCAGACCACTTCAAAAGTTCTGGTTCCAATAGAATGTTGGTGTGGTTCATTTGTGGTGTGAAGACAAAGCAGACCAACCGCAGGACTGCATAATAGCAGACGTGCTATTAGCATGAATTCAAAAGCTTAACTAGAGATTCCTTAAGTATATACAATTATGCAAGATCTCTTGGTTAACTACGGTAAGACATATCAGCATGTATTTTCCCTGATATGTCAGAAAGTGAAAAGGAGTTAAAACAGAAGTGTGACATGCTTGTGTCATGCAGTACAAGATGCCTTTTTTCAACCTTTTTCAACCTGTTTCTACCTGTTTGTCATTATAATTATAATAATTATAATATATAAAATCTAGTTGCGGTCTTGACTAATAATGGTCAGTTAGTTCTTTGTATTATTATTAGGTATTTGTGACACCAGAGAATAAATACACCCATTTGACTTTTGGAATTTGATTTTTCTACTTGGGAGTCACCACAACTGTCCACTGAATGAGCTACCTGTCAGTCCATGTGACCTTTTGTTTGTACCTCTTGATTCATTTAAAGTGCTAGTGTGAAAACAAACTGGACCAGGACTAAAATGAAACCAGATGACTTCACTATTGTATTGTGGAAAAAGAAGAGCCAGGCTCAACTGTGTTGCCAGAGTGTCTGTGCAAGGACCCCTGCAGCCCTAACACAGTGGTCTCATTGAAATGAATTGAAAGGCCATGTGTTTTGGACCCAGTGCTAATGTTGGCCTGGACACAGTGTAAAATAAATGGATGTGTATGGGGATTGTGGCTGAAACAAACCAGTTACTCGAAGTACATTTGGCTTCACTGTCTGCTATCACAGCTTCGGGCCCTAGAGTGCTTTGGAGAAGAAACTATAGCTAGACAACACAGTTTACTCTGTCACAGAAACCTACATTTATAAATAAATGTACCTTTTCACACTATGTTACATATAATGTCTCTGTTTACAGTCACTCCACAGCATTCTTCTTTAAAGTCACAGTGAAACGGAAGTTAGAGTGTTTTTAGCTTCTGTATTGTGACGTATTTGCCAGTGAAATGGAATATGTTGATGGTGTACAATTACAAGAGAGATTTAAATAAAATCTTTCAGAATTTTTTGGTCTGCTAAAAAGTGCGCATGGCTTTGCAAATACACTGCGATACAGAGCTGTAGTGAGAAAGGGAGCTTTAGAGGAATGTTTGTGTCCACACACACCTCTCTCACCAGGTTGTTAGATCAGGAGGAGGACAAGGGAGAAATGAATGAATCAGACCTCAGGCACATTCTTTAGGAAAAGAAAACAATGTTTTTTCTCACTGATTACCAAAACACAAACCTCCCACTGTGATATGTCTCTGCTAGCTACTACAACACACGTGTGGTTTTATATGATGGGTGCAGTTAGCTAGTCGCCCAAAGTCACATTTGCTTGGATCCATTTTTGTAAATGCCCCAGTTAAAGATGTGTTATTAAAACATTTGCAAACATTTTACAAGAAGAAAAAAGATAGGGATTTTTTGGACATATATTTGTCAAGTAACAAGAGACACCTTGGGACTAACTGCAAAGCCTCCACTCTCGTCTGTCTGTCACTCTGTGTTTCTCATGTTCAGTTTACAGATCATTAAATTAGAGCAGGAAGGATACACAAAGAGTGGGAAATTCTGGAAATCAGAAGTGAGTCTGAATGTAACAGTATGTGTGTATGTTTAGGTTAATGCATTATCTTAATTATTTGAATGAAACTGTTTGCTTTAAATTAAGTTTTATGACTAAGTTTGGGAACATGGACCACGCCTCATACCGTCCTCATTTCCGTACTACGAGTTCTTAAAGCACACCTCATCCATCTCTGTCCCCTTCGTCTCAGTTTTTCATATGACCTGTGACAGATCCCGTTGTCCCGCTATCGATCAGATGGCAAAAAAAAACAAAAAACATACCTCAAACATGGATCAGGAGATCCTTCTAAGCGCCTCGGGTGACGACCTGTCTGACGTTGACCAACAAGCTCCCGTAGTCCTGGAGTTGTCTCCCAACGTCCAAACTCTTCGGCAAACTGGTTATACTCGGCTATCCACATTCCCCAGAGCTCTCAGCATTCAGCCTCCAACAATACCAGTGTCGTCAGCCCTTCGCCTCCTGGCAGCTCCAGGGGAAGACCCCATTCTTGGCGTCTTTCGGACGCCGCTCATCCCCAACTCCCCTCTTTGACCTGCTTGAGATCGAGGAGCCCACATGACAGGCGAAGCTGTCGCAACCTGCTTCCACTCCGCCGCCCAATCTCCGACCGTCCCTTGGCGTCAAACATATCCCACTGGACAGTCGTCTGCCTGAAGCAAGCGCTTACACAGCTGAACATCCCTTTCCACCGCTCCAACAATAAAGTGAGGCTTTTCCAACTTTACACGGACCTGCAGCCAAACACCATTCTCTCCCTCCGGCCATCCCATGCACTTCTGCATTCCCAGCGTCGCGACATTATCTGTTCCGCTTTTCCTGACAGAAGATCTGAGTTGGATGACTACTTGTCATTGATCCTCAATCTGGCCTTGCGGTTTGGTGGCAATGGTTTCTATACTGCATGACGAAGTTAAGGACATGTTTATGATAGGCCCATTTTCCAGCCCACCTTTCCCCTTATTCAGAATCAATCCAGTTGGCATAGGTACCAGGAAATATTCAGGAAAAAAGAGACTCATCATAGATCTCTCATCCCCCCATGGATCCACCATCCCAAGCATCAATAGCCTGATCCCCAGCCCAGACTTCTCCATGCAGTACGCTACAATCGACCACGGCATCTCTCTCATCTGTCTCGTGGGCCAAGGCACGTGGCTGTCCAAGGCAGATATCACCAGCACCTTCAAAGTCCTTCCCATCCACCCCGACTACTGGCATCTTTTCGGCATCCTCTGGAAGGGGGCCCACTACTTCACAGTGCGCCTGATTTTCAGGTGCAAGAGTAGTCCAAAAATATTTGACTCTTTATCTGAAGCACTTTGCTGGATACTGACAAACAACCACAAACTCCTGTACATCATCCATCTCCTCGATAACTTTCTCACTGTCATGCTACCCTCTTCACCCTCGGCATATGGTCTCAACACTCTGACTTCCGCATTCCATGAACTCGGAGTTCCACTCTCCCTAGAGAAAACGGAAGGTCCCAGCACATCCTTGGAATTTCTTACCCTTGACTCGGTCTCGCTCCAAGCATCCTTGCCCACTGAGAAAATCCACCGGATCTCATTGCTCAACCCCAATTTCATTTTGGCTAACAGATGCACTAAACACCAACTGCTTTCACTGCTAGGCCACCTCAACTATGCAGTGGATCTCCTTGTCTCATCTCCTTTCCATAGCTGCCTCCGTTCCATCCCACCATAACCATATCACATTGGATAAAGCATGCAAGATGGAACTCATGGAACGGTATCTCTCTTTTACGACGACTTCATCTCCAAGCCAGAAGACATCAAGCTGTTCACCGATGCAGCCCTTTCTGTCGGCTTTGACAGATATTATGGTGGCAGGTGGTTCTCAGCCGAATGGCCACCCGAATTCCCTTCCCTCACCCCTTCCTCCACATCTGTGAAATGTACCCAATAATCATAGCAATCATTCTTTGGGGGAACGAATGGTCCAAGAAGAACATTGCAATATACTCGGACAACACTGCCGTCATAGACATTATTAATAGAGGTCGGTCACATTGCTTGAACATTATGCAGTTTATGCGGAGGCTTACCCTAGTTTCAGCTCAGCAACAATTTACCATCCAAGCATACCACATCCCAGGCTACAAAAACGTGGTTACTGACTCTCTGTCTCATTTCTCATTCCAGAAATTCAGACAATTGGCACCAGCCACTGGCCCTTTTCTGACTCCCGTCCCACCGTTTTCAGCCACCATCTTCAACTGACCCCACCACTGGAACATCTAGTTATTGCTTCACGAGATGCTCAACAGCCTTGCCCCCCGAACTCTCTCGTCATACTTGACCAGATGGAACTGCTTCAAAGCTTTCCATGCTTCCCACGGCCTCCCATTCCCATCACTTGATGTCCTCACCCTCTCCAGCTTTATCACATTCACCCATTCAATCCTCAAGATTAACCACCATACAGGTCTACATCAGTGGGATCAACTTCTTCATAAAACTGTCCTCAGGAGCACTGTGGCCTTGTCTCACTCACATATCAGCATGTTGATTAAAGGTCTCCATAAGGCCAAACCACATCCCTTGCCAAAACATTTGCCCCTCACTTCAGATGTCTTTGCCCTCTGCATCAGAACTCTCCGCATCGGTTATATATCCTCTCACATTGATAAAGTCCTGGAATCCATCTTCCTACTGGTGTTCTTTGGCTTCCTGCGCTGTTCCAAGTTCACTGCTTCTTCCACAAACCATGATCCATCCCGACATGCTACAGTGTCCGACATTTCCATTCATTCATCCGACACTCTTATCTACCACCTCAAACAAAGCAAGACCAACCAATCTGGTCTACCCCAACCCATCTACTTATTTCAATTAGATTCATACTTGAGTCCTTACGAACCCATACTCGACTACGTAAACTTAAGACAAGTCAGCCAAGTTTCCCCCCAAGATCCTCTGTTCGTCACAGAGATGGGCAACGTGGCCACATGCTTCTGGTTCCACCACCACATGCACCAAGTACTTTCCCGATCAGGAATAACCCCAGAGCAGAAAATCCTCCCCTGCATACCTCTCCTATATTCGCTGTGATACAAACAACATCAGAAACACCCACATGCAACTTTCCTCCAGAAGATCTTTTGGGGGGCTCCATCCAAGCAGATGGCTTGAAGGGGACGGCTCCCCCACTCTGAGTCTCCACTCCCCCTTGGTTCCCTCCCATCTCCCACCAGCACTGGTACATCACCCTACACCCCATTTACCTAACCTCAACCCCGATTCCCACCCTCATCCCACCCTACATCCCTTATCCCTTCATCCCTCACCCTACAACCCTCATCTTTCCTTCCCTCCATCCCTCATCCCTTCCCCAAACCATTAATCCATCACACTCATACCATCCCTGCTCTCACCCAATCCCATACAATAAATCATTTCAAACTCACATCTCTGTTGGCGTGGTCTTTGTTAGTGAAAAAGAAACTAAATATCCTGTTGTAGGTTGAAGATGCCCCCCTTCAAATATGCATTCAAGTCCACAGCACAAACTCCAACCCCACTCCCCAGTGGTTACAGTCATCTGTCACAGTTTTAATCAATACAGGTGTCTACACTGTCTTTTCAACAGGTCATGTTTCACTCTAGCGTAACTGCAATCCAGCTACTGTTGCTCACACACTCACCATCTCTTTTCAAATGACAGTACCCAAACATGAGTTATGCATGTAACTATGGCTCTATGAAATCTGGATGACTGACAGACATGGTGTGTAATACCTTGATTTCCACTGTCTGTGGCAGTCAATAAAAATAAAGTAGAACTCTCTACACCACCAAAAATTGATTTCTGTTTTTATGTCTGGGTGTTGTCCAGAGCAGAATGAATTTGATACTGCCTTATACCTTTTTAAAATGTATTATTTCAGTCCTTAAAAGGGACACACAATTTAATACATGAAGTTCAGTTTACTTGTCAACGGGAGGACTACTCAGCCTGTGAAAACAGTTGTATAATGTCTACTTTGACTTTGGGGGGAGCTTTCTAAAGTCTGCTAATTCTCTAATGATGTCATCTGGGTTATCTTGATTTGGACTTGGAATCCAGTGTTTTTGGATCTTGACCCATACCGGGGACAAAAAGTCAAGATATCTTAGCTTGCTGCTTGCTCCAAACTCTGTGGAAGTGCAACACTAAATGCATGTTGGAATGCGCTTTTAAGTTAAAATAAATAATAGTAAAAACTGAAAACAGTTTTCAGTGTATCCAAGTGCTTAGCCAGCAAGAATATAATGACTCAATGTCAAAGTCAATGTCAGTCATCAAAAAGGTGTGAGCTGAAGCCATAGTGTTATCAAACCAACCCTTCTCTCAATACAACAACATTGTGAGAAGTGTTGAATGAGAAGAAGCAGCTCTGTGCGGCACAGAGGTGCCTTGAGATAAGTGCTAACATCTGGCATACTAACATGCTCAAAGTGACAATACTAACATGTGATGATATCATAATTTTTACCATGTTCACCATCTTACTTTTTCTAATTAGCACTAAGCACAAAGTGTCACTGATGTGGATGGGAATGTCATTATTTCTGCAGGTATTAGGTCATAAACCAAAGTATTAGACTGTGATTTTTCAGTCTAGACCAAAATGGTGGACCGACCAACTAACAGACAGACATTGCCATCCATAGAAAAAAAATTTGAAAATTAATACAATAAATATATGTGACTTATGCATATTCACGTGTATAAGTACATGCGTGCATACATACATTCAAATACAGTATATACACACAGACATTGGTACACATATACTCACTGGTATGTTGTATCAGTACATCTTATGAACATAATTATTAAACTGATTTAGCATGTACACAAAGTATTATGGGATATCAAATTATTTTTTCATATTTGTCTGTTACTGTTTTTGAACAATCATTAGGGCCCGACCACGAAAATGCCAGGTGCCCAACGGTCCCTGGCACTGAAAGTGCAAGGAACATATTGTTTTTGTAGAGATTACTATTATACTAGTCCGCCATTGCATTTTTGAGGGATTGGGATGCTCGAAAACTCACAAAAATTCACACACACATCGGAACTGGCGAAAATTGCAAAGTTCTGTAGTGACTGGGCTCGGGCGTGGCCAGCGGGTTCCATAGAGCCCCCAAACACAGGGCCATGTTGGGATAAAGTTGCTTTGATGTTCATGAAATTCGGTGGGATCATTGCTCTCATCATTCTCAACATAATACATTTTTTTCAAATTTTTTTGCCGGACAGGAAGCCATTTTGGATTTCGCGCATCAGTTTTCATTTTATGAACACGTTTGATGCGTGAAAATTCATGAAACTTTGCACCTATGTTCGAACTAGTAAATATTTAAATTAGTACCACAATTGGGCTTGGGCATGGCATTTCAGCTTCAGCGCCCCCTAATTACTTTTATCATTTTTGAGGTGCTAGGGGTGCTCGAAAACTCATTAAACTGCACGTGCATCAGAAGTGGCGTACCTTAATATCTTATATGGGTCTTGGGTTTGGGTGTGCCAAAATGGCTCTACAGCGCCCCCTAGAAAATTTCAAGGTCAAAGCCCCCACCTTTAAATTTGACGTAGATGAATGAAATTTGGCAAACAGATGTAACATCTCCAGGCTTTAAAAAAAAGCCCCTTGGAGTCATACCCTAAGTCCAACAGGAAGTCAGCCATTTTTAATCTACTGCATTTTTTTCACAAAGTGAAGCCACTGACAGGCATTGTACTTTAACAAACTCCTCCTAGAAATTTAACCAGAGCGACTTCAAATTTGGTAGGTGATCTAAAGACCTTTGTGATGCTAACTTATTAAGTTTTTTACTTTTCATGGAACGCTGTTGGTGTGGCATGCTGGTCAATTTTGCCCAAAACATGTTTGGGGCATTAAACAGGAAGTTGTTGTAACTCAACTTTACATTGTCCAATCTGCCCCAAATTTCTCATGGTTGATAAGAGTCCAGGCCTGAACACATCTACATGTCAATATTTAGTCATAGTCATAGTGCCACCTACTGACAAGAAGTTGGCCTTATGTGAAAAATGTCATCCAATGAAATGTACATGGTGTGGTCTACACATGATATACAGGAACATGAAGTATAATTAGTGGGTGTTCTCTAGCACCACATAGTGGACACAGGAAGTGATAGTTATCTCCTACATGCAATGTCCAATATTCATGAAAATGTATATCCATGTCAGTTCTGATAATGTATTGCTGCATTACTATTTCACTTATGTAATATTGTCTACAGGCAACAGTAAGTGAAGCCTAAGTGACACAATGTGTACACAATATCTAATAAGTCATCTTCAGCACCACATACTGCACATGGGAAATAATATTTTACCCATTCACACAGTGTCTGATACTCCTGACAATTCAGAGCAGTGTCAGCAGACCTCCAGTAGTGATACCACGGCGACTGCTCCCTCCGACATGCGCAAGGGCCCGTTCATCGCTGCTTGCAGCTTTAATTTCTTTTGAATTTGTGAATTGAACTACGCTATTTTAAATCATCCTCAAGATTGTTGCCCCTTTTACTGAAATGCATTTATTTTCTAAAATTAGTCCTGACCCTTTAATTTTTAAGCATACATATAACTTAAAAAATGATACTTGATCTAAAGGAAATAATAACTTTCTCTAAAAAAATACAAATTAAGTATATATTAATAAGTGAAATAAAATACCTTATAGAACCTTATGTCTGTACCAGTGCACATTTCATTTTCTACACCACATAAACAGATATGTTTATTGACATGTAGATGTGGAATTTGAAGATGAAATGATATTAAAGGCTGGCTGATGTTAAAACATCCAGGCCATGAAATATGACTGTGTTTTCACTTTAACACAGGCCAGCTCATAACTCGCTCTGATACCAAGTCAAGGATTATATTTATTTTTGGAGTCAGTCCAGCTGCTTCAACAGGCCAGGGGTTGACCTACATTCTATGTGGTTTTTGAAATCTGATCTTTAATCCAAAATAAAAAAAATTCCCCAGGGGGTAAAGTGATCAAAAGAATGATATATCACTCACCTGGCTTACTGCCCTAGAAACGCAGGCTCTGACATAAACTACATTTAACTGTAATGTTGTTGCTGTTTGAAGCTCCTCAATGCAAAGCTGCACCCTGATTTATTTTTCACATTACACTAATTCCCTTTAAAGATGGTAGGAAACAGTAATTACAACTAAGCTACTTTATCCAAACAAATTAAACCCTGACATTTGTGCCTACACTGAAGTATCTGTCAATAATGATGTGTTTTGTTATTTTCACATGCTGTAATGATGCATGATGTTTTAGCACATTTGGATTTATACACTGTATTTTTTTCTAGTAAACAGTGCTCTAAGAGCCTGGATCATGAATCACATTCTGCATGTGGGAAAACAATTAAAAGAAGAAGTAAAGACTAAATTGAGTTGGGGTGGAGGTGATGTGGAAACTAAAGGGAGGAGCAGAAAACAGTAACAGTAATGCCACACTGGTGTCTCTGCTGAATGGATGCATGGAACATGAGGGAAACATACAACAGAGGTCATACAAATCAATTGTAATTCCAATTTATTACAATTTAGAACTTATGTTTGTAATTTTCTATCAGTAAAGATAATATTATACTAACTGCTGTGATCTGGGAACTCATTGCTACGACATTGCTCAGCCCAACTTAAATTCATGTCCATGTCTCTAACCTATGTCTCCTAGAAATGTATATGTTTATACACAACTCATTTGAATTTATTTATGTTAAAGGGGACATATTCTGCACATTCCCTATATATATACACTATATATATATCCTGGTGCTCTACTGGAATATCTTTGCATGATTTACAGTTAAAAAGTCCTTTTATGCAGCCCCTCAGTTCAGCCTCTGTGTGAAACAGGCTGTTTTAGCTCCTGTCTCTTTAAGGCCCCCCTCCTGATGAGCCCACTCTGTTCTGATTGGTCAGCTTCTGGAAGCTGTGTCACAGCTGACTCCCAGCCACTCGGGAGGCTACATCAGCAAACCATGAAACAAACGGTAGTAGTTGGATTTCACTACTTTCTCTCACTATTTACTCGAAATGTCAACTTCTCAAATACATCCATACATGTTTGAGCCAAAATCTGATCTGAAATATGAGAGTGGACAACGCAAACAAACTATGGAAAAACCTTTGCAACAACCAAAGCTATGGAACAGACAACCATTTATGGACATGTGTGTACGAGCTGACGTCAGCTCAAACAAAGTGTTCGGAGCAGGTTGGAGCCCTGGTTTTTGACTTGCAGGGAGCATTTCTACAAATGTTAACCTCAAGTTTGGGAACTTGACCATGTTTAGCATAGATATCTTACATCATAATAGAGACCTACAAAAAGCATAATATGTCCCCTTTAAGATATTTTTGTCATATTATTAAGGTTGTTATTATTAAGATTTTAGATATGACTGGCTCTACATCCAACATTAACATCACCACTGCTTAATTTACATAGATGCATAACCTGATTTCTAAATGACTCTGTCAATGATCCAAAAATAACTGACAAAGTCTTCCTGACAATGGATGCTAGTTCAATTAAAGACAGAAGACAAAAAACATACCTGCGGCCTCTAGTAGGCTATAATAAAAGATAATCAGCTATGTCCACAGATACTGAGAGAAAGTGTGTTTATGTACTTATATTATATGACATAGTTAGCTATGTGCCTCTGCTGCTCGCTTGTGATATTCCCTTCACAGATTCTTAACAGACTCATCAGTGTTTTCAAACAGAAGAGAAAAGTGAGAGCGATAGGAGTGAAATGCTGCAGTGTTATGCATCTTCCATCAGCAGCTCAGCTTTTCCACTAACAGCTTTCAACTTCTCATGTTCTGTTCCCTTTTCCTCTCTCAAGTGTGAAGGATTTTGCGAGTTTCATTGACACCTTTGTTCTGCAGCAGGTTTAAAGTTTTCTTATGGAAATGGTGTCATTTCCAAAGTTTCAAATCTGATGCTGCCTTGTTACTCTTCGTCTGCGCTGTTAAATAAAGCAAAGAGCTCCTTTTTAATCTCTGAACCGCTTCACACATGAGAGTGAAAAAAAAACAGTCAAAAGGTGAAGAAAGGGGAAAGCAAAGAAGAGAATTAAAGAGATTTTCCCCCAGGAGGATTTGTGCGGAATAAGAAACATTGGATATTACAGAAAACACGAGAAACAAAAAGGCCAAATGGGAGATGCTGCTTGAAATATCAATTTGTTGCATTACTGTTAAAGTGTAAATCCCTTTTCTCAACATCTGACAATGTTTCTTTTCCCTTTGTTTCATCCAATAAAAGATATAACCCATAAGTCCCTGCAAAGACAAAACAATCATGTTTAGAAGCTTTCAAAAGTATTTTCTGACCCAGTCTGATTGTTTTAAAAGCCACCTTTTGGTCTGCAAGTGAGGAACAAATGGGTACAAATTCAGTCATTTTATCAGACTAAATTAACAAGCATGGCTTCAGTAGATGAGTGTTTCCTATTCCTTTTTGACCAGATTAAGTGTAGGATAGGTGGGGGTGGTGGGTGTTTAAATGACACATTTTCATCTTCTGATTGGATTATAAAAGTTGTATCCAACCTTTCAAACAGATTTATTTTAGAATGAGCCAATTTACACCTGATTCTATGGATTGCTGTTTTATAGTGGAATACAAGGCTCAATGTAAACACAGCTACTGCCTGGAAATCCTTCCCACACAGGAAGTTACCAATTGAAACTTTGAGAGAAAAAGCTAGAAAGCCTGCTATATGGCAGCACACCATGTGAGATACTGTAGAAAGCCTGTTTCTCTTTGATAGATACAGAGCATCATTCTCTAACAAATTAGAAGCAATAGTTAGATAAGTAAGCTGTTTCAAAATTCCTAGAGAGCCTAACATACCTGGGCATCAACATCCTTATAGTCCTGGTGCCCTTCAGCAACACACTGATGAAGTACTCACCAGAGCAGAACAGTGTAAGTGAGAGTAAGGCTGGATGTTTCTGTGTCCTGGCTCTATCAACAAATGATTATAGAAAAACTACAGCATGCTGAGGATTACTTTTCAGGTGATGATTCAATTGGCTGCAGATCAAAAGAGTTGTGCTGCTGTATTCTGTTACATCAGTCAGACCTGCAGCGTTGGCACTGAAGTAACAGTTTAGTCATCTCTATTCTCCAGTGCAGCTGTATATTAAATTTTTCTCTTTATGATTCTACCTCCCCTCCCTCCCCTTCCTTTCTCTTAATCCTGTGCCTTTTCTCTTTGATGCCATTAAAGGCAGCTCCACTGAGACTTGTAGCTCTGTCAATAGAAACACAGCCAAATCAGATGTACCCAGGGACTCTAGGAAGCTCCATGTGATCTGGTGCTTCAGATCAAGCCTTTGCTGTGAAATGGCACAATAAACAGAAAATGGGATCCACATCCTGCCTACTGTAAGTGTAGTTTGATCACAAACTAAAGAGACAGAAAGATTTTGAGATTTCCTTTGCCTACTCTGACATAAGATATTTATTTCATTTTTGCCTTTTCAAAGTAAAATAATTCATTTCAGACACGTGGAGGAAGCGCGAGCTGCAGCTGACTTGAGTTCATCTCAATCTAACATGCCCTTTGTTCTTCCCTCTTCGCCTTGAGCGGCAGAAACTGAAGGTTGATCTTTGCCGCTTCATCAAAGACACAAACTGGGTGACACAATTCAGCCTTTCCCTGACGACAAAAGCGACATTTTTGCAGCAAATGGCATTTGATAACTGACAGCGCAGCCATTACTGTGTTAAAACATTAATGACCTTTTCCAATTGTCACTGAAGTGTTACAGAGCGTGACTCATGACTTTCTGCACTGAAACACAGTGGTGTGTCTGAGGCGCCGCAGCAGCAGCAGCATTAGTAACATTGAGACATTTAAGCTTAAACAGAGTCAGAGATCTAAAGCAAACCTGTGATTACAGGAACACAAAACACTTTGGGCCGCTCCAATGACACTGAGGAAGACGATGGAGATGTCACAGCTACTCACAGATTGAAGAGGCTACAATCAAATATAAGAACAGACATCCCTTGATATAACCTAAGGGTAGATGAAAAAAAAAAAAACACTTAACTGACTGTCAATCTAAAGCCCCTACACATCCACAGACTACCAACACATGTGTTTCCACTTATGATGCCTGATTAGACCTCTACTCAAGGTGTGGTCACACTGGATTTCTCCCCCCCTGTTTATCTCAATGAGGACAAAACAATATCACCTCAAATTCAGTCTGATTTCAATCTCAGGTGCAAAATCATGAGAGGTTGGGATTGGGATTGAGCAATGCAGCTAGCATTCAAAATACACACATTAAGAAAATATGCTTAGTAGTTTTAGTTTTAATCTAAAGGTAGGCTAAATAATGAGCAATATTTAGTACTTTACCTGAAGTATTCCAGGTTCACGTTCTACCTCTTAAATGTAATAATGTAATGTCCAATATGATATCCTATAACTGTAAACCATGCTGTTACTAGCAATTTCAGATGTCTTGTAAACTATATACATCTAGAAAATTCACAGCAAATTCACTTTAAAATGAGATCATTGAAACTTATAGACAATACTTTGATTGCCCATTTTTCTCGCATTTACAATTTAGCAAACTGACATACATCCCTCTCATTCAGTGGTGATCTTGTTTTTTTTTCTTTCAATTGCACCACCACAGGTGCTTTTGTTGATATGACAAGGTGTCAGGGTGTTTTCATGACTGAGACCTCCATGTTGACAACGTCTACATCTTGCTGGACCATTATGACCTCCTCCTCAGTCTGCCTACACCCGTCTACTGACACCTCTTCCTCTGCCCTCTCTGCTCCTCCCCATGCATCAAGCAGCAGGCTGTTATCACTGACAACATCACCACTGTGGTGTAAATATTTGATAAAACGCAGGATCCAGACAAAGAATACCAATGGTCAGGTGATGTACAGGTTTTTATAACACAGCTAACATGCTGACAACATTATGAAGTATTAGTGTGTTACATTGAAACTGATGAGGATACATATTACATAAATTTAAAGGATGGGTTCACAATCTGGTCAAGTCAGCCAAAATTATAACATTTGCAGCCTGGTCATGGAAAATCACTGCTGTATACTTGAATCTGCTTGTTTCAACATTTCATTAAAGATACTGTTGTGATACCATATCCATTATCAAAATCCAAGACTCCATGCTTTTTATGGCTGCTCCATTAGACTGTAGGAAATTAACAGATCTAGATATATTGTGCAGTTTTATACACAGCCCTCCAAAATTCAGCTTGCCATATTGGCATTTTTGAAAACGTTGATATCATGACTAGAATCTGAAATAAGTTCTGCAGGTCTGAAAAATGCTTGATGGCATAACATGAATTTATAAGGATGGACCCACTGGTGGTTTGGGCAGGGTTAAAGAGGTTAAGGGATTCTATTTCCTAGTGCGCAGCATGGACAGTAGGACAATTCAGATTTGGTTTTCAATGTATGTCAGATGTGGAGGTATAAAATTATGGGCACGTTTTAAGGTGAATAAAAAACATGGCACTGAGCTCTGTGATCTGGGAGATAAAATCATAGGCTCATCATCTCATGTTCATGTCCTATTACATTCAGACCTTTACAAGTGTATATAGATAGCAGCCAGGTCACTCTCTTAATGGAAGCCCAGTAATTGTCTGTGAATCAGCTAACAAGTCTATCATAACTAACCACTCACCAGCAGATCTATCTCTGTACCAGTGTTGACTAAACGTAATTTCTCTAAGATTGTGTATTATTGTGATGGTTCCATATGCCTCACTCTCTCTAAGCAGCAATCAGTGATCCTGTTGCCGTCATATCTCGTATTTAATGGCACCGAGTCATTCTCTAATTTGGCCTCCGGTACTGATTTTTCCCTCCGCCAAAGACATTTTGTTTGCATCTTTGTTTGCCTGTATGTCAGAATATGGAAATAAACAACTAAACAGATTATAATGAAATTTAGTGGAAGGTTAGTCATGGTCCAAGGAACAGGTTGATCAGTTTTTGGTGCAGATTTGGGTTAAAAAAAAAAAGGTCCCAATCAAAGCACCACCGTGTAGCTATTTTAGAGCACTTAATGTTTATGCAAGACAACACTCCAGCTCTATTTTTTTGGGATCAGGAACACAGCTATGGAGTCACTGGGCTAGATCTGGGGCCAAATGATTTTTGTGTTCTGGGTCCTTCATTTCCTGGATTTAATGGTCCAACACAAATTTATCAGTAATGATCAACTGCACACATTTTCTAAACAGATTTTCTACAAATTTTACAGGCTTCATAAAAATATCATCCAGTCTTTTTGTAAATTTACATTTGACATTTTTTCATTTGTCAGATGCTTTTATCCGAAGCAACTTACAAGTGAAGCAAGCATTGTACATATTTGCACATATATGGAACAATTTTGGTGGTGTATTAGGATGAGGCCAAAATGATTGGGTTTTTTGTATGTTTTGTAGCCTTATTCAGTACTGTTTTGTTCTGTACTGTTCTATACTGTTTTAGACGTAGCTAGCTTGCTAGCTAGCTATGCAGGATGATGTCCCCATTCCTAATCCCACCTACAAAACTCAGATCAATTCAGTCAATCAGATCAGTCAATTGTTTCCACAACCAGTGGAAATAAAACCAGTGAGCGCAACACCAGACCTTTATGAATTCCTGAACAAATCCGAGATTTGGGCAGTGTATCAGAAGTCTGTAATCATAGTACTTGTCAGTTTTAACACATTTCGGTCTGTACCAACAAATTATTGATGTTCAATACTTTGTAGAATTTTGATGCAGATCTGGACCCAGATGCAAATCAAAAATGTTGTATTAATAAAATAAAAATTTGTGCAGTCTTGGCAATGGTATGCACTTTCTTGATTGTTTCTAAATCTGGTTGGTCCTTCCTCCTTCCTCAGAGAGGCAGTGAGCTTCACTATCACTATTTGTGGTTTTTTTTGGGTGACTCCATTTGTTCTTTTTGCTTTTAGCCTTGGTATATCTGCGATTAAATAAACCTTGAAAACATTAAATTCTCAGCAGGAGACAAAGGGACAACACTAGAACTCAGCCCAGATGGATGGGGCGGAAGCTTTCTGCTTCCTACTAACCAGATAGATGAGACATTTGTATTGTCTAGACGAACAGAAGTCATATTTATGTCA
The DNA here is from genome assembly GCA_038419695.1 of Scomberomorus guttatus. Taxonomy (NCBI): domain Eukaryota; kingdom Metazoa; phylum Chordata; class Actinopteri; order Scombriformes; family Scombridae; genus Scomberomorus; species Scomberomorus guttatus. The sequence goes on from CM076457.1 coordinate 4,278,425, forward strand.
TCGTTATTTGAGTTTGACAATAGAGCCACTCATAGTTGCCAATAACTCAGCTTGGAAATACTGCTCTCATCAGAGTTGTGTTATTCTTACCGTCTTTGAACCCACTGGATGACGCTGACACTTATTTCCTTCAGTGCATTCATCCATCTGGCTGTGTTTAATAATTCCCCAATGTCTTTATCTGTCTATATGTCTATGAAAGTTATTTACAACAAGACAATATGAAGTACAGTACCAGTTTGGACACACATTCTCATTCAAGTCAATTGAAAGTGTGTCTAAACTTTTGACTGGTACTGAATGTCATGTAGTCCAAGTGCCATATTTGGATATTTTCTATTGGTTGTCTCTGTACTTCAACACATTGCATATGAAATGAATGTGTTGGTGGGTGTTAACATTCATATTGTACAAACAATGTAGCATACATTGCACATAATCCCACAGTTATAGGATGCAGAACACAACATGCAGACAAGGTAACCAAAAAGCTTTTATGGTCAAACAGTGTAATATCCAACCAGTTAAATTATATTTTTTCTTTGTGTACTTTTTTTTCAACCCAGTGCATTTAACACCAGTATTGTTTTTGATTGAAGCATAGCAAGTATTTTGTATGTTGTGTTTGGTGCTGTGTTAAATCCAGTGATGGAGTCCAACTCAATTTAATTTTCAGTGGCTGGTGTAGACATTTCATCTTCATATTGTGAACTTGAATAGTATGAAGTTATTTTATGTTAGTTTTCTGTTGTATTGATCCATACAAAATAGAGAATATAGGTCCACTGCTAAATAACTTTCTATTCTGCTCTTTCAGATTCTGGCTGCATTGTATCTCAGCTGTCTTCAAATTTCTGCACATAGTGAAAAAACACTAGATGAATGAGGTCCAAATACTTCACCTCTGCTTTTTTTTTCTTTTGACCACAATTTGTGAATCATTGCAATGAAAAGCAAATACGTTATTCTGTGTGTTGTGTATTTTTGGGATGGAATGTAATGTCAGCCCTACAGTATATTGGAGACAACGCAGAAATTTGCTGTAATTTGCTGTAATTTGCTGTAAAAAAATGGATTACCCCACAACACTTCGTCACACAGAGAAACAATTAGCATCATCAGAAAGGTTGATTTCTGGTAGGGCTCTCGACACTTATATTTTTAAAAATGTATGTTTCAGAGAAAGGTTTCAGTCATCTCCACGGTAACCAGACACTATCCTCTAGCCAGCTTGTTTAGTTACATTATATCATCCCTATCAGTGTATAGCTATCCCTCTGACAGCTTGTTTGTTTTATATATTTGTGCTACTTTGTATCCTGCATTTTGATAATGGAGGGATGTGATTAAATCAGTGAGTGAACTGAAGAGGAAGAGATTTTAAACTTACTTCTAGACAGCAGGAGCATACGAAAAGGAGGTGGTCAGCACATCCATTGAACAAAACAACTGAGCTACAGGGTGAATAAGTTTTGGTCCAACAAATGCATGGATGAGGAGATGCAATTTTGTTATTTTCGGATGTCTGCCAACCGTTTTTATGATCTGGTCAACTGGATCCAGCCCTATGTTGCTCACACCGGGACACACAAAACTCCAATAGGTGTGTCAGAGAGGCTCACTGTGATGCTGAGGTTCCTGGCCAGCAGAGGCCTGCAATAGTCTATCGCTGTGAGTTACAGGCTCCACAATTTCACTGATTGTGTCTGAGGTTTGCAAAGCTATATGGCAGTCATTGCAGTCTGAATCTGTATGTTTCCCATCAAGGAATGGATGGACTAACATAGCCAAAGGCTTCTGGAGAGTCTGGGATTACCCCAACTGCGTTGGCTGTATAGATGGCAAGCACATCCAAATCAAGGCACCACCATCTGCTGGTAGTGACTTCTTTAATTACAAAGGGACACACTCGGTGGGAGTGTGTGATGCCCAGTACTGATTTACAGTGGTGGACATAGGTGCGTATGACAGAGTGATGGAGGGGTATTTCAAGACAGCCACTTTGGCCTCTCCAGGGTCAACTCAATCTACCCCCGTCTGCTGATTTGCCTGGAACCCAAGTGTCCATCCCACATGTATTTTTAGGAGCATTCCCTCTGCATGTCAACCTTATGTGCCCATTTGATAAGTGCATCCTGATTCCTTGATTTTATTTTCCATTCATGCTAGCTTCTTGTTATGGCTGAAAAAACAATGTCACTTATTCTGCTCTGCTGTTTCAAATTTTCTCTTTTTGAAAGCCATTTCACTCCTGAATGATATGGTGATGATGGTCTATCAGTTTTTTTTGGCTCGGTTAGGGTCTACTAAGCTATTAAAAACAGCCAGCTTCTATGCTTGTAGGGTAAAATCTTTCTGTATATAATGAATATGAATATTGGCACCCTTCTATCTATCTACCACAACAGAAAAGAGTGGAAAGATGAGTCTCAATTCAAAGTTAGTCACCTGATATATATTACCATGTGAAAGGAGATTAATGTTCAATATCTCTATAAAACAAAATAACACTTATTTGAATGTAGGTCATTTCTGTTACCCATTGTGTGTATTTTAGTGGGATGTGAATGGGTTTTGCTTTAAAGGGATAAAAATATTTAATGTAAAGTTAAATTCATCCTGTGTGTTCATCTTCAATACACAGGTTCCAATCTGGTTCTGAAGATCCAGAGAACAAAATACAATTACAGGCATTCCAGGGCAAGGAGGGTGATAGAAAACACCTTTGGGATCATGGCAGCATGGTGGAGGATCCTAGTTAGGCCACTGGAGTTCCACACCTGGAAAAGGTGGTCACAGTTGTTGAGGTCTCTGTGGCACTTCACAACTACCTGTGCCACACAGATGCTGCCAACACCATGGCCACCAGGTGGAGTAAATTATATTGTAATTGTTTTATCCCAAACACTTTAATGCTATTGGAATCCATTTCAAGGATTCAAATGTTATACTTGCCCGATAACTGTTAAGTCAAAGTTCAGTTAATATACACCCCTCTGTCCTGAAGCACGAAATTAAACGAATATTTTCTCCACTCTAACATACATGAGGAGGACAAGATTGCACAAGTGTACCCAATAAAGTGGCCAGTGAGTGTATATGCAGAGAAATAGGTAATGTTAGGTTCATTTGACTGTTAAGACACAAGCCAAGTAACGTTAAACTTCCATGATACAGAATAATCTTCTTGACCACCCAGTGCTTATTGTTTAGCATACTGTAACATTTTCATCTGACCAACAAATGTGGACAAACTCAAACTATAGCATTTGGTAGAACGCTACCCATCAATAAAGATAGTAAGGATGGTAAACATATCTGTCCCATTGATTTTTCCACCAATGTTTGCAGTCCAACACTGATATTCAGAGTATTCACAAACTCTTTTCACGAAATTAATGCCAATTGTGCATCTTTATATTCTTTCATTGAAGAATCATACAGGTGGCGATACTGTCTAATTTGTTCCTTTCATCTATACCCTCCATATATGCTACAAGCTAGCTAAACTAATTAAACTAATTAAACAAGGATGTTACAAGTTATCTAAAGTTACAGACCAAAATACTAATAAGGAAGTTCAATTCAGTGAAAACAACAATCTTCATGGCAACATTAGTGTGACACAATGTGACTCCCCAATCACATTGTGCGACAGTGTCCATGACAACAAAATTCTCTAGGTGCACGACTTGAAAGGAAAGTGTTGTGCAACACTTTTTTCTGTTGAAAATACGTCATTTCTGTCGAGGAACACTTATCGAAAGTGTCAAGCGCCCTACCATAAATCAGCCTTAAGTTCTGCTGCTTATTTTGATATGCAGTACGTTGTGAAGTGATAGGGACTTCATGACTTATTCAACCGAGAAGCAGGAGTGTGAAAATGGATAAAGAAATTAGTAAAGGTATTACTTTGCAGAAGTTTGATCTGTCTTTATAACGTACTTTGGTATGTACAATATGTGACTAGCATCATTACAAAGTTCCGGTTCCGCTCTTTCTTATGATATGTGGTCCATATCTATGCAATGATGAGGTAATGAGTAATTCAAATAAGAGTAATGGGTGTGGAGATGGATGCAGAGCTGTATGCAGAGTGTAACTATGATTAGATTTGATGTAAATTCAAAATAATTTTTCTTGCCAACACTTTGTTGCATTGACAAGCAACTAGCATTGTTGGAAATCTCACGTTGTGCCATTTCATTTGATATGTGGGATGAATCCTTTGTGAGCAATTCAACCGAGAAGGGATGTGACTTTGGATGCAAATTGTGTCAGTCGGCCTCTAAGGGTTAATAAGGTTACTTTGGGTTTTAAGTCAGGCTTTTTCCAAGTTAAGTATTTTATAGATTAACAAACTAACTTTGGGTTTAGGGCAGGCTTTTCAAATTTAACCCATGTGGGTGAAGTAGATCACTTTGGGTTTAATTCAGGCTTTTAAAACTCAAAACATCTCATTTCAGTTTTGCATTGTGACACCATGCCATCACTTTGCTTTCCATGCTATTTATTATATGTATACTATATTTTAAACAGGGATTTTAGCAAGCAGCAGGCACTAAAGCTAGTTGACCATATTTATCAAATATTTTATAATACAATTTACTGTATCAATTGCCCTGGAATTCTTTTACACAGTCAATGGTTTATTGTAGCCTTCTGCATTCATAATTCATCACAGCCTGAGGAACGTGAGGCAGCTCTGTGAAAATCTTTCAATCAATGGCTATTTTAGGCTTTTTTATTTACACATCACTGGATCTGCATGTGCCATTAATTTTAGTGTCTCCTGGCATAAATTTAACTGAGAACATCTGTTTTTGGTAACACATATGAGGTACCGTTTGGGGGGGCTCTATCATCTTTTAGTAGTTCTGTACATTCAGTAGGGTGTTGTGTGGTGCTGTATATATGTGCTTTGAGACTCTGCACCTGCAAGATAAGAACAATTTCGCCTCATAGAACCTGACCTGGACTGCCCTTGCAGTCCATCAAACTGTACGCTGCTTTCAAAGGGGGGTGAGAGAAGCCAATGTGATTGGTCTTTACCACAATTCCACCTGCTGAAAGTTTATTCATGCTGCTAATACTGTGCAAGTCTTTTTTTTCCACTTTGTTCAGTACTACACCACAATTGCACACTAATAATTACTATATTTAGTGGGTCACACCTACATTTGCACTTGCATTTACACATAAAAAAGTTGTGTTGAGGGGCGTCCATGTGGACTTCTGCTGTGAGCTTCATACCATGTAATTAAAAAGTTGCTGGTTTCGAATCTGGCCAAGGACCTTTGTTGCATGTCATCCCCAAAAAAATGCCAAAAAAGGAAAGTTGACTGATGAACTATAAAAATTATATTTATTATATTATTATGTTTCATTATCTATTTTCTGAAATTTTTGCAGTTACACTATATGGGAAAAAGTATGTGAACACCCAAACACAGTATGTGGAACACCCTTCAGGGAATAGCTTTCATTCAGCCACAAGACCTGTGAGACAAGACTGGTGAGGTCAGTCACTGATGTTAGATAGGCCTGGCTTGCAGTCAGCATCCCAATTCACCCCACAGGTGTTGGATGGGGTTGAGGTCAGGGCTCTGTGCAGGCTAGTCAAGTGCTTCCACACAACACTGGGAAAACCATTTATTTATGGCACTGGCTGTGTGTATGCGATATTGTCATGTTGAAACAGGAAAGTGCCTTGCCCAAAATGTTTCATCCCTTACTACCAAAAAAAAAAAGAGAGTGAGGAGGAAATCTGGGACACATTTTGAAAAAATGGCACAGCTCATGCATATGTCATTTCTAAGGCATTTGTTCCCTTTCGTCATAGCACACACTGTGCATCAGTGCATGCTCTCAATTCAGTTTATCATTATAGATACATAGCCTGATATTAGCACAGAGATGCCCACAGTAAACAACAATACAATACTAGAGATTTTTTTGCAAGACGTACTAAACTAACGTTGATGTTTAAAACAACAAATCCCTTCAACTGTAAACCTTTTATCCATTTAAAATAGTAGCAGGAGTCCTGCCATCAGTCCTGCCTCAATTAAAGTTTTCTTTTAATTCAAATTCATTTGAAAAATACTTTATTCGTCTATTAAGGGGCAATTTGAGGCAAGCACATTTGCAAAAATGTACACATATACAATTCATTCATATACATTTAAAAAATCTAAAAAATACAAACTTGACAATGTTTGGCACAAAAGACTCAAATGCAAGTGCATGAATTTATCAGTCTGTACACAATGTAAACACAACGTAAGGTTAATGTAGTTGTAGAGGACATGTGGGGTCGTTGATAATCTTATATGCTTCCTTGGGGACTTGTGCAGTATTACTAGGGATCTTTGTGTTTTGCCAATAATTTTAGAGCTGTGCACCTTGCAGTCAGTTCTTGTCTTTTTGACAAAGGGATGTAAACCAGAAGATAAGTGAAAATGTTAAAATACTTTCAATAAAAGAGGAATAAAATGTCAATATTCTCTGGTCAACTCCAAAAGAGTTTAGTTGATGAAGACAGAACAGACCCTGCTGAGCCTTTTTCACAATAACATCTGTATTGTCACTAAATCTCAATCTGTCATCAAACACAGTTCCCAAGTATCTGTAGGTCTAGATGATTTGAACACTTATGCCATGAATGATTGTTGGAACATTGTCTATGTGTTTTGGTGAGATTACCATTTCTTTAGTTTTGGATACGTTTAAATCTAAAAACATCTGTCGCACTAGTCCACAAACTCTTGCATTAGGGGTCCAAGTGATTGATCTGACTGACTGAGAAGAGACAGGATAACACTGTCATCAGCGAATTTTATTATGGTGATTTTCATATTTGCTATGACAGTCATAAAAAATAACAGAGAAAGAATACATTGATTCAGATAGTTGACCATTTATTACTACTGTCTGAATTCTATTAGTAAGAAAACTGATAATCCATCTGATGAGATGATGACCTAAATGGAAAAAGATATGAGCTTTTTTACCAGTATGTGAGGTTGCATTGTATTAAAATCTGACAAAAAATTAACAAAGAGTAATCCTGTGTATGTGCTTGTTTGTTCTAAATGTTCATGTACAGAGTTCAAAATAAATAACTTTGCATCATTAACACCTCTCCCAGGCTTATACGCAAACTGCATGGGGTTGAGAGCTGATCCAGTTACATCCACAACTTCTGATTTAACAGTTTTCATTACTAGTGATGTTAATGCTATAGGCCGCAAGTCATTGAGGATTTTAGGTCTACTGGTCTTTGGAATCGGAATGATGTTAGAATTCTTCCAGAGATCAGAGTCTAAAGAGAGCTGGAATAGGGATTCATATTTTTCCCGAAAATTAGACATTTTCTATCCTGGCAACAGAAGCACACTGGGCTTGTTTTTAAGGTATAACTTCAGCTACAGTCAAAACGGATTGGTCATATTTCAAGCAACACTAAATGCAACAAGGAGAAATATGCATAAACCTATGAATTCTCAACCTGACTGCTTTAGTGTGTTATTTGGTGGTATTAATAATTATTTAGGCAAAAGAACGCCATTTATGTTAATCAACATTAGAATGAACATAATATAAACTTTGCATGCAGCTTGAACTTTGCTATAGCTACGAGGAATATGAAATGTCAGCTTCATTGCCTGTGATCTGTCTCATGAGACAGAGAGAGAGAGATGAGGCTTCCATGAGGCTGAGAACAGCCTGATGGAAGTGATATTTGACAATTCTTCTGTGTATAAACAAACAAAAGTTATTAAAGCAAGTAATTTGGTGTTTTCAAAGTCATTCTATTAAGCTGAGACAGATTCCATATTCTGTTAGCGTTCAGAGGCTGATGGTGCAAGCCTTAATAGCCGAGCAGCAATGTTAGATATACTGTAGTAATAAAGTCAATGATCACTGAAAATATTAACAGAACATTTCTTTATTTTTATTTCAGCATTTCAGACATTGTGCAATGTGTATTGCTGCATCTGTGTGTGTGTGTGTGCTGGTGGAACAGAAAGCTTATTGTAATTAAACACAAAGCACCATGAAAAAGCACACCTCCTGGGATGGGTATTCCCAGGATTAAACCCTAAACTGGAATAGTCTTTGAAATACATCACTCAGTTCATCAGCACAGTGTTTTAATGTCCTTCCACATATTCCATCTGGCCCCTTCGCTTTGTTCACTTTGATCCCTTTAAAATATTTAGCCACAGACTGGCACCCGTTTTGGATGTTATCACTCAATTGAAGGGGCATTATCAGTGGTTATCAGCCTCATAGATATGGGTTAGGAGAGGCCTGCTACACCTACTAGCAGGTATAGGCATATCAAACCATTGGAATAGGACCGTTACAGCTACCAGCAGGTAATATGCTGCTACATTATCTTATGCTACAAAATAAATATGTTTTATGATGTTTTAACGCTGTGGTTGGTCTAGTTAGGTTTAGGTGCAAAAACCACTTGGTTAGGGTTAGTTAAAGATCATGGTTTGGGTTAAAATGATCACTTGAAATGTGGTTAAATGTGGCAACCATCGGTTATGAATGCAGTAAAATGTGGTAAAAATGTCAGGTTAAACGGCAGTAAAATGCGGTGAAAATGTCCTGATGGAGGTGGACAGTGGTCTCGAACTGTCATCTCTTGCTTGCAACTAGCAAGTTGCCAACTAATGCTCAGCTAACTATCTAGCCATCCACCCAACCCATGTCCTCCTTGTCAGGGAAAAATCATCTTATCAAGTCATTATATATTGAACTACATCACTTCCCCAGGTCATAATTACTACAGCTGTTAGATGGTGTCTGTAACTCAAAGGTGACCTCCACCAAACCAATGGATAATAATGCCCTTCTGAACCTGCTAGGCCCCTTTTAACCCATATATATGAGGTTGATAACCACTGATAACGCCCATTCACTTGAGTGATAACATTCGGGGTGAGACTGGGTGGAAACATGTAGTGGATGCCCAGGTGAAAGTATCTCTGATAAATCCTTAAATTGAGCAGTAAAATCCTTAGTGTCAAAACAGGAGAACTTATTTGCCTTATGTGGCAGAGACTCATGGCTAATATTTTCTATATGTTTGTCCCTGATCTCTCCAGGCTGAACACGTGTCACCATGGTTAAATTTATCTACAGTTTTATTCTTATAATTAAGTCTTGCCTGTTTCACTGCTTGCTTGACCTCTTTATTAACCTCTTTCCTTTCTTGAAGTGTCCCACAAAAAATATCCTTTTCTTTTAATTGAGGATGCTTTTTAAATCCTTTGTTACCCACAGTTTATTGTTAGGGAAAATTGTAATTGTCCTGGAGGGTATCTCTGTGTATGAAAAGTTAATATATGATGATATAATATCTACTTGCTGATTAATATCTGAGCCTGGCTCAACAAGAGCATCTCATGCAGTACATTAAAGTTATAGTGCAGCCTGCTCCCTGTGTTGATGGAGAAGATATTTGATGGAGCAGAACCACTAACATAGCAGGGGTGTCCACATACTTTTGTGTACCTCTAAAAAGACAAATTAAAAACACAGGATTGGCATTAAGCTGCAGAGCTCTGCAGATTATAATGAGAAAGACAAATTGGGAAACTGGAATTGGTAAAGTCTCTGACATCATAGTACAGGCAGGAAAACATTCATAGAACAAGGCGCTTCAAAAATTTAATCCCACCTGGAAAGACTTTAATCTCCCAAATGGCTGATCTTCCTATCACTCCACTTGTTTTCTCCATTTGGGTACGTCATTTAAGGGTTTAAAGCTTTTTCCTTTTATCTTAATCTGTTTATCCACTTGTTTCTTTTTTTGTGTCTTTTGTGTCATTTTAATACCCAAGGGAGCTGTAGTGGCTTTTTTCTCATAATAACATTGCAGCATTATGTGGATGATTTCTCTCTCTCTCACACACTTTTCAAGCTTTCTCCCTCGCTTTCTTTTCTCGCTCATTCTCAATGTCTAAATCCAGCTTTCTAAGTTACAATAGAGCTGTTTAAAGCCTCTGAAATGCTGAGCAGGCCTTGAAACTGTCCATTGAAAAATGGGCAACAGATGGACAGTAAGAGAGGAAAAGAGAGGGAGACCTTAAGAGAGAGAAGAGAGAGAGAGTCAGAGGTTGGTCTGAAAGCTTCAAAGTGCCTTTAGCGCTGTTGGATTAAGGTCACAGCGGAGTTTCATAATGACAACACACAGCACAATGTCAGTTAATATCACAATCACTCACTCTTACACACTTCCCTCAACAGTTACTGCTCTGTGGTTGGACTGGGCAGCTCCCACCAATACCACTGGGCCTCAGTGGTGTGGACAGGCTGGTGTGAGGTGGGTGCCGGGGGGTCTAAACATTCCAATTGTTTGAGTTTTCTAGAAGCAGCACTCCCAAAAGAGTGAAAAGAAATCCCTGCTAATCCCTGAATCCCCACCAGTTTCTACTGAATGATTCAATTTCCCTCTCATTGTGTCACGCTCAGCCTGCCTTTGTGTGTGTGTGTGTGTGTTTGTGTGTTTGTGTGTGTGTGTATGTGCGTGTGTAAGGGAATGCACGTGCATGTGGTGAGTGTGTGTCTGTGTGTGGCTCTATGTGTGTGTTTGTACTCAGTCTCAGGTCACCAGTCTCGAGCAAGTTGCAATGAAGCGTTCTGCCACGGGTGTCAAAGCATGGACAATAACAGCTACGGAGCATGCTCAGTGGCCTTTTGACTGACAGCCAGGAGCGGTGGGCTGTGTGTTTGTGTGGGTGAGGGGGGATGGACAGTGAGTGGAAAGTGAAATAATGACTCTTATGACTCCCATTTTCTCTGCTCTCTGGGGTGAAGGTCTGACTTGATTACCAGCACACATTTAAAACATGTTTGTTGCTCTCTACTCTATTGCCAACACACACACTATTATATAATAGTGGCTCACCCTACAGCTATTACAAAAGTTATAATACACACAGACTCATATTTTATGTGAAGCAGTAACAGTAGTTATGCATTACTTAACATAATTGTGAAGCCTTCTGTTTGGATGAATAATGATCACATTCAAAATTTACTCAGAGGTTAAGACCTACATGATAAAACCAGTGATTGGATATTATCGATTCAGAAATGAAATTGATTATTGTTAGTCATGCAGTTCTATTTTGTTTTTTTCAACTCTGTATGTATGAAAAGTCATTGTGAGTATTGAGGCATGTTTTCTCTGACCACTATTGATTCAGGTGACATACACATACATTACTGTACACAGTGAGACACATCACCCTCAGCCACAGCTGAGGTGTAGAGGTGCTGAGGGTGCTGCAGCAACCCCCACCCCCAGGTGGCTGAGGTATACTGTATCATGGGTGTTGTTTTTTTCTGTTGCATTACACTCCACCTCTCCCGGTCCCTGTCACCCATGTTATCTTTTGTGTTAATTATAGCGAGCAACGCAAGCTTTCCAATTGGTGCCGTATAATATTTTGTATAGTGTCCTATAGTCATTTCAATCAGAGGAGACTTCAGTTTTATAAGTGACAATAATTTTATTGAACATGCATAATAAGATGAAAATGATCATGTCATCATATTTAAGGGGGAAGTGAAGGTGAGAGTAGAATAGGATATCCCCTGATGGAGTCTAGACACTGGTGGTGGTGATGAATAAGGGAATGTTGAGATCTGGATGATGAGAAGAGGAGTGGGCTTCTGGTGATCTCGGACCTGGGCGCTGATGTGATGAAGTGGAGGTGAATGGGGTGGAGGAGGGTCGCAACGACTTGCACTAAAATGACAGCTGACAGCAACAAAGAGAAGAACAAATTTAAAGTTTGGCAGCTAAGACATGAGGCTGATAGAAATCATGGTGGAATATCATTTCTTAATTAAGAGTAACGCCCCTAATCAGCTAATACGAGAGCAGGAGAGGTGGGGGAGAGAGGGGAATGAGAATGAATAAATGAATGAATGAGTCTTCCTGCTTGAACTTGTTGGCCTGTTGGTCTTTTGCAGCAGGAAGGTTTAGACAGCATTCACACTGTACAGCTTCTCTGAAAAAAATAAAGTTCAAATGCAACTTTCAACCAGCAGCAGGATTTGGTGTGGTTACATCATGAGTGAGACTCTGTGCTGTCAGTGTAGTTATCTTGATGTCTAAAGTACTTTTTTCATACTGTCATATTGTTCCGCTGGCATCATATGGTGCTGTCAACATATTATTGTTGCAAGGGCATTATAAAAAAATCTTTTGCAGAAAAATGTAAATAAGTGTAGCTGTAATGTTGTGGTTTTATTGGCTAAATTACAAATACATTGCATGCATCAACTGGTTTATTAAGAAAATCACTTCAATTGATGATGATGCAACAGATGCAGCCTCTCAAAAAATGTAAAGTAAGTCATTCATTTAAATCATCAATTCATCCCTGAATTCTGTCCAACAATATTGTTGAAATAAAATTTCAATAAAAATTATTTCCCATTATCGTTAAAATGGTATTGGTATTTTAACTATCAATAAAATACCAAAGCAAAATTTGATATTCACATAAAGCTTATGAATATAAAATATTCATATAAAACGTTGGTTTAGATCTACATCCACATGTGGATACAGGAATCTTTTTAAGAAACTCTTATGATTGCCAGATTGGACTTTTTTGAACACACTCATTTGAATGAAAATCAACACATTTTTCTTCAAATAAGGAAGGCAGACATAAATCACAAGATTCGTGAGGGGGGTTTAATGATTGTAATACACTTCAAACTTTTCTGTTTAGTTAAACTGCAATTTACAAAGTATGAAGTCTTTTGCAAATTATAAAAATGCAAATTGGCCACAATACACACCCATGTTATTATTAGGTGTCAAGTTTGATCTCTAAACATGTCAATGTTTAAAATGAACACTAATCACACTAATGCTGCATCCTCAATAATAATCAAATTTGAAACATAATACAAATGAGTAAAATGTTAGAAGCTTAACATTTAATAAAACTACAAACTGCACATCTTTTGTGTTTAAATCTTTAAACAAAGTCACTGGCTGTTAGCATGTGAACACTAATTCAGGAGCCTGGATGGAGCCTCTTCTATTTCATTTCCTCTCCTCATTGTTCTGTAGTCAGACACCTGTTGCTCTGAATGGACCCCACTCAAGTGTGAAGAGGCCTACTTGTGAGTCTACTTGAACCAGTCTAAAGAAGCAGTATTGAATTTTCTGAATGTGGTGTCACATTTGGTACATTTCATGAGGGATCCTAATATGTTAAATTAATAGAGCTCAAATGGGCAATCTTTGTACCTAAAGTACAGTGTCAAATGAAACACACATTTCTTTACTTTGTGTACGATACAGTTAGGTCAGCTAATGTTCTTACGCACAAACCTGAGCTTAAAATATGCCTAAATTCTGCTAAGTTTCCATCCAAGTGTAGTGCAAAATTTAACCGAATTACCAAAAACTCTGTTGGTGGCACTGATTCTCCAGTCAGTGCCATTAAACCATTGCAGAAGAAGAGGACAAACTGAGATTAATGATTAAAAGAGCGGCAGTCAAAGCTCAAATGATGGAAAATCATGTGGAAAATGTGAAGGAAATATGACATTTTGTTTGTTTTGTTTCATGTATTCATTTTAGGAGCATTACAGTCTCCTCATTGCTCCACACAGATCTGATGTTTTCAGCTCTTCAGTGGAAGCTTGAGTGACGTTTCAGTCAGATGCTTCTGTTTATGTTTGCTTTTGCTTTTTATCCACCCACCAACTTTTCCACCTCAGCCAAGTGTAAAAATGCCTTTTCGATATTTAAACCTTTTTCTGCAGTTTCTACAAACTGAAAATGCACAAAAAAGATGGATGGAAACATGCTTTTTGCTGTGGTTCAGGTACTCTATGTTGCTGCCACATGTCCTGGTATCCAATACCTTCTCATCAATCACTATCCAGTTTGCTGACAGTGGCTAAAGCTAACTACATGTAATGAAGAGTAATTGATGCCACTTATGGTCAAATCAGGGTAACTTGGTACTGATTAGTGGCTGACACTGAAAGCTCCTTCTGCCCAACCAAAGTGCCTGACCTGACTGAGTGACTGAAGGAATCAATAGCAGACATATGGCTGCAGTGAGAGATGATTCTCTGTTCAATAGCAGCAGTGTAACCAGAGTGGTTGAGACAGATGGACACGTCAGGGACTGATTCTCCACAGATGAAGCAGATGCTGCTCAACCAGAGGCTGTTTACACACACAGAGCCTTTAAAGAAAAAAATATTAAGAAGAAAAATGTTTCTAAGATTGTTCAGACATGTAGGCTGTTTTTGCAAAATTTACTGATTTGCAAGTAGTCATCAAACATCCTCTGTGATTCCTAACGACCTGTACTGTATTAATCACTGCTAAATGTTAGGTTTTAGACTTACAGTTCAACTTCTTTATTTTTTATTTTTCCTTACATTTAGTCCCACTCACTGACTCACTGAATAAAACCTATTTATCAAATTTCTTTGGACTTAATAAACTTAAAAAACTTAAAAAATATTAGAAAGGTCTCTGACAATTAAGAGTAGCTTGTCTTAAAGGCTACAGTGCAGAGACACTCACTGTACAATGACTGTTTTGGCCATGATCAATATATAATCTGAAGCAATTTGTGTAATTGAGAACAGAGTAATTTTATCTGACTGTTTGCAGCAGCTGTTTTCATGTAATCTCTAGTAGCTGTAATCTCCAGAGGTCATTGTAGAGATCCATGAAAACAAGGACTCACGCAAAACCATGTATATCAGGGCAAGCTTCATGAGCTTTCAAATAAACCTAATTTTTACATTAATCATTTGAAACATTTTTCTCTGAGTGCAAGACAACAAATTCATTTGCAGCACTTACATAGCCATGGTACCATGACTTCAGTGGGAGGTGCGGGGTTCCAGGTTTATACATTGAAATAGTTTGTAATAAAACAGCCCCTCTCAGGATCCATCAGAGCACCCGGGACATTTTTATTTCAAGCTAAAAGTCTCAACTCTGTTTCCTCTGGAGAGTTTCCTCTGTCCTGTCAAGTTTATAATTACAGTTTTCAGTTTTGCTGCTTAAATGCCCATGATATTTACTGCACTGACATTACTGCACGCATGGAAACATTTCCAATTACTGAAAGCAGCCTCTGTAATCATCAAACTAAGTTGTTAAAAAAAGCTTTTTATTGTACCATGATTCATATTTATTTTATTTTTTATTTAGTTGGATGAATGCACTGCTGAGACTTCACTCAACTCATTCCATTAAGTTAAACAATGTCAGCATGTTTGAGAAGTAAAACTCTCCAGAGATCCTATTTTTAGTTTGAAGAAATGACATACGTACATGATGGGAAATTGCTCTGTGTTTAATACATGTTAAAATGAGTCATGGTTGTTTCTTTTTATAACAACAAAAAGAATGTAAGGTTAGTACTGAATTTAGTCCCTACCCTCGTACAGTCATATGATAAGATCACTGAGATCAACTTTGTACATTATCTTTGTACTGACTCTATAGAGCAACTAAAAGCAACTAAAGCTATTAAAGAAGACACAAAGAAGTTCTTTGTGTCTAATGAAAAATCTTCAAATTAAGAAAATATAAATGAAAACCAAAGTTCAATCTGAATTAGATTTACAATTTCAAACAACCATCTGAGCAGTTCAATAAATTAACAGATCTAAATCCACCAAACGAAGGCAAGGGTTTCTACAACATGCAATATGTGATCAAGATAACTTTGGTGGTTTTAGAAGAACTACTTGTATTTGTTGATTCAACCTAAAATAAACTGTACTTTTCTTTGAAAGCATGTCTTAAACAGTACTCTGTATGTATGTATGTATGTATGTATTATTATTATTATTATTATTATTATTATTATCATTATTATTATTCACTTTTAACTGAGACCCTTTTTTTACAACTAAATTGGCTCTTTAAATGTAATGCTTAGAAGTTTGACAAATATGGGCCCTGGTTGAATTGGTTTGAAGGAGTATTCCACTGCTCAGTTAAAATCAGGTCTGTCCCAGTCATCAGTCAGTCTAAATGGTTAACTACTGTAATAGTAACCATAGTTAAAAATGAAAATGCAGGAAGACCAGACATAGATATAAAACAAATATTGAGGTATATCTACTATGTTCAGATGGTGGTTTTTATATAACCACATAAGAGATCAAAGTCCAAGAAGATATTAATCTATTCTACAGCAGGCTTATTGTTTTCATACAAAGTTTGCAATATATGTCAGCTTGCCCTCCTCAACCACTGTCTGAGTACTTCTTCAGTGATGGTCACTGAAAATGTGAACTTTTACAGTTTTCTGCTATTTTCTAATGCTGGTCTGCTAGGTCTTACTGTATTAGAAGAGACTTGACCACACATTAACATGAGGTACATAATTTATTCATGAAAGTTTGACCCAGGCTTTGGGAGATTGCTCTGCAGGAGGGCACGTGAGCCTGCCCTAGGAAGGAGTCTTGAGTCCTCTGGTGGAAGAAGGATCTGGGTTGTTGGTGGGTGGAGGCGAGACCAGCAACACAGAGAATGAGGAAAAGTAGTTAATGTAAAAGTAATTATAAACCTATGATCACTGTAACAGACTGAATGTCTGTGATAAAGTGAAAGTTAGGAAAAGAGAGGATGGACCATGGCGTAAATGAGCCCAGCTCAGTCTCATTATTGAACTTGAGTAAAACCCATGGCTAAACTAGCAGCAAACAATTGTCCTCTTAGGGACTGGAATTGCACCTCTGGCCATCTGACTATTCAGTCCAATAATCACTCATATTTTAGCTGTGGTTTGGTCCACCAGCTCATGAGAAAAATAAAGCTTTCTAGATACTTAAAGAATAGGTTCACAATATTTCAAATGTGTCTTAAAACAATAGTCAGTTGCCCATATGAACACTAAAAGAGGTTTTCCTCACTGCAATCATTCCTCCTGTCCTGACAGACTTGAAAAATTGTGAACCCGTCCTTTAACAAGTACTTCAGTCTGCAAAAGCATGAATGTGAGACCCAAACTCAGCCTATATAGTACCTGTATCTTCACAGTAGGGACCTGCTAATAATGTCAGACAGGAAGTTATTCCTTCTTCAAAGAGAAAGAGATATACCTGCTTGAGTTTCTCATAAATAAAAAGATTCCAATGTGCATGTGTTGTGTCCACCCAAGGTAGGAAATGCATGCAGCATGTGTGCTTCATAACAACTCTCACTGACAACAAATTTCCCCAGTCAAGTAATTTAGTTGCCTTAAACCTGCAGTGCGGAACTTTACATATAAATTAATGTCTGTTACATTCAGGCTCTTGCCAGATGAGTTCACACAATACTGATTAAGTCTGTCACCACCAGATAAATCTTTCTGTATTTCACAGTATACAGAGTTTTTTAATCTCATGTCAGGCGCAACATTCCCACGCTGGGTGTTTGGCTGTTAGTCATGAGGCTCTTCTAGAATTTCCAAATGTTATCGGACCAAATGGATCAAATTCTGATAGTGAAACGAGTCATTTCACGGAGGTTGTGTGACGCTCAAAACAATTTATCCACCATTTTACAGCCACAACAGTAGGTTATGGCCAGTGATGTACTGGCCATCGGGCATACTGGGACAAATCCCAGTGGGCCAGTGGACTATCAAAACATATCTGTTTTTACCGGCCCTCTCTGTGTGCCTGTCTTTCAGGGTGCACATGAGAGCGTGCTGCACGCCTGTGTCAAGCAATCACAGCCGAGCGCCCCCTTTACTCTCACTGCCAGAAGGGGCAGTGAGAGTAAAGCTGTAACTTAATTATACCTTTATCATACCTTGGTTGCAATTGCAGGTATAACAAATTACGTCACAGGTTTACAATAAACTCAAGCTGAAGTTAAGCGTGTTTTAAGAGTGTTTTAGAAATAAATTCACGTTGCATCATCGACGGTAGTCTTACCATCTATCTGTAGTTTTTTTTGATGAGTGAATATGTCCTTGGTTTATTAAATGTACCTCTGCCTCTGTTAGCAGAAATAAGCAATTACATCCAACTCCTGTCTGGTTAGGTGTTCGGAAATTAAAGTGTTACTGTAAAATAAAGTACAGTGGAAACCACTTATAGTGATTACGTCTGTCTGGGTCAGATTGATCAATATAAGCGGATGATTATTATAACCGTTTTTTTTTTTCTTTTTCATCATTCTCTTACAGATTACCATCTAATTGACATTTGTATATTTATTACATGACTATAAAGTAATGAAACAGACAGCTTCACTATTTACTGAATTTTACTGACTGTTTCAAAATACAGTACAGATGTTTCAAACACTTGTTTTTCTGCTGCATCTTGTTTCTCATAAGCTTCAAGGAGACCACGTTTTTCACTGAGAGACAATGACTTTCTTTTTCCCGTCATGATTTCAATGTGCACGCAGCACCAGCCTCAAGTAACCAGCTGGAAGCGGACGGGCAGAGGCGCCGCGGCGGCCTGCTGCAAGAAAGTTGAACCAGAATCAACTTTTGGAGAAACGCAACATAATACCCATACCCAACCCATAACAGCCTGATCAGACTGATTAGAGCTGTAACCCTGCCATGAGGGAGGACAAAAACATTACTAGGAAGAGGGGAGGACATTTCTCTTCATTTGATAACATTAAAAGTAAAGTTAGGCTTTGCTGACGGCTTCCCAACTCATTTTTAAAAAAGATGAGAGAAAGAGAGAGAGAGAGCGAAAGAGAAGCAGTGGTCGAGTGACTGTGGTGACAAATAAACACACCTACACCCCGCACCTCTGCACAAACCTGCGGAGGTGCACCGCAGTGCCTGATAATGGTGATGCAATTTTTTTTTTCCATATGTTGTCATGTTAGAAAAGACCCAAAATGAACACTGTAAGCAGACTACTTGATTACTATAAGCAAATTATTTAAACAGCATTTGTATAGAATACAATGATTCTGTCCCAAGCTTTATATAAGCAGTTGATCACTGTAACTGTGATCACTATAAGCGGTTTCCACTGTATTGTTTTGGAAAATAAAGTGTAACTAGTCACTTTATAGTAGAACTGTCAGTCTTAAATCTATTGGAAGTTTCGTTTACAAGAAGATTCATGATTAAAGACAATTTTATGGCAAAAATATTGAAGCTAAGACCAGGACAGAACAGAGTTTGAATGTGATCTTCAGTTCAGCTTAAAAAATGTTTATGCAGATACCAGTATAGAGATGTTAAATGGTTTCCAGATTGCATCTTTCTCTGTTTTCGTACAATTTCCTCAAATCAGTTAAATGTGGTGCACACTGACAGAGTCACACAAGGTCCCCTGCTTTACATGTTAACTAGTATTTGAAAAGTTCATAGGCAATCTGATGACAGTATCAAATAAGAAATGACATTCTGCAATCTGTTATTGGTAGCAACAGCAGCAGTAATATGTTAAAAAAAAGTGTCCTTGGATTCCATCACTTGATGGTGGGGCTATTAACCATTTATTTGAAAAAAGCAATCATAATTTTGCTGCAGGATTCACAAAAACTGCTAGAAATGAAGTAATGTCTCCTGGCACTAATTGGTGAGTTGTAAAGCTGATAATGTTCCTGAAGGGCATCAATGAGTGGTAAAAGCCAATGGGTTTGCACAACAAAATCATCATT
Organism: Scomberomorus guttatus; assembly: GCA_038419695.1. Classification (NCBI taxonomy): domain Eukaryota; kingdom Metazoa; phylum Chordata; class Actinopteri; order Scombriformes; family Scombridae; genus Scomberomorus; species Scomberomorus guttatus. Next base: position 4,298,094 of record CM076457.1, read on the forward strand.
CCACTTCACATTTAAGTGGCAGCAGGGCTGAGAGGTCCAAGTGATGATGCACTTTGATTCACATCAGTCCACTGCCTGCCTGTTTGTGCTGCTTTTCACCCCAAACCTGTTTGCCACCTTTGTGCATCACTTGTCATGATTCACAATGTGGTTTCATCTCTGCACAAAAACTCATATTGATAAATATCTGTTCAGTATGTTATAGTATTGACTGATGTCAAAAACTTACTAAAAAAGACTTAATTTCAAAAAACACCCACGAACAGATCTCTGTGTTCAGTGAGTGAGAGAGAGCAGCATGTTTATTGGACCACACAGCAGCTGGCCTGAAACATGGAGGAGCTACACATGCAAGTGGTCCTAATGAATCTCCACTGGACCTTTCTCAGTCTGGTTTCTTGTCAGAACGTGTGTTCTCATCTACTCTACGCCTGAGTCATAACTGTTACAATGTTTATTCTACAACTCTTTCTGTGTCACCAAATTACATTTGGAGACTTGTTCAGGTGAGAAAAAAAACTATTAAGATTTTGAGTATGTAGCCAATCTATCTAAACTGAAATTTTGCTCTGATGCTCTGCAAGCAAGCCAGTTCCTGAGATGAGCAGTTAAGCATCCACGGTCATAAATTACTATGGGTTACTATATTCATTCTTTTTAGCCAGAGGTGACCTGTAGCTCCTACCAGAGTTTAGCTTTTCCGGGGGGTGTGCAGGTTCCTCTGTGATACACAGAACCTTCCTCCTCTGTGGCAAAGTCCAGTTTAGAACAGATAATCAACTCTTTTGTTTTACTGGAGTTCAGCTCCAGTGCACTTTGCAAATACCAAGTCTGGCAACCCTGTCTCCTAGAAATTACGTTAATGTGACTAAATTGTTTTCCTAATACGTAATCACTGTCTGGATTATGTTCAGAGGCATCGTGTTTGAACACATGAAATGCTACATTTATGTATCATACTGAAGTTGGAGGAAGGGGGTTGGGATGGATGGTGGATGTACATAACCAGAGACTAAAGTTCGTGCCTCAGGTAACCAGCTGGAAGCAGATGGTTACTGCGAGGCAGTAATGGTGCCGCAGCCACTAAGTACATATCATACATGTATCATGGGAGTAAAGTAAAAAAAATAGAACTACTGTAGTTTTAATTTTTTTCCATATGTTGTCATGTATCAAAAGATCCAAAATGAATACTGTAAGCAGATTACTTGATTACTATAAGCGAATTATTTAAACAGCATTTGTATAGGAATGATTCTGTCCCAAGCTTTTTGATACATATAAGCAGTTGATCACTGTAACCATGATCACTATAAGCGGTTTCCACTGTAATAATAATGGTATAGTCTATAATATTAAAAGCCCTTTTCACTCCTCATAATGTACTTATTTATAATGCACAAATACCTGCGCTCCATACACACCTCCCAGTAATATCATTTCAAAAGTAAAGTGGAAAACTTGTTTTAAATATCAGGTTAGCAGATTAGGATAGGTTAGCAGGATAGTTGATTGTGTAACATCACAGTGATTGCATACTTGTTTGTCACTGAAGGAAGGAGCAAAATGAGCAGATAGGGCTGAATAGAGCCAGACAGATGAAGAGAAGAGGAAGTGAGTTGAACAGACAGAGTAGACAGGCCAAGAGTAAATTAAAGAGATGGGAGACACCGACGTAGAGAAAGACAGAGTCGGGGGGGCAGGGGAGATGGATGGCGTTCTGTTTCAGTTTGTACAGTACAGCCTTATGCTTGTGACAACTCTTCTATCTCTGTGTGACTGTGTTTCACTGAGTATGACACAGTATGAAACCTGGAAAGACACGAGATGGGAATAAGACTTAACGGAGAGGCAGCAACATTCATTATTAGGTCTCTCTTTGTGTGTGTGTGTCTACGTGTGTGTGTTTGTGATTGGAGGTACAGCTACTCTCTGCATCATCGTGACTACCATCTGTTCCACCAGATGTTTCAGCTGGCAGTTGCAGTACATGCAAACACGGTTACTGATGACACACCTGGCTTGTCTCATCCAAAGTGTAAAAACTGCTGTGTTCATACTTAGAGCTCAGCTTATTTCTGGATACCTGGAAAGCACTTTGCTCTGTGTCTGATGTGTGTAGAACATTGTCTCATTTATATTCTCACAAAAAAGACAATTAAAATGAGTGTTCACCTTAACCCACACCTCATGTTAAACACTGAAAAATAGAATCTAACCAGAAAAGAAGTTGTTCCAAGTCAGATTCAACAAACTTTCCTAACTGGACAAATTTGGAGTAAAATCACTCGTTTCAGTCTGATGAATGTTGAAGCTTATTTAGTGAAGTTTCAGGAGCATCACCACCTAACCCTCTCCTCCTCTTCCGCTCTTGTATTCTGTGCCCCTCCCTCCCACCCACCCTATTTCTCTCTTCCTGATTCTTCCTCTCCTTCATAGGGTCATGAGGGGGTCCGTCGTTGCCTGGGTGCTACGGTGGATTCCCTATGAGCTTCCCCACAATGCAGTCAGCAAGCAGATCTATGCACAATGATTGTTTTTCTTAATAAATCATTTAAACACATCTTGTTGATGGTGTGGTCCTTGCTAGTGAATCACCTGTTCATGAGGTGGTGAACGTTTGTTATAGTTGATCATTAGCATAATCAACTCCCCTAACGAATTATAATGATTTTGATTTCCCCTTACTTCTCATTCAGTACCATCAACAAGATAAAAAATTGAACTGTGCAACACTTCAGTTGATTAATTTCTGTCAGTCACCAACATTTAGCACATGTTTAATGTGTGCCTGTTAACATTCAAGTTACAATTGTAAATGCACACATGGTAACACGCATGTACCTTAGCATTTAGCTACCCCTGTTTGGGACTGCCCATGATCAGGACTGTTTCATTCACTGTGTGGGAGACAGTTGCCTTTGAGGGGCTGCATATTCACCTCATTCTGGTGCTGCAAGCTAGAATGAGCTCATCCATGCCCCATGTGGCCAATAAAGGGGAAACACTCATTAAAACTGCAGTTGGCTCTGGTAATTGCTTGGTTTCCCTAACTGGCAGTAATGAGGCCACTCTGGATCTATGCGAAACAGTGTTGGGTAAGTTACATGAAAATTGTAATTAATTACTGATTACACATTAATCACTGTAAAAGTAATTACATTACTTTACTTATTACTCTGTAGCCAAAGTAACATGTTATGTTACTTGTTACTTTACTTTTGCTACCAGCTCCATCAAAGTTTCCATTAAACAACTCAGAATCCTCCACACCCACACACTGCATATTCTGTATTTAATACATGTAGAAATGGAAAATGAGAAGTTTGTGTTTTAGCAAGCGGGCAGGATACAGTTCGGCAGGATTAACTCAGCTAGCATTAGCGTAGCCTCAGTCCCGAAGTCCCGACCTCAGCTGCACAATTCACACACCCTCCAACTCTGAACTAAACTAGTGTCAGGTGACTCCTGAATGTAGGCGTACCTCTGGCTAATTTTAACAAGCCAGCTAAGAACACACAACATGTGAAAAAAACGGGGGATGACCACAAGTCACATTTCTCCTCCTCCAGAGCATTTGTCAGCCGAATGCAGAGACCTCACTGCCAATCTACCAATCTGCCCTCCATTAATCGCGGTAAGAGAGCGAGCACGCCGACCCCCAAGTGTAAAAGTAACAGAACGTTACTGGGATTAGTAAATGTAATGTGAATACTGAATTTCAAATTGTAATCCCTTACACTACCTGTTACTGAAACTTGTTACTTGTTAGAAAGTAATTCGTTACTGCCCAACACTGATGCAAAAACATTCTTGAACAAGCCAGACAAAAGTTTGTGATTTATTGGTTTATTGCTATGTTTCAGTTTTGTAAGAAAAAAGGCTTTAAGGATGAGGATAACTGAGTGGTTTGTCAAATATTGAGAGCACTGACAAAGCATGCCAGCTTTAAAGAACTAGTTTGTGTGTGATTTTGATTTTGGTCTGAAGTGTCTGCAGTTTGTAAAAAAAAAGTGTGTTTACTTTATTGATACCAGTACTTCATTTTGGTGGGAAGGTGTGAGGTTCAGAAAAGGCCAGACACCAAAGTTAGTGCAGAACTGGTTGAGAGATGACACACATAAGGTATGTACTTACTTCACAGGTAGGCTTTTCACACCACTGTTAATCTGATGAAACAGTACTGTCAGCCTTTTGCTTTTGGCAGAAAAAAAAAAATTAAAGGCAGAGGCAAAAAATAAGAAAGTGCATTAAAGAGGTGAAATTACTGATTGAGCCTAGACAGGTCTCTTTTTAACTAGCACCATGGTATGGGACACATAACAAAACAGGCAACAGTTGGGCACACATGGCCCAACAGCGCCTGATGCCCAACTGATAGTTTGGTGTGTCAGGGCATTAAAGCAAGGTAAAATACAGCTCAGAAAACTGAGTCAAGTCCAACAATAGCGAGAGTCTAAGATGTCCCAAAATAGTCATTGTATGGATGATGTACACATTTCTTTTAGGTGATAGCACGGCTTTTATCTCACACCACCCTCAGGCCAAACTTGAAGGACAGGTTCACAATTTTTCAAGTCAGTTAAAACAACAGTCAGGAGCCCAAATAAACAGTGAAACATGTTTTTCTTGTTGTAATCATTCCTCCTGTTCATACTGACCATTAGAAGATCCCTTCATAATGTACTTACTAACGTTACAGTCTTTTTAGTGCCAAAGTTCCTCTTTTTGTTACTATACTTCCACCACAGCTCAACAGGGAAACACTGTCTGAGGAAACACAAAGACTGTAAATGTGGCAGATATCCACTTGATATGACTAACTCAGACTGCTGAAGCCTCATATAAGCTTCTGATACACTTTTAAGTGCATTTTTGCACTAAATGACTGTGTGGACACACTGTGGATTTTGGCCCACATCACTTACATTGAAAGCACATTTGAAAGGGATCTTCTAATAGCCAGTATGAACAGGAGGAATGATTACAGCGAGGAAAACCTCTTTCACTGTTCATATGAACACCTGACTGTTGTTTTAAGACACACCTGAAAAGTTGTGAACCTATCTTTTAACATTTTTGCTGTACTAGTCATAAGGATGTCAGAATAACAAAGTTGTGTCTTTGTCATCTATCCAACAGTTTTGTCTTTCAGTGTGTAATGAGCATTATTAATGTCCACAAGGCAGCTCGAACCACTTTAGACTTCTAGTTTGTTTATTCTGAAGCTAGAACATAATTGGAAAGCTTTTCAGTCTGTGTCTAGACTGTAATGACAACAGTCACTGGGCAGTGTTGAAGCATGATTTTTCATTACACATTCACAAAAATGTGACTATATCCTGCTATTTATTTTGTGATGTAAATTGGGGACAGTCTGATTCATAACCTATGCAGCCCTCACTGTATTTTCTTCCATTGTCTCCATGTATAGCTGGGCTGCGCCTTATTAAAGCAACAATTTGACATCATGATTCATTATAATGGTCCTGTGATGAGTAAGGGAACAGAAGTTTCATCTTCTTTGTCCTGATCCACTGAGGACTATCACAACCACGTCAAACATGTTTATTTTTAAGATTTCACTGTATTGACGTCAAGATGTCAAGACCTGACATCTTGAATCCTCTGGTGGGAGCAAGCCAACTATTGAAATCTGGATGGTATCTAGAAACAACCATTGGCACTAAAGAAGAAAATCTATTGCAGGAACCTATTCTTCCATATTTTATGTGTCTGAGGGAGTCAAAACTCAAGTCATAATTTGTGGATCTTGTCTGTAATAAAATATGTATTAAATAAATAATATTAATAATAAAATAATATTAATAAAATATTAATTATGTTTTTCTGTTAACCTAAATGAGGAACCTGTATAATAAAACAGCACCAAAAGAAACAATAGGACAACAAAATGTGTGTGTGTGTGAGAGAGAGAGAGAGAGAGAGAAAGAGTGAGTGTGTGTGTGTGTGTGTGTGTGTGTGCACGCGGTGGTGGTCACAGATGCCTTATTTGATACCATTGAACGAGGCAAACCTGGAAGCTAGAAACTTTTCTAGCTCATGTGCGAGGCGAGCAGTTTTCATTCAATTGGGCGCCATCTTTGAGTCTGCTATCCAGTTACTATAATACATCCATGGTCCCAATACCCACACTTGCAGTGTATGTACACCACTTCAAAGTGATATTTAGAGCCAAGAGTATCCCACAATTCACCATGGTATATTGCGTAACACCAGTCCACTTATTGGCAGTAGTGCATCTATAGGCTGGTTTATAGATGGACAATAATCTACAGACATGAAGAAGATGAGGTTTCGGTTGGATTTGGCATAAATATTATTAATGTCTAGAAGAACCTCCACTGATGGTTATCACATAATATTAACAATCTGTTCTTCTCAATGTGACTGATTAAAATAATATCGCATATCTGACACATATATATCTGACTCAAAGATTTTGAGAAATATCCTTCATTCTTAAAAGAAATGTTATCAGACAGAAACCATTCAGAATATCTCTCTTTTATGAACACTAAACCCATGTGCTTCTAAATAACTGATTTAATTGGTTTCTCTTCTCAGTTCCTGTATGTGTCTTTTTACTGTCATCTAAGTAAGACTGTAACACTGTTTGGTTGATCCAACTCATTTGTTCCAACAAATCATCTGAGCTTGATTGTGCCTTGTACAGTATTTGTATTTGTGTAAGTGACGTGATGTCCTTATTAACCATGCGTGTCAATGAGCTCTGGAAAACCTCCACAGTCTTGCGGTCTTACATACTTGGAGACAGTAATGCAATTAATGAAAGTAGGCTGTTTGCTTCTATGCACACATTTTATGCAAGATTTTTTTTTTTTTTTTTAAATAAAAAGTGTCTGAAATGATCAAATAGTACATCTGTAAAGGTGATTTCAGACAGCGAATGGTTGCTGCTACTGCCGCCATTGTTTTCAGTGTTGTTGTTGTCATGAACTCAGTAATTGGAAAATCCTGGTTACAGTCCAAACTACGAAAAGTCCCAAGTTCTAATAAACTGGAATTGTAACAATAATATTAGATGTGTTCCCTGTATTCAAGTGCTTGTCGACTGTGTGTTCCTGAAGCCAAATGGCATTAAGTGTGTGTGTGTTCTTCTAAGACACAAGATGAGAAGGCTTCTTGAATGCCAGTGAGCACTGGTTCAAACAAAGCCAGACAACATCTCTGCACGGAGATTGAGATCTCTCTCTACCTCCTAGAGGTCAGTCCACCTGTTTTGATGCATAGTGAATGAGTGTTTCTTTCTTCTCCTTTATTGCCCTCTCTCTATCCTCAGCATGACTTCTCAAGAACAGATTCCACAGAGCGTCTAGTCATCTCCCAGGGCAGGGAATGTGTGGATTTTACCTACCTTCTTTACTTGATTGAAGGTTTCATTCTGAATTCAGCCCTTGTTGCAGTGACCTCACATAGTAGAGAAAATAAATGACTCTCAGCTCATCAACCAGTGTCAAGGTGCCCTTAAGCAAGGCACTGAGCCCCCCAGCTGCTGTAGTGGAGCCGCTCAGTATATGGTTGCACTTGGTAGTGTTGCAGCATGGAGCAGAATGTAAAGCAGCATGTAGCAGGAATAAAGCAGGGAGTTCATTCATTTAAAGAATAGAAAAGCAATAAACAATATGAGAAATCGAATGAAGTGACTAGAAAGTGAGATAAAAACAGAAAGAGGATGTCATGAGGTTTTCAGTGAAGAGCCCACAGGAGGCCATGTATTGGCCTCCTGTACAAATATTGTGTTGCCATCTATAGCTCTGTAGGAGTTGCCAGCCCAATCTACAGCTGGAAACTGCCTTTATTTATGTGCTCTCACTGTGTGTGTGTGTGTGTGTGTGTGTGTTCGTCTGAGATTGTTAATTGCAGCCCTCAGTGCTTTCACACATTTATTTCTTTCAGTGAATTAGTTACACGTCAACAATCTCTTTGGATCGTCAATTTTCGATCTCTTTTATACAATCTCCAGATCTCACAGATTAGAGTTATCATCACAGATGCTCATAATGAAGCTTTAGTTCAGTCATTTTTTAAAGAAAATGCAGTCAGTGTTAGGAGCATGTAATTGTATGAGAGACTGCTACAGTAGCAGCTGCAGGTGTAGGAGCTCCTGCCTGAAAAAGTAAAGGTCAATGACACACTCCTGTTCTTTCAAGGACATTGTTCAGAACAACCTAATAAATAAAAATAATAAAAAGTAATAAATAAAAAGTGTGCAATTCATACTATGAATGACATGTCAGGCAGTATATTTACATACACTTAGGTTACATTCAGCTTTCTCCAGTAAACTGATTTCTTAACTGTCATGTAAATGAGAAACCTGGTTACTGTGATCAGAGAAACCTAATTTCCCCAAGTAGATTTCTCCTGGAGAACATTTAAATTTTTTAAGTTTGCATGTCCATGACAAAAGACTGCAGTGCAGTAAGCATAGAAAGCGCAGCAGAGAGGCTGGATGAAAGGAGATACCTTTACATGGAGAATAACTCCATACTGTCTGACTGAATCATTTGAATACATAGGACATGATATTATGATCCCTTGTGCCTGTAGAAGGCCCTCTGCACTAAACTAATGAAACTTGCTGTTGTGTACAAACAGTGATAGGAACTGAGTCAGTCAGTCATTGGGGTTTTCAAGTTTGCACCTTCTATCATTAACATTTTGTCGATTTGCCTACCACCAGCAGATGTTATTTGGGACACATCATCAGTTGTTTACCTGTTGTGAAACTGAAACAAAAACACAAAGTAACCTGTAGAAGTCTAAATAGGTTATTATCCACCGCTGAACATTTGACTATTTGTTAAAATCACACCCTTATACATCTAAAAAAGCCTCCTAATTAACACAATTTTTTGTGTTTGTTTAACTTAATTAAACAATAATCCTAAATAATCTGGTTACTGATCTACTGCATGTGTACTGTAGTGGCCAGGTTATTACATTGCATATTAACATTCCCCAATTAACCCCGTAACCGGGTTTCCCATAGAAACTAAAAAGGAAGCACCACTTTCCACAGCACATAAACGCACTGTGGAAAGGTGCTGGTTTCAACTGTTTTTATGGGAAAGAACAAAAGCACACATCAACTAGGATGTCTCTTTAGAATGCCAAATGGTAAAGTTGCATCATGGTAACTTTTACAGGTACAATATATTATTCTTAGTTAGCTAGAGGAAGGCTACTTATTCTCAAAGTGTGGTCACTGTTGTCTTTTTAGACTAACATGTCGTATTTATCACTAAAACACTAAAAAAAGACAAAAAACACTTAACTATGCACATACGGAAACATTAAACCAAGGAGATTCACATTTTGAAAGCACTCAGTGTTGAGCATATACTGTAGGTGTGAACATGCACATTTGGCTTTGTATTTATCAGTTACCTTCTTCTAAAGGGGTACTCCAGCAAAAGTATTGCACTTCCATAAAGTTGGTAGACTTACATGAGACAAAAGAAAGAATGGTCAACACCGAAGCAAACAGAGGCCAAGATATCCCAACTTTTAGTCCCTAATATGGTTCCAAAAACACTGGATCCTAAATTTCCCATAATTCAAAGAATAGCATGATTTTATTTGACCCCCTTGCCTGGTAAATGTCATCTTTCAAATCTTTCAAAATACATGCCCCCGGTTGTAAGACAGGCTTTCTTTTAGATGCCCAAACTGATGTGACATCACTATGACATCATCTGGGTTAGCTTTCTAGACTTGACAAAGTTTCTCCAGTTACAGAAGACATTATCCGACTGTTTTCACAAGTAAACTGACAATGTGTAAAATTGATGAAGTGCCCCTTTAACATGTTTTGTTAATAATGGTAACATTAGAAAAAAAAAGATTCAGTATGAAAGAATTCAAAGCACATGAAAGCAACATCAGACAAAGCTGTGGTGTCATATTAGTAGTGTTATTCCTCTTACAAGTCCATCTCATTACCCCATCATGTGGGTTCTCTGACCGGTCTCCTATAAAATACATTGGTTTACAGTACAAGGATATATCACTGGCTTGTCTGTTTTGAAAGAAATTGTGTTTCAAGGTTGAGGTGGGTGATGTGCATACATAGCACACGTTTTATCTCATCCTAACCATACAAACCATAATCATGCTTTAGTCGCCAGGAGCAGATATTGTAAAAAGTAATGAAAAATTTTGAAAGTGACCATTTTGCAGATACATTCTAACACACTTTGTTGTTATGTCCATAAAAAATGTAACCTCCGCAGATTCAGGTCCACTGTTCACTAATTCCAACCTCTTTGTCCACAAGGATGTTGGAGCTGAGGCAAAGATCTCGTTTTCAAATGTATTTTATCACTGGTGGTCACATAGGTTGATGGATTACATGTTAGTTTGTGGGTTACCTTTATTAAAACCCACTTATTATCTTGATTATCTCAAGAATGTGTTGTCACTGACTATTTGCTTCTGTGTCTGCTGCCATGCCATGAGATAAATCAGCATTTACACTACAATTGAAGTGAGACTACAAAGATATTACCATTAATGAAACCTGTGAGCTACTGCAGAGTGAACTGTGTGAAGGAACAATTTGTGAACACAATGTTGACATATTTGTTGAGTTAGTGTGGCAAACTTGTTAGCAAACAGTTACTTATTTCCACATCCAGCAGTTACGGAGCAACATTATCATTCATTTGGAGTGGTGTTTCTGTCCACCTGGTGAATTTAAGTCCAATAATCACCTTTTTTATGATCTGTTTTGGTTTCTCTACCAACTCCTAAGGGAAATATCTGGCTCTTTAGCTGGTAAATGCTCCACTATGTTCACCAGCTAGTCTACAGCTAACTGTGCTAATAACTACTTTATTTACTATTGTTTCACTCGGGCTCTGTATAGTTCCAGCACATAACTACCCACAAAACCACAAATTGTCATTTTTACATGTCTGTTAATTGTACAGGTTAAGTAAACACAAATACATTGTGTTAATTAGGAGGCTTTTTAGGTGTATATTTGACCGTTGCACAGAGCCAGACTGGCTATTTTACCCTACCTTTATGCTAAGCTAGGCCACATCCTGACTCCTGATATCCATCTTCTCATCTCACTCTCAGAAAACAAATAAGTGTGTTTCCCAAAACATTCAATAATCCCAAACATGTTTTGTCCATTGTCCAAAGAGTATCTTTTCAGTCTGGACAGCCATGCATATGAAGCCCCTGTGTGTCAGTGAATGAGCTTTAACCTGTCCTGAGCCAATTAACCTGACAGGTGCAGCAGCTGGCACAGTGAGGGGGAACAGAGGACCTCTGCACCTTCAGCCAGTGGTTAAAGCTCACCCGCCCGGGCTGCACTGTGTCAGCTAGCAGGCATGTTTTGTCCCTGTCCCACAATAATCAAACTGCCAATCAGCATGCTGGCCCACACCGCATACCCCCACTGAGGCAGGAGTATAGCCCTGTATGAAGTCTGCTCTTTCTGAACCAGGCCTTTCTTTAGAGCAGTACAACAGATTTCTGACACCTTCACAGCATGTAAGTCTTATTTCACTGAAAATCAAGCCACAATGGTTTTTACTGTGACTTATGTTTCGAATAATCCATCTCAAGTTTAACCATACACACAGGTGTGATTCAACACTTCATCGTCTCCTGGAGTCCCCTCAACAGACTAGTTAATTGCAGCAACTAAAACAGTCGCAATGGTTAGTGCTTTATTTTATGGATACATAGTTTCTGCATAACTTTCTAATATTTTTAGTCCAGTCTAATTTTCTTTCATTTGACAGTGTGTATTTTAGTTCACGAAAATGTCTTGGAAATGATTTTGAAATCATGGACCTGTACAATAAAGTATGACCTCCTAATGTTTAAAGCCTCAGAGTGTGTCCAGACTAAGCAGGGTTCATTTCAAAATGCATCTTTTTTCTCTATATTTCATTTTTTATTGCAACCAGAGAAAATGGAGCCTGTGGGATGACAACAGTGTAAGTCTGCTCAGACACACTTTGGGCTGTATGATATGTATTCATCTATCAATTTACATATTTCAACCCCCCCCCCCCTCCGAATAGCTTTATTTTTATTTATTTTTAACTTAAAACCAGATTTAGAATCAGCCTTAAAAACCCAATGTGTATTATATATGTAAAATCATTTTAATGTCACTGAAGGGGACCTAGACTAAATTTCTTCAAACCATCAAAGTCTGTTTACAAGTGTTGGGGAAACATCGGATTGACTTAAGTGATGTCATTAGAGTCAGCCTCGACTGAAGACTACAAATTTGAAAAAGAAAAAAAGTGGAGTGGTGTTAGCACGCTCCATTTTGTACAGTTGAGTGAATCAAGAAGGGTTGCATTGTGGGTAATGTAGGTGCCAGGTTTTGACAAAGAAGAATGTGTGGAATAAAACAAAGGATATCACTGGTTCTGCTGGATCAATTTTGATACTTTTTTATAACTGTCCTTCAAGAGCCCAACAGTGTTATAGAATTGTGAAGTTAAATCAGTGGAGTACTTTTTTAAACCCCTCAAATTCATGGAAGGCACTGAAAGTATTGTCTTTGACCTATATTTATGTGGATTTTGTCAGACAGTTTTGCAATAGTCATCTGACAACATCAACAGCCAGATGTTGACTGTGAAATACAATTTTGTTGCTGACAAACAAGAGATGTATCTGTTTTCCTATTGTTCAGTGTAGATGGTGAACCTTATAAAAATGACCTTGAAACACATAACCTATCAAGTCAATAAAACCCTGGTGCTAAAGACAGGCCAGAGGCCAGGGAGAAATGCTCAGGATCATCAGGCATACTGAATAATTAGATAACACTGATTAAATGTACTGCCTTTTGCAGGATGCATGCTGGGATGTGCCCCAGACTCCTGGGACCCTGAACAGGATAAGCTGTATTGAAAATGGATGTGGTGATTGAATTAATAAGTTTAAATGAAGCAAATTAAGTAATTAAAGAGGATGCAATATGCAGAGTAGCAATCAGAACATTAAGAGATATGCATATAAATGACACAATCTGATAAAGTCTGTTATGATAGCAGAGTTTCCTTCACATGAGCCAATCACATTCAAGATAATAGATTGCCTTTTTAGAAAATAAGTTTCTTCTTTTCATCAACCTTGAAAATATAATTGAGTCCTTGAGGCGGTGAACAGGGAGTCCATTCAGAGATTTGGGGTGAGTGTTGTTTGCCAATTTCATCTGTGCATGGATGTTTTGTACTTTCACTTTTCAATAACAGTAGTTTATGTTGGGACTGTTCATAACATTTGCTCTAATTTTGCCCTTTAAAACATGAAAAACTACATTTCTTTTTAGTGCTGCTCGACACTATTAAAATATCAAACTAAATGAACCAAACAGACAAAATATCATGGTGAAAGCTTGCCCTCAGTGTGAGGGAAACATTGAGAACCAACCTTGAAAAGGTTATTGCTCTCACAAATAAGAAAAGCTACAATTTGTTACTCACATGCGCATTATACAAGCATTTATATTCATGTCTGAATTCAATCAAGATATTTTACTGTAAAAATACTATCTTTAATGAATAGTTTTGTCAACTAATTTTGTCAAATTCTTCACCAGAGATAATGTCAGTCTGCTCAGCCAAGTGATGAGTACATGTTGGTAAAGTATAGTACACATACTATGGTCGAAGGTTTGTATCAGTTGTATTAGTGATAAAGTATGTAAGTCCTCAAGGCATATTAGACTAGAAGAGGCTTTTCAGATGAAAAAAAGGATCAACCTGTTTAACATCCAAAAAATGACAACGTCATCTAGTTATTAATAGGATCTCAAAAATATTATTAGTAGACATTCTCTTACTTTGAGAGCAAAAGAGAATTAAATTGTAGATATGTGTATATTACAAGCAGGGCTATAGTGGTCACACGTCTATATGGTTCTAAATATAGATCAATGCTTGGAATATAACAAAATAAGGAAACTGACTCATGGGGAATTCATTTGTTCAAACTTTGCCTCAAAATCAGCATTTTGTGTTTCATAATAACTGAAACTATCTGTCAATTTTAGTGCTGTGTTTCAGTTACTGACAACAACCTTTATACAGCTGAAGAAAACATCATGTTGTTTAGTGTTAGCATTACTACCTGTGATCTGTCAGTCCTTTTATAGCAGGTTACAATCTTTGACTTTTATTTGTGGGGATGTCCTTTAGTTTACATTTGGATAACAGATTGTGCCTTTTAAAATGTAGATATATGTAGTAATGTAGATGTAGATACAGCTGTAAGTTCCTTACCAGTTTTCCTGCTTTGAATTTAAACATTTACGTGCATTTAGCCTCCACTACAGCCCTGCTTCTCATTCTTTATGTCATTGTCCAAAGTGCCCCGCCACTTCACACTGGGCCGCAAACAATCCCAGTGTTTGGGGGCTGATGAAACCAGCAGAATTACATCACCTGTAAAAAGCAGACATCCCGTCCTGAGGTCACCATACTGGACACTTTCAATTCCTCACCTTGAGATTTTGTCTAGGAAAATCGCAAACAGAGTAGGTTACAATGAAGTCCCCTGGTGAAGCCCAATGCCCGCAATGCAACACCTTCTTGTTGAGAAACGAGTACTGCACTCATTCTGGTTATGCAAGGACCACATAGGATGTAGCCTTCTTCAAGTCTACAAAGCACATGTAGGCTGGATGGGCAAACTGTACAGACCCCTCCAATTTCCATTCTGAAGGTGGTCCATGAGCATGTTGTCCTCCTGTATCTGAGGTTCAGCAAACATGTGGAGCCTACTTTCCAGTACAGTGGTATAGGCTTTCCTGGGGAGATTGAGGAGTGTGATACTCCAATAATTGGAACATCCATTTTAGCCAGGCTGGTGGTTTGGCTCTGGGATGGCAAAGTCAGTTGGTCCACCACTTTAGTCTAGGCTGAAATATCTTGGCAACTGTCAGATAGACTGCCATGACTTTTTTGGACATTGCTCCAGAGGATGAATCATTTGACTGACTTTTCTCTAGTGCCACAAGAAAGTCAAAGTTATCACAAGATCGATTTTGCGCAAAATTTGGTACAGACATTCATTATTTCGAGAGAAAGACTCTCAAACGCTTAGGTGATCCCTTTACTTTTTCTCTAGCGCCACTATCTGGTTGGTATTTTGGTGCAGAGTGAAATATCTCAACAAAATTTGGATGGATTGTCATGGATTTTGGTCCAGACATTTATGGTCCCCACGGGATGAATTGTAAGAAATGTGGTGATCCCTTCACTTTCCCTCTGGCACCATAAGGTGACAATCATGTCAAAATTTTAATTTGTCCAATTGTAAAAAGGCTGCTCATCTCCCTTTTCACTAGACTATGTGACTTGTGTAGTTGTGTTTCACAAAATCCTGTTTTGCTGAAGTGTTTCAGCCTTACTGTCATGATGTGGGGTTTGTGTGTGTGTGTGTGTGTGTGTGTGTGTGTGTGTGTTTTGTGATGTTAGGGTAGACCATTTACAACAGTGGTTGTGAAAACATGTGTGCATTATTAGGTGTGGTAAATAGTGAGGGACTGGGCAGGAAGTGTAAATCTGCTCTGTAGTAAAATTAATTCTGTAAAAATTCTTATTCCCATCAGCCTGTTGACTTTAGAGTTCTGTGCTAATTAGCAAACATTCGCATGCTAGCATACTAAACAAAGATGTTGAACATGATTAACATTACCTTTTCAGCATGTTAGCATTGTTATTATGAGCCTGTTAGCATGCTGTTAACATTAAGCTCAAAGCACCACTGTGTGTGTACAGCCTCACAGAGGAAAATGAATGAGTGTAGACCGTTTAAAAAAAATTAAGGGGACATATTCTGCACATTTTCAGGCCCATATTTTTATTCTGTGGCGCCACTAGAACACCTTTGCATAATTCACAGTTAAAACAAACTGCTGTCTCTTTAAAGCCCCCCCAACTGATGGGCCTACTCTGTTCTGAAGCTTCTACAATCTCAGAGGCTACATAATCAAACTATAGTAGTAGGATTTCTCTTATTTTTCTCGTTCTTTACTCGAAATGGCAACTTCTCCATTACATCCGTACAGGAGGAGCATTTTTCCATACGTTCACCGCAAGTTTTGGAACTTTTACCATGTTTAATGTGGACATATATAAATGACAGAAAATCACAAAAAGCATAATATATCCCCTTTAAAAATGGGCACAACAAGAGCCCAACAATATCCAGATGTATGAATAAAATGTTTTTATAACATGAGACAAGCGGTCGATGAAGAGGCTGCAGTTCCTCACCTTCCTATTTAAAATTTCATCTGAACATTGTACTGAAGTTACAATGTGAGCATGGAGTCACAATCCACTGTGTCACTGTCTGAATAATGATGGAGCTGCTAGCAGCAGAGAGAAATGAGTATGGATTTATATCAGCTAATAAACACAGGCAGGATAATAGTATTGATTTATGGCTGGCTTAATGACACAGTGGAACAGGGCCTACAGGCTTGCAGAGGATTTGGCAGTGACCTGTGTTTGTTGCTGTGTTACAATAATTTGTTGTGTTTTCATGCTGCCAGACAGGTCCTCCACCATTAATACACTGAGCTGAAGACAACTGATTAATGAGGGCTGAAACCGATAAACTACCAGCGCCACTAAGAAAAAATAAGAGGTGAAGAAAGACGGGTCATTTCAATTCTGTGTGTGTGTGTGTGTTTGTTTGTGTGTGTGTGTGTATCCAGTGTTACCACAACAGAAGTTCATTAACTCGTAATCCACTTTGTCTGTCTTGTGTGTGTCTGTGGGATTATTTTTGTGTCACTGCTATTGTGGACCTGCAGGAATCTCTAAGACATCAATAGACTCCATCAATAGACCTAACCCGTCAAAAGAATGACTTAGTAAATAGTTATATAAGGCTGTTTGTGTGCTGATATGCATGTGTGTGCGTGTGTGTGCCCCTTTTTTCTGTCAGTGAAAACTAGAGCAACTCTCCCCTCCATCCCAGACAGCAGCAGCAGGGTAGCATGTTATATAAAATCCTGCTTCCTCTGACAAAAGCAACTTTTAATAGCCTCAGAAAAGCATCACATCTTCAGAAACTTCCTGGGTATTTGCACATACTCACCTTTCAACTGCAGCAGTGCACAGTAATTGAAAGTGATGATATACTTATCAAATATTCTGCATATTTGTATGTGTCTTGAAGTCTTGAAACTGACAAAAACCTTACAGAAGCACTGGACTCCTTGCACCTATATTCACAGGACTCACAGGCCATACATGTCTTCACTCCAGCTATTTCTCAAACTATGATATTATTTCAAACTCAACTCCAACTTTACACCTGATTCTAATCCTGACTTTGAATCCCAACCTGAATCTGATTCTAAACCTTACTCCAGCCTTATCTGACACCAAATTCCAATCTTAAAATAAACCCAAATTTGACCCCTTAGCTAATGTTAAATTTAACTTTTGTCCTAAACTCCAGTAAACCTTAAGTAATGCTAACGTTGAACTAATCTAGTCCTAACCTTAATATAGCCTAATGATCAGACTGAATCACCATTTTGTTTCACTTTATTCATTCAGCCTGACAATACATTAATGTTAGCCAGTTTCTGGTTGGGAGTAAGGGATATTTTAATTTTTAATTTTTTGCATGCATGTGTCCGTACTGCCAACATAATTTTCAGTCGACACGGAATCTGCAGTAAGAATTGTTATTTCTGTAACTCATTTTAACAGCCACCCATTATGCTGTTGCTATTCTTCGTGGATGTAGCTAGGCAGCTAGGTATGTAGGAACATGACACACCCATTCTTAATCTCGCCTGCAAACCTCTGATTGGTCGGCTGTTTCCTCAATTGGTTGAAATATCCTCAGTGTTACTTAACATAGAAACACAGGACTTTCAACCTGAACCCTATTTTTCCATTTTTTCGTGTCTAATAGGGACAACATTTTTTTAAATTGGTAATGAGCGAGAGCGCTGCAGCCGTCAGACACGAAATGTAATCTTGCAGTGTAATCCAACAGGGCAATGGCACCCCGTCAATATACGTCCACGTTGTTTTTGCCACTGACATGCTCAATGTCTGACGACATTATGGAAAGGACCATACAGAGAAATAAAACATTTTTCTTTACCTTTCGCTTAATCCAGTCTGTTTGTTATTGTGTCTAACCAAGTCTTGCTCAAGGAGAAGTCTCATTCTGAAATCTCGCAAGAGACGAGTTGTTGTTGAAATCAGCTAAATATTCTAATCTCTCATGAGATTTCAGAACGAGACTTCTCCTTGAGCGAGACTTGGTTAGACACAATAACAAACCAGCTCAAGCGAAAGGTAAAAAAACTTTTATTTCTCTGTATGGTCCTTTCCATAATGTTGCCAGACACTTATAATAACAATCTGAGCCTGTCAGTGGCAACAACAAGCACTTTTAGTGGACATACATTGACAGGGCACTATTGTGCCGTCAGATTACATTGCAGCCAGTTTAGCGGCTGCCGGCTGCAGCACTCTCGCTCAGTACTGGACCAATTTAAAAAATTGCTGTCCCCATTAGTCACGTAGACACAAGAAGATGGGAAAATGTGGTCCAGGTTAAAAAATACTGAAGTTTCCCTTTGAGCAAAGCGATTGGTAGGTAGATTGTAGTTAACTTCTCATTGTTTTTATGTCCACAGATTTGTACCTTTGACTTTTCATCAAAGAACCATATTTTTAAACTCAGTGGTTCATCTTTTTTCCTGGTGATTCAACCAGGAGAGTTTTATACCGATCCAAGCTGTAGAACTGTGAGTCACATTGTCTATGGGAAAAACTAGTGGGATTTTTATTTCTGGAATCAGGGGCGTCCAAAATAGCTCCTTACACTTCTCAACTCCATAGCCAATAATGGGCACAGCACCAGATCTATTTGAATCACGGAACACATTGGAGATGTGGGCTTTGGTTCAGAGGTCTGGTACCAGGCAAACCTTAACACTGCACTAAAAAACTAAATTCCCCAATTTAACAACCAAACTCCTGGACCCCCTTCTGGAACCTTTGGGTCCCCAGCAAAAAGGGGAATAATTTATTTTGTATTTTGTATGACTATTCTGGTCATGGTCACACTTTCTGTAATAAAACATCTAAAAGCATAAAAACTTATCAGATGGGGGACCCTGGGACAAATCTTATCAAATGGGGGTCTGTGGTCTAATTTGTCCTTGACATGAACAAGTTTGAGAACCACTGCTCTACATAATCTGGAATTATGGAAAAAATAGAATGAAATGTGATTTCAAAAATGGTACCTAGTGATAGAAATGTATATGATGAATTTATAGAATATTCCATGACAGCATGAAGTTAATAAGTAAAGACAACTGAAGTCTCAGATATCCAGCTCAGTACACCTGAAACACATGTATTGAATGAAACCATTTTCAGAAAATCGTTGCTTGTGTGCATTGGGTCACCAATGATAATGATATATTGGCTGGCTATAGTCACCAGTCACTTCAGTTTGACTTCTAAAATCATTTACATTAAATGCCAAAGTGATTTGTGGGGCGATTAGATTCAAATCACTAAATTATCTGGCAGGTGTTCCAACTCATATTGTAGTCACAACTATTAGAAACAACCATCAGAATCTAGTCATGTACAACATTAACTTCTGTATTAATGCAGAAAATGCTGTCTACCTAATGCAGTGGTGTTGATGGGTCACCCCACTTTGAACTTCCTGTGGCTGCTTCACAGTAAAAGTTGCAGCATATTCTTGGTCCATGCCCTCCTTCAGATTTTTGTGATTTGGATGTTGCTTTGGCATATAACAGAAATAATTTGATTCTATGTAAATCAAATGAAACCAGACATTGCCTGCTGTTATAAAGATGCTGAGATCATATAATCCAAACTGCCACCATACCATACGGATGCACCTCAAATTGTTCCTGATGTAATCAGTTGCTAATTCTATTTGCAGAAGTTGCATGAACTTATTCCTTTTTTTCATGCTTGGCCTAACATAAATGTAGTTCTAATTCTCATTTTAACCCTGGACCCAGGTGTTAATCCTAAACTATTCCCTTGATGAAAATTAGGGCCAGTCATGTCTTCATGCTGAGGGTCTAAAGCTCAAACCGGTTTTCAAAAAAAGTATGAGATCACACACATATATATTCTTTGTCTCTCTCTCAATGTTTTCTGTCTATAGCCCAGAGTTCATTTGTGTGTCTTACCAGAAATGAGAGGGATTTGTATCAGCCAGTCAGTAACGGCCATTTGCATTGGTGTCTGGCTGTTAGCAGAACACAGGGAAGCAGTGGGAGTCTTAGTTTCTCCTCAGCTGCTCATCCAGCTCCACTGACCTCTCTCCTCTCCCCATTTACCTCATTCCAATTTCCACCCTCCCCAACAGACTAACACACAAGCTGTGAGCTGAATGAGCTGCAGGACTCGGGGCGAGGGAAGGGGGATTAAACCTTCGAGTGGGAGGACGGCAGAGAAAGAAAGGCAAGTGGGGGCAGAGATGAAGACAGGAAGATAAGACGAAATCCGTGTTTGCTGGCTTTCAGTGACTTGGCTAACAAACCGTCTACAAAGCCAAGGAAGCCAACAATGGTGACCGACTTTAGCTGATGGTAATTGAGCTGAATACTGGTACTTATAAACAGCAACACATTTTCAAGTCAGCACATTTCTAAGGTTTGAAAATCCAACTGAGAGTCAAACAGTGAAAGTAAAATAAACAGCTAAAGTTATGACTAGTATGCATTTACCAAAGCCTGACAACATCAAGAAAAGATTAAGACCAAAGATACTGCAGGGTTGCAACCATTTGTTAAAATATGCTGGCAATGGCAGGCAACATCTCTTTATTCAATGAATTTATGATTTAGCATATGAAACACTGAAACACTGTCAATGCATAATGATCTGTGCAATGAGACAACTCCAGTAACATACGGTAAAGTACAGTGAAATACATTTGCATTATTACTGTCTGTTGTCATATGTAACATTTACTTTAATCATTAGAGAGATGTGTTCAGTTTATGGTTAAGCTTCCATGTGTGCAGTGATGCCATTGCTGCAAGAACTGTGAGATATTGCATTAAAGCAGCAAAACCTAAAGGTCCAGTGTGTAGAATTTAGTGGCATCTAGCGGAACAGACTTGGCAGAAATGGAATATAATATTCATAAGTGTATAGTCACCTGAAAATAAGAATTGTTGTGTTTTTGTTACCTTAGAATGAGACCTCTATATCTACATAGGGAGCGGGTCCTCTTCCACAGAGGCTGCCATGTTGCACCGTCATGTTTCTACAGTAGCCCAGAACGGACAAACCAAACACTGGCTCTAGAGAGGGCCTTTTGACTTTTTTGTGAGTTCCGTGGCCACTGTAGGATCTCTTACATGCTTGGAAGGGGAGGAGGAGAGGAGGGGTATTCATTTGGTTGCAATCTGTAACATCACCACTAGATGCCACTAAATCCTACACACTAGTCCTTTAAAAAAAAACATAATAATAATTTCGGCAGAAAAAAAATATTTTGATTATCCAGAGGGAACAGAGTTTGGACTTTTGCATAAAGGTCACATGGTATGCTAAATGCACTTTTTCATGTCTTTTGAACATAAATATGTGTCCCCGGTGTGTCCAGAGACCCCAAACTATGAGAAAAGACCATCCTCTCTCTTTTTCTCCTGCTCCATCTTTCAGTAAATGTGTGTGCAAAAACGTTGTTTAAATTTGGCTCCCTTTATGACATCATAAAGGGATCTGTTGAACATAGACCTCCCCCAGCAGGCTGACAGTCCCCACCCACTAAAACCTACTGAATACATTTTTGAACTGAATCAAAGTTCTGTTGTTTGCTACAAGAACCAACACAACAGTCTTTATATCCTCCCATCATGTGAAGAAGTGAACACCCGTTGGATTCTCTATATTTGTGATGGAAATGCCACAACGACTGGAAAACCAGGGCTGCTAACTGTCACGCATTGACCATGAGACTCACGCAATTGACACTTTTGACAGTGCAAGGACAGACAAGACAGCAGCAACAGCAGCAGCGAGTTATTCAGACCATCGGGGGAAAGCCAGAAATATACACAAATCTATTATATTGTAATTTACTCCCATGCATGCTGCTCAGAGTAATCTCAGTCAGCAGCTCTTCTGGCAGCAGCATAGTGTCTCTCCCTCTCCTCTCGCGCTGTGTGCACACAGGCAGGACTGAGAGTGAGTTACTATTGTTATGGGGACACTCTGTGTCTCTGTTGCTCTGGAACTTTCTCGCGATTGCCAATAATAGGTTTTTAGGTAACCTACTACTATTTTAGGCTACATAATATTTTTTATGAATATAATTTCAAATATGAACTAGCCATTCTTCTAATAATTGTTTTCTGTCCTGATCCACCCAATAATGCTCAAGGGCGTAACTTTGGTTTGAGAAGTGGGGGGGGATAAAACAGGGGGTCTGAGCAAAGCAGTAACAGGACTTGTTACTGCTTTGCTGCCTGGTTTAATGGTGACAGGTCACCATTAAACCAGGAAACCCAAAAAAAAACTTTAGCTTTGCTAATTAGCTTGGTGAGAACAATACAATCCTTGAGTGGCTTGGTCATATCCCAGCAGATAGTTTAATCTAATCCAAATACAAGAAAGAAATGTTTTCTGGGTATAGAAAGAGGAACGTATATATCTCATAGTCAGCAACCATGCTTTGAAAACCTAGCATAACATGAACTGAGAGTAAACTGCTGTCTTGACTATGCTCATAGTCCACTAATTCTTCCAGTGAAACTGCAGTTAGCATCTTTAGCTTCCTACAAACCTGTCCTGAAAGATTATATAAGTAGATATATTGTGCACACAAGATAATAACTTGTGCACACAAGTTATTCAGTTTGTTCAGGAATTTGATTTGGTCATTCAAAAGTGGACATGACTTAGCAATCATGGACTCACATAGTGCAACAAGGGAGCTAGGGTCGACAACAGTGGAGGCAGCAGTAACATTTTTGACATACACAACAATTAAGACAGAATTAGACCTTTGAAAATGTATTGAGTGTTTCACTGCTAGGAACACCACAGAAGGTGACTTGAAGAAACAAAGCATAAATTCCATGTCACAGTTACAGGGACATTTTGAATTTCTTTAGACTTTTCCACTGTGGTTCAGACCAAAATAACACTCAAGGTGTGATCACACCCTTGTAGTCAACCTTCATGCTGACATTGCAGCTAAAACACATTGAAAACTACACTTCAAAGCAGCATGATGCAGTTGGAGACTTGAACTTGCAGTGTGTTTGTGTTGCAAATGTTTGTAAGGCCAATGAGTTGCCACAAGGCCACAAGTGACAATCAAGTATCATCAAGCAGTGGAATCTTTTGGTTAAGAACTGCTTAATGTAAATTAGAGAATCTGTAACATCACATGAGGGTCTAGGGTTGTATGTGCTGATCTGCCTGCACAGACCTTTGTCATCCATCATTGTCAGCCAGCAGATGACACTTTGGACCAGACTTACTGTGGCTTTTGCGTCTGGTTTTCAGGTGTCATTTGACCTGTTCTGTGCCTAACACAGGTGGGGTATTTATCAAACAGCGTGCCAGCTGGAGTCACAGTTTGCCACTTGTGCGAGTATCTGAAAGGTACGTCTCTCTCCTCATTTCATGGGCCGTTAAGGGAGGATCATGCAAATAATAAGAAGAGACATGTGAACAGAGGATGATTATGTGTGGATTTACTAAAATTAAACAATTTTGCAAATTATCTGCCTCTGAAGACCAGGCGTAGACAGTGAAAATGGTATTTAGTTGTGCTTTGACTAAAGAGTCTCCCCTCTGTCTTACTGCTTAATCACAAAGATAAAACAAAAACCTAAGCTGCCTGACTACGCTGAACTGTACCATGACAGGGGTCAGCAATTAAGTTCAACAATGGGACACTTTTTCTCAGCACTGTTTATTGGGTTTATTTGTTGTAGCTGACGTATATACACAATGAGAACAGCCAATATTCAGTTTTGAGTTTATTCAGTGTTAATAACACAGTGTCCTGCTTCATTTATGGTTAAAGCAAAGTGTTGTTTATGAACTATACCTTAACTTTATACAGTGTTACAAGGTCACATTTATTGGGATTTACATTAGCCTTGTGCATTTCTATCTGCTGTAGATTTATGAAAAGTCATGTAAACGATTTGATGTTATCTATAAAAGGAAAACTTCAGCTTTCGTTGGGGACAAATATTTTATTGGAGAACCAGATTTGACCCATAGGTTGCTATTTGCCTACCACTGCTCTATGAGCTTTCCTTCACTGGCATAATGTGTCTAAGGTCAGTACCAGGTGCAGAGCTGACTGCTTAATGATTTTCTTAGTAAATCTGATCCTGGGTTTTTCTTACTGACTGACTCTCCATCAGTGAAACATGCATGCACAACACGAGGGCAAGCAAGCAGAGGGCCAAGTGTGTTCTTTTCCAGTTTAATGTTGCATCTCTGCTTACTACTGTTAGGCCTTTTTTTCACTGAGCCACTCTAAAACTGTAATGTGTAACCCTTGGTGTCAAGTGCTGATAAATCTGTGTTTGGAAGCAGAGCTGGAGGACTAAACTGTCACTTCACTGAGCCAAGTTTTGTACTGGGACACTGAACACCCAATTACAAGAGGAGGGGTCAAGGGCCAGAGTGAGGAGAAGAAAATGAACATGCTGTTTGTGTGTTACCAGGATTGTGAACAGTACTACTACAACTTTGGCACTAGGCACATGCTAGGCAGCACTGGCTGAGTGCCCGGGTTACTGACAAAGAGCAGAGTACCTCTTGCTGCTCATGAACCTGATTCGGGGCGAGTACCAGTTTAACTCATGGAGAAAGTAGAGGATGAAAGAAGAAGAAGAAAAAGAGCAAATTAGGGGGGCATACACATGCACACATACAGTCAGAGACACCCAGGCTAGTCCTGTGGTCTGTTTAATGAGACCAGATAAGTTCGTGTGAAGAGACAGTAATTACAGTACGACTCTGTGTGCCTGTCTAACCTGATAACCCATCCCCCTCCCTCATTACACCAGCCTCACCTCACCCAACACTGGGTGCTTTTCATTTAGCTAATTTATGCTTCCTCGCATCCTCTCTCCTCCATCCTCCGGCCATGACCCGGAAACCAATCTCCCTCCGCCATCATCAAGAATCTTCCAATCCCTTAAATGTACTTCAGAGGAGACGAAGAGAGAGGAGACTCCTGGAGGAGCTTAGAGCGAGGAATCCCATGTGTATCCTCTGCAGAAGTTTTTTACTGGATGGTAACACCCCTTTGACAGAATGTGTTTTTTGATTGGTCAGCTGATCTGACAGAACAGTAAACAGCAGATCAGGAAACCTGCCTGTGGAACAGGAATGACAGCGCCAACAGCAGCTGCATCATATTTATTCATAAAATCATGAATCAATCACAAAAATCACTCTTGTAACTTTATGATTTTCTTCATAAGCCAAAGGCTTCTCCTTTCCAAGTACGTCTCAGCTCCTTCAGGAAAATATGATGCTGCACAGCTGTGTTTCTCTTATAAAATCATCCTGAGCCTGAAAAGCACATCAGACTTTCACAAACTAAATAAGCAATATTTTACTTAAAAATATTTGGCAGGCTACAGCTGTTTTTATCGCTCCTTTATGTTCTGTTCTTTCAGTAATTAACAGATTTAAATTGTCTATTTGTGTCTAATTCTGTGACAGACAGGAAGATGGATTAAAGGAAGATGATATTGTAAATTTTTCTTGTCAAAGCCTGATATATCTTATTCCTCTGTGTCATAGAGCTCCATTGTTGTGCAAAAAATATTAAAAACACATCAATGAGCCACACTGCTGCACTGGGTGACATGTTCCTTCATCACCATGAACACACACACTGTAGTTTATTTTGACTCAATCACACACACACTGTCCTGCTGCCAGAAATAATTTGAATTCATCCACCGCTGAAAATAGTCCCAACAAATGCTCTATATCCTCCTGTTTGAGTAATGTTTGTTAAAAAAAACTACAGTGACCAGCTGTTTTAGGAAATTACTGAAACTTTTTTTAACATTTAAATCTTCAGTAATAATTAATGGGCTTGTTGCCATAGTGCCACAGACAGGGTAGGGAAGTCAGAAAGTATTGAGAGATGGACTATCACATTGTTGGTTTGGGTCTTTTTGGATTTGTTGACAAAAAGAAAAATATAATGCTAGCTTTGATTTTTAAAGTTAAAACCAGAATAAGAGTGAAGAAATGAAAAACAAATGCAGATGCTTTCATACTTTTAACTTTCATGCTTTCAACCTTGGGTTTGTGTATGTTCGTAAAGCCCCAGTTGTCTGCAATCATTTGCTCATAAATATTTAGTATAATTAGTATAATCTATAAGTTAATTTAATTTAATTTAAATTTAGTTTTACTACAAAATCAATGGCATGGTACAAATAAAGAGCCAATTACATTCATCAGAGAAAAAAAAAAAGATGACATAGCATCTTGCTTCATCTCAAGTACATCAGATACTTGTTACCTGAACAATCCCAATGTCTTATGATACCTGTGCAATGTCGACACACATGTCAGCAACTGTTAGAATCACTGTGTCTCTACCGGTTTGCCAGTCAGCCACAAATCTAATGCTGAGGAGGAGGAGACATAACACACAATGAACCCAACATGACAACCTCCCTTTGTCAGGAGGAAACATTCGGAGAACATGAAAAACAGCTCTCATCCCACGAGTATTGGTTTCCTTTGTTCATAACAGGAGTCAGTACAAATAATCAGATTGTTCTGGACAGATTCATCACTAACTGAACAGTCATGTACTCCCCAAAGTCTGACAAAAGTACATTTTGTTTGAGCTGACTCATAGCTTTAACAGGGCTGGTAAAAGCTTTTCAAAGCAAAGTGAATTCACAAGAAAAATCAACAATGCAATTGATTTTAGAAAACAAATTTAGTATCTTTTTTATATTAAAAAGATAAACCTCTGCAACCTCAGTGATCCTAAGATTTTTACTATTTTACCTATAGACTAAAAATTCAAACATAATTGACATAGTGATGATTTCTTCTCAGACCACAAACCACCACACTAATTAAGTGTGGTGGTTTGTGGTCTGTACAGAAGCTGTGAAGTACAGCAGACGAGCACAGACAAAAAGCAGCCACCAAACTAAATAACAAGATGCATCCTTTGTCCTTGCCCTCAAAAACGTCTGTGCATTTTCTGGTTGACAGTGCTTACCCAACTGTTCCATATGACCAAAATGATATGACCGTTCTCTAACATGCCATCGCTATGGTTAAGGTTTAGCTAGCTATGAATGATGTATAATGTCATGACAAATCAACAGAAAATTATCACCAACTCTGCAGTTCGTCTTAGATCCACATAAGGTTTTAGCCTCTTTCAGCTCATTGTTTTGGTTTTACAGCCCACAACATTACTGTTTTGGTTAAGTTTCACCGATCTCATGGGTGTCGTTAGATTCAGCAAAATGACCTTACTGTACGCTACCTGATCAGCACCAAACAGCACACAGATGAAGTTAGCAGCTAGATGGTGAAAAGAGTGCAGCATTTAGCAGCTAAAGAGCCAAACCAAAGCTAACAAGATGGTGAATATTGGACTTTCAGGTGGACAGAAACTTCAGCATTCACACAGTAGTGTTCTTCTATTGAACTATTGTTCTTCAAATTTTGGTTAATAACTCATGAACAATAGGGCCTATCAAAACAATATTTGGACAGGGTGTTCCTTGGATGATGATGATTAGACTGATATAGGCCATGCCCATTTGTGGCTTTTTGCTTCTGTTGGCACATATTCCATCTAATCTTCACTAAACTTGGTACATACCATATTTAGAGGACCACGAACAAAACTTATTAATTTTTTTTGGATATCATTTACCATTTATCTGTAAATGGTTACCAAACTTTTGAAGGTGTGGCCTGATGCTATTAATGGGCCATAACTCCTCAATACTGAATTAGATTGAACTAAATTTGGAAATGTTGTACACAAAGTGACATTGCACAAGTGTGTAACATTTCATACAATTCTACTAAAAGGGGCGCTAAAGTAAAATTATAACATGATATTTTTGCAATTCTGTTGTCTTTAATAAAATTAAACTTGGTACACAAGTTCTCTATGGCAATCTGCATGACATACTGAGTGATGGCACCAGTAGCCCCACCTTGTGATCACCATCATAGTAATTATTAACTGCCATATCTGTTAAGTGTAATATGCCGTGGTAACCAGATTCTGCAAAATTGGGCAGATGGGGATGCTGAACAACTCTGTAATATTTTCAGGAATGCTTTGTGATTTATTTCAGCTTTCAGTTTTCACACGCATTTTCCACAGAAAATGCAGTTCTAGTGTTCACCAGCAACGTTAAGCTATAAGGTGATAATGTGTAAGACTTGTGTTTTCCCCCACACAGCAAAATAAAAAATCAATTAATGCTGCTTTAAGGTTTGGGTTTGAAAAAATCTTTTAGGTTTACATTGGGCAAAGAGTGTCGTTAGGAAAAAGGAAAAAGCGGCTGCTACTGTTTGTAGGAAAAGGGAAATGAACAAAAGTCCAAGTCACTCATTTTGTTGAACTATCAATCCATCGTGAATAACAATGTCACATTACTCCCACCTTTGGATGTAACAGGCAAGAGCCAGAATGGACCCATACAAAATGTAATGTAGGACCCCATCACTCGTAGTAAAAAGCTGCAGTAACTCTCAGATATGCAGTTCAAACCTCCCATTAGCTTGTACAGGTGTATTCAGTGAATTATACGAATTCTCCAGTGACCTCTCGCTCAATATCAAAGATTAGTTCTCAGGGTCAGAAACCTTTGTACTAACAAAAGAAGACAGCTGCTTAGTGATTCTGTTTATTTATTTGTATAGCACTTTTCATACAGTAGTTGTAACTCAAGGTGCTGTACCTAAAAAAACTTCCCATTAAAATAAGAATTGTTGAGTTTTTGTTACCTTAGAATGAGCCCTTTATATCTACATAGGGAGCGGATTCCCTTCCACAGAGGCCACCATGTTGCACCCCCATGTTTCTACAGTAGCCCAGAACAGACAAACCAAACACTGGCTCTAGAGAGGGCCTTTCACATTTTTCATGAGTTCCCTGGCCACCATAGTTTCTCCTATACTCTTGGAAAGGGAGGGGGAGGGGTATTCAGTTGGTTGCAATCTGCAACATCACCACTAGATGTGTTTCATATATTATTTCACTTACTCACAACCTGAAAATGGTTTTAATGCAGTAACTATCAAGTTAATCATTAATACTAAGTGTAAATGACCCCAACAAAGTGTGTTTCATGTGTGTAAAGTTTGCAAAAACATTGTTGAAAGCGGCAATATGCAAGTATTACACAGCCAAAATAATGAACTTAGTGTCTCAATTAGTGTAATTATTCCAGACAGAACAATCATATTGGAACGATTCTGCAAAACCCCAGATTATATTCAAAGACAACATTTTGTAATGTACAGTGCATTCAGCATTTTTGAAATGATCATTTCTTCAATAGCTATGTATGAAAACTATGGTACAGCTAGGTAAAGATCATGGTTATGGCAAATAAGCAATGGTTACCTTATGGTTAAAGGTGATCTGAGGAGTTTACTTTCAGTGTTTCTCACCAAAATACATTTTGCATATACTTGAGGTCTAGCCAAGATGATTAATGAATTTCTTTCAGATAAAAATATGCCAATTTTCAGACTATTTTAAATCGTGCATAGTTTCCGTCAATGTTTGGTTGCTAACAGTCTTCTTCTTCACTGCCTTTGTTGGCACATTGTTATATTTCTTGGCACATTACTACCATCAGCTTTCAGTCAGCTGAAGTGTATGAAAACAACGGCAGGATGTGCTGCCCACAAAAAACAGGGGACATTATAGTGTTATAGTGTGGGGAGACCATATCAAAAGAATAGTAACATTGTCCAATAAAGATAAATAAAGGAATGGATAAGATGTCAAAGCAGAGTTTTAACAGTGAGTTAAATTTCAGTCCATTTCTGGAATTAATTTATTTGATGTCGTCTGATAGTCCCCGACAGATTTTAACCACTTAGTGGTCTCATACAGTAATATAAAGCTTATCATTTTGCATCACCTTGTGAACTGCATCGGGGAAAGTGGATTCATTCTTAAGTGGCAAGTACAAGTGATTTAACAGAATTTTTGACATTCACCACTTTTCTCATACTTATATTGCTTTATATGGCAATTTGGAAAATTTCAGGAGTCAAATATAATTCGAATAGTAAAAAAAATGATACTAATCGAATGCTGAAATTATGATTCAAATGTGTATTTTATTTTTAATAAATGTGTTGGCAAACATTAGCGAATCTTGTCCTTCTTGCCTTGGCCTATACGCATTTGAAAATGAAATGCTTTTGTCATGTCTCAGGGTTTCTTCTGCCAGAAAAGTTGTTAGGCCCAGCAGGGGGCGACACGGCACAGAGTAGCGGAGACGTCTGTCCTCCCTCCTGCTCTCTGCTGTAAACACACGTAGCTGTTAGCAAGCAGCTGCTCTCATTCCCCGGAGGTCCGGAGAACAGGGGCACTGATCTCATGTTGAGAGGAGGCCCTCTGGCAGAGGCAGGACCGGTTTGGACTTGTTTGCCAGTCGAAACATCACCCACTGCCTGCTCTGGTTCCTCCTGACGCCGCAAGATGATCCACCTCTGGGGGTGAACACGTTTTGCACACGTGCCATGGCCAAAGAGGCTGCATTACACCTTTCCTCTTATCCATCTCATTCCCCCTTTGCTGGAGAGAGTGAGACAAGAGAGACTGTTGGTCATCCTGATAGCCCTGGACCGCTGCTTGGCACCGTGGTACACAGAGATGACCCAGATGTTGGTGGCTCAGCCCTGGTCCATTCCCCAAGTGTGGGGGTCTCTGTCCCAGGAGGCGGGCTCGATAGGTGCACTGCCCATGTTGGGCCAACCTCTTCAGGCTTGGCTCCTGAGAGGGACAGGCTAATGTGGGCTGGACTGTCTGCACAGGTGGTGTATCCAAGCGGCTAGAGTGGGATCCACACATTGCTTGCTAATAAGCTAAGTGGTTGGGTATTCCAATGCTGGTGCAAGGAGACTGGACCCCCTAACGTGCAGTGGGAGAGGTTCTCTCCTTTCAGCAATATCTGGTGGAAAAGGGGCTGTCTCATGCTACTGTTAAAGTGAGACAACAGCTGTTGATTCGTGTCTCCACCCCACAGTGGGAATTGCCATTGGTGCTCAAGTGAGTGATCCCTATGAGCCTCTGGAGTGCTCCTCTCTGAAGGCATTGTCATTCAAGACAGCTTTGCTGCTTATGCTGACCTCAGCTAAGAGTGAGTGAATTGTGCATCCTGTTGGTTCACCCCGTTTGCTGCGTCGTGATAGTGGTGCCACTCTCAGACCAAACCCCTCCTTAGTTCCTAAGAACTTAAGTTCATTTAGGTCAAGAACTATTCAGCTTGAGGTGTTCTGTTTTCCATCCCATGGGAAACGCCAGCGAGGCAAAACTGCACCTCTTGTGCCGTACGTGTGTTCGCATGTTATGTTGAATACACAGCCCCCTTTCAGCACACTGAACAGCTGTTCATATGCTATGGAGAGGGAGTGGCCGGTAAAGCCCTATCCAAAAAGTGCCTAGCTAGTTGGCTTTGTGAGTCCATCTCCCAACTAACCTATAGCCGGTCAGGCTCAGTGAGGCAGTCTGATTACATACAGGGCCTACTGTACCCATAGAGTCCTGTAGAGGGCGATGCCAGTGTGAGATAGAATGAAGGTTACAATATTGTAACCCTAGTTCTATAAGCACAGGTGGAGCCCTCTATCTATGGACGCTGCCGCTCCTACGCTGTCCGTTGAAGTGGTTTCTGGATAGTGAGTGGTAGTGAGATGCTGCTTTATATACAGTGTGAGACACATGTAAACGGTAGGTGTGTCCTGATTGGTCGGCTACATACATGCAAATTTCAGTGGGCGATTGCATTCGTGTGATTGGAGGAGAGTATTACCCATAGAGTCCAGTAGAGGGCTCCGCCTGTGTTTATAGAACTAGGGTTACAATATTGCGACCTTCATTTCAGGCAATATCCAATATGAAAGTAATTCCTTGGATACTGGAATGAATCTTCTCTGATGCTGTACCTTTCTGTGATTTAAGATGAACAAACAGCTGGATCTTTACACAAGAGCCTAATTTCACCAGCGTTTACACAGAAACCAGCTGTGCTTCTTAAGTTTTTCTTAGCTTCCTTAAAAAATTCATTTCTCCCGAGTGGAAGCCCAAGACTGCATCAGCAGTTTTCCCATTCTTGTCCTGTGCTGAGTCTGAAGTAACTAGCATCCACAAATTTGGAGAGGCTCGGCTTTTCACTGGAGACGAGTTGTTTGCAAAAGATTAGGAAAATATTAATGTAGTGAAGAGGGCTGTGGATAAGCTGGGGAAAAGCATATTTGCATTATTATCTTTGACTGTTTGACTGGGTGAGTCCTGGGAAAGATAATTTGTGAGGCATGAATGCTCATTTCTGCCTCCAACCCTACACCTCTTTCTCGCTCTTTCTCTTCCCTGCATCACAGTAGCCTGAATCACATCTGGACTCCCTCGGCTGTATTGTCAGGATGTGTGTTTCTGGTTATACAGCATTTTGTGGCCATCTGAACACCATCTGATGTAAACCTTTGCTAATACATAATGGATAATGGTGGCTCTAATGGGAGTGAAAGTGTGCTACTATTCATTCAAGAAGCAGGGAGAACAAGTGTGTTCCTTTCAAATGTACTGCATGATTGTTCATTTACTAATGAAAGAAAATGGAGAAATAGCTGAAATCAGAACTCTTGGTCCAGACATTAATCAAATCCCAGCACTTGTCACACTCAGGGTTTGTATATTTATCATCTTTCCAATTACTAATACAGCTATATAGCATCTTTAAAGTACAATTTTCAGTAGTAAAGTGTTTCTTAGTGAAGGTGGATATTATCTCAGGCTGCAATACAGGGATCAGACTAGACACTTTTGTCTTTCGAGATCAAGTCACTATGTCAGATTCAAGAATGATTCTCCTCTTTTACATCTTATGTCTTATTTTAATAGTCTTGTCCATCATCAATCAGTTATGATAACTTGTCACCAAAGTAGCTTGTAAACAGTGTTGGGCAAGCTATTTGGAAAGTGTAGTGAGCTAAGCTACCAGTTATTCTACATTAAATGAAGCTCCACTATGCTGAAGCTGTCCCCCAGAGCAATGTAGCAAGCTAATCTACAGCAACATGGTAGAAGTAGTTTGCTACATCGAACCTTTATATATTTTTTATTTTATGATGATGATTATTATTATTATTATTAGTAGTAGTAGTAGTAGTAGTATTGAGTGGTATTTTTATTAGGTCTACTCTGTACTAGTAGCTGTATCTACATAAAGTTCAAGCAAATAATTTTGACTAACCATCATACTTTTGCATTTTTGCTGTACCGTCTGCTGATCATTATTTCAGGGCATTATTTCATTTTTCCCCATCTCTTCCCTCCTATATGTATTTGTTTGTTTATTTTAGTTTGTCTTTTAACTCTAACCCTAACCCTAACGCACTTAATGTTATTTATTTTCAGAAAGTGAAAACATTGTAGCTAACTAGTAATTAGCTGTTGATAAGTTGCTAGCTGGTGTTTGCAGACTGCACTGAATTGTGATGGTTAGCTTGGTTGGTGATGGTTATTTTAGCTTATTTGGGAATCACCTCAATGTGTTTTATTAGTGGTAAATGTCTTGGAAGTTGAGAGCAGCTTCTTCTTTGGACTGCACAGTAAGCATCTAATTAATGAATAATTTTTAATTGATAAATATTTTTTCTCTGTTGTTTCGGTTAAAAACTTGTTTCAGGATCAATTCCTCTCCATCCTCAGTGTCACAGGTTCCCTCTGCCATCTTTCCATCAAGTAAACTCAAGTTAGCATGTCTGTATTCGCCTGCAGCAGAGATGTCTTCATCCTTCAGCCCAAGGATTGGTATGTGATGTTACTGTCATACAGAAGTGGTTCCGTCGGCTACACATAACACAATTCGTCAGTGTATGGTGGTGGCGTACATACATACTAATCCTCAGCAGTTTTATTTCAGACAGCAGCAGAAAGCTCCACTGCACTTGAAATGCATGGGATGTAGCTTGTGTGGACACTGCCGCACTACTTGATCAATAAAAGAGCTTTGCTACTGAAAAGCTATTTGATTCAGAAAACAGCAACGCCACCATCACACTACTGAGAAATGTAGTTAAAGTAGTAGTGCTTGTAAAATCTGGCAAAACTGCCGCATTGCTTGATCCAACAGGGCAGGAAATTAGTATTCAGTATTAAATGCTGGTGTGGTCATTGCTCTTCAGTACCACTGCTAATAACACATTGTCTGTCCATGGCTTGTAAGAAATGGTACAAGTTTGTTTACTTTGTCTTTATTCTGTACAGTGTAACACCAGCACTCTGGCAGTCCGGATCTGGAGTGCATCTTTGCTTAGTAAACAAAAAATGAAAGTGTTTTTTTCTAAAAATCTAATTAATTGAACAAAGGTGCTCTTTATAGTCAAGGGCCACAATAACTGCAAACAAGAGGAGAAAATCAAAGACAAAGATGCTGGGTGTCAAATGTTGAAGGTTAACCGCAAAACTTTAAGGAGGACAGAATAGTAAAATCAGTTAAACTGCTGTGCTAAAGCAAGAATGTCTTTTTGATTGAACCTGTAACTATTAATACTACTTATATCTTTATATGTTTAGACACGCTAATGGTGTGACTGTAATGGCAATTACATTAATGGCAATGTCGGTCTGTAGGTCCACCACTTTTCAGTGAAATTTTGCCATGACTTGACATTTATGTTCCCCGCAGGATGAATCCTACTGAATTTGGTGATCCTCTGCCTTTTCGTCTAGTACCTCCACAAAGTTGACTCTTGGGGCCCTATATTCGTGAACCTGGCGCGCGGGAGTAGATCGCAGTCAAGTGCGACTGCGAAACCATGGCACACTTGGATACAGGGTGGTTATCAGAAAGAATTAATTAATGTACATTATAGGTTGGCATGTTAGAGGCTGTGACAATCATGGCCAATCACATTCGCTACTTTCATCCCCTTTAAACACAAGGCTTTTCCCGTCATGATGAACTGACAGTTCCTCAGAGGAAACTTGTTGCTGTCCGGGACACAAGTTTCAAATATGAATACAGCAGCTAAAATATACTGCCAAGAGATTATTGCCAGTAATCAACATGTTTTCTGTACGTAATAGCTTGTGATTTTACTCGACACACACACAATGAATCACAATGATCCATACAGTAACCATCTGCAGGCACTATGCATCTCCATAGTGCCATATATAAAATGAAAGTAGAATTTAAAATGTGGTCTAGTATCTTGCATGTTGTATTTTTTTAATTTCTGAAATTATTTTTAAAGTTTTAGTTTGTTTGATTTAACTGTTTTACATGCAAAAATAACTGCTCATGTAGACAGTGACCCATCTGTACACAAGATTTTTCTTTATTTAATTCTGTGCTGGGCATAAATGTACTGATGCAGTCTGGGACAGTGGCTGTTCCATTATTTATTAGGAAAGGGTACAACAACAAATTTCATGTACAACCCACAAATGGATTTCAGTAAGGCAAAAATGCTGCATAACTGTAACAAACCAGTAGTTTGTCCTGTCTTGACAGGGGAAACTTCAGTTGTGTCTCCAGCATTCAAATCTCCTACCAACTGTCTCTTAATATAATATCCTGATTAAGAGTCTCTCCTAGAACCATGTATTCATCCCAAACCATGACGGTACGGACCTTACGGTTTGGTGCATGCAATCGCATGAAGGATACGCTACAACCCAAACAATTACTGTCAAAATAGTTCAATAATCCACTTAGTCCAACATGCAGAACAATAATTCTAGAGCACGAGGGTTCCACCCGGAACATTTTGGCAGCACACCACTTAGCTCTAGAATGGATGTATGCTAGAATCTGAAAAGCGGATAAATTCTCCATAGCAAGACATGCACTAACTACAAAGAAACAAACATAACTCATGGCATTTTGTAAATGACAGTATTCTTAAGTTAGATTGGTTAGCCAGTCAATGAAATGAAGACCACAAGGAATTAAATCATCATTACTCTGCAGAACACACAGCTAGGACCCCAAGCCAATCTGGCAGGCTGAGCCAATCTGGTACCTACACAGGCACGAAAATAGGGCCCTTGGTTTTCATTGAAATATCTCAACAGCCATTGGATGGATTGTTACAAAATTTGGCACAGATATTTATGGTACCCATAGAATGATTTGTAAAAACTTTCGATCCTGAACTGTCATCTAGCGCCAACATCAATACAGAATTTTTTTATCCAGTACTTTGTGTTTAGTACTAACTAGCAAATGTTAGCATGTTAATACGCCAAACTAAGATGGGACATTTGTGAGTTGCTGTCATTAATACACTGTTATGATGTTAGATGCCCATGTTAAACATGGTCAGTGTGGTCAAGTTCCAAAACTTGTGGTGAACGAGAAGCCAGGATTTCAGCCTGCTTTGAATGCTTCGTTTGCAATGATTTTTTCCCTTACAAGATGACATGAACTTGTCCATTCTGTAATCTTTGTTGCTGAGGTTGTTTGCGTTATTCACTTTCATATTCCAGATCTGATTTAGATTCAAAAATGTACCAGTGTATTTGAGAAGTTTCCATTTTGAGTAAAGAATGAGAAAAAGAAGTGAAATCCTACTGTTTGTTTACATAGCTTCCTGAAGTCTGCCAAGGGGCAGCTTCTGTGGGGCTGAACTGAGAGGCTGCATAAAGGGCCAGTATAAGATAAATAAGGAGTTTTTTAAACTTTAAATCATACAGAGATATTCCAGTAGAGCCCCAGAATTAAAGTATGGGCAGCATATGTCCCCTTTAAGTACAGTCTCACAAAGCCGTTGAAGACTCTTAGTCTTGGTACACATTGAAATGTCTCAACAGCTATTAGATGGATTGCCATGAAATTTGGTACAGAAACCTCACCTAATGAGATTTGAGTAGTGAGTGAAAGAAAAATATCATGGATACAAGCAGCCAAAATTAGTTTCCTTTCCGGTCACTGGAAGCAAACAAATAACATGACATTGCCTCTGCCACTTGAAGCCTTTTGCGTGTGTGTCTATGTGAGAGAGAGAGAGAGAGAGACAGAAACCCTGTTTCACAGTAAATCTGTTATCACCACAGATGGTTCCTGATGAGCAATAGGCAACACAGATTTTCCAACACGAGCCAAAATAAGTCAAGGGCATCCACACAATACAAGGCCGAGCTTGACAACACACACACACACACACACACTAATTTTTATTAATATTATTAGAGCATACTGCTTTTTGTTAGTATAAATGAAGTTGAACTTGTGGTATTCAGACTGCAGATTAACCACTGCATGTTGTGGCTCAATCGTATTTTATATTTTACATTTAGGTAGTGTTTACTACACCTAGAAACATTTAGGTTCAACTCCTTGCTACCACTTTGAAGGCTTTAAGTAATGTTGTTATTAATAGTAAATACAATATTTACTACTGCTTTATAAATAAGACATTTACAAGAGCGTCATTTGGGTTTCCAGGTTGTAAAAAATCTAAACCTGGACTGAGTTTATATTCCTGTAGAGTAAAGGATGCCCACGCAAAGCACAGCCCATCAGCATTGACGATACTGTGGGAAAACTCGGGCAGTGAGGAACCTGGGTATGACCCTGGTTGATAAACTGTTGTTGTCAGCAAACAAGGCAGCAGTAGTCTGCTCTTGTAGATTCCTCCTTGGAACAACATCAAGAGGATCTGCCCATACCTCACCAGGGAGACGGCCTAGGTGCTCATCCAGGACTTTGTCATGTACTGCCTAGACTGCTGCAACTCCCTCTTCACTGCAGTCCATGCCTCATCTTCTAAGAAGAAAACATCTGCTAAATCAGTGTTATGTAAAAAGAAAAATCAATTTGGTTGGTGAACAACTAAAGGGACAAGGGCTGATGTACAAAATCTTTAATAAATACACATGGGCTCGCTTTTTAATAAGCCATTAAGTCTGTTATAAATGTTAGTAAGTCATTGATAAGCTAAAATAAATAAATACGATATTAAATCTAAAAGTCTTAAGTAATTAAGGGAAATTTTTGGTATTTTTCAACCTGGGTTAATTCTCATAATTAAGTCCAGTCTATGAATCATGGTCTGACTATGAGTCATGCTAACTTTGCACTTGCCACCTCCATTGTAGAGTGTCGGGAAACAGTCGACCTCTGTGGTTAGTTAAAATAGTTAATCCAGAGTCTAATTTGTGTATAGTTTTGTTTGGACTAGTGAATACGTGTATACGTGTGACTTTATTTGTGTAAATTTAAATTTTACTTGGAAATCTAGCAGGTATGGGTATACTTCACTATGTAATATACTTGTTTCCACATTTCCCAGATTCCTATAACAGAGGTAGCAGGTGCAAAGTTAGCATTAATGGCCACAATTATGAAAATTAGAAATTATATAAAATTATAAATATTCGAATAATTATAAATCAGCAATAAATCATCAGGGTTAATAAGTTATTAGCTATAAAGCATTAGTAAATAATTCATTAACCATTAATAAAGCCAGTGGTACAATGATACCTTATTAGAGAGTCTAACAAACTCATTTTCACTGCCATGATATTTCAGACTGTGCTTTGTGTTCTGTGTTCTACGTACACACACATCACATGCTGTGCATAGGGCACTAAGTGCCAGAGGGGGCACCTAACAGCACCTTGGTAAAGTATAGGAAGGAAATATATTGACAGATTCTAACTTCCCAGATCAATAACTTATAAGCAAATCATTGTTAAAACACAAACAACGCCTCTTTCCTACCGTAGTAAGGTACACAGCGAGCTACAAGTAAATTTTCAACCAAATGAGTCGTTCTCTGAGCTGCAATAACAATAACATTGTTCTCTATGTACAGCTGGCTGTGAGAGGAGTGTGCAGGGGTCATCTACAAAGTGCAACACCAAAAAGAGATACTACAAAAATAATCAGTAGCTTCACTCTTCACTCACTAGTGTAGTGTCCCCAAAATCACTTCACACATCAATGGTCTCTTGTTGGTTATACTACAACACTTAGTTTGAAAAAATGTTCTTTTGCATAAATTTGGGGAATTTAATACTCTTATACAGTGTACTGTCCCCAAAATTACTTGTCACAAAATCACATTGATAATGAAAATATATTTCTTTATTTTGTTGTTTGTGTGTGTGTGTGTGTGTGTGTGTGTGTGTGTGTGTGAAGTTTTGTGACTTTTCTTCTGTTATGTATGACTAACTGTACAGTTCACTTTTTCTTATTTGTATTTATTTATTTATTTTAACAATAATGGTAACATTGATAATTTTTATAATTAATTATAATAATTATAATTAAATAATAATAATAATAATTATTATTATTATTATTATTATTATGGCTTTTTTGCCTGTTCTATAGTTAATTCTATAGTGTAATATATATACTGTTATACTGTTATTGTATAGTTCTGTTTTTCTTATTTGTAACATTGCAAATTAAAATAAAAGAAGATTGCACATCCAAACATTTGTATTTGTTTTTTTGTTTTTTTGTTTTTTTGGTTGGTTTTTTGTCTAGTTTTGGGAGGGGGGACCACAAAGCTGTAACCTACATCAAGTACTGTACTAGCTCCACCCTCCAGTGTGTTTTGACTACATGAATGGGTGTGATTGACAGATGGCAACTCCTGACATCACTGTAGAAACAGTCAACTGTGTGAAAATTATGCTGAAGAAGATCAGTTATATCTTTGCAGCCATGATTTAACATTACAGATGTGATTGTTATCATTTTAGTGAAGCCACTTAAGATTTTTGAATACTAACTGAGTTTATTAATGTCATTAGTTAGTTTTCCTGACCACCATGCATAATTGAAATGGCCCCAAATAAAACACTGCCTAATTGAGTTGATTTTTGAGTGAGAACAGTTGGAGTAAATTCCTCACCCTAACTCATTCATACATGTACTGATTGAGTGACAGACAGACAGGTAAGAAGGTAGATGCAGACAAAGTGATTGACAGGTGCTATGACAATGCTAAACTAATCAGTGTGTGATTGACAGGAGCAGTGAGTGTTGTATTCCTCTGCAGGAGGAATAGATGGATGGACGGATGGATGGAGGGCAGATAGTCACACTGACAGGCTGACCTAGATTGTGTGCAGGGGAAGAGTAAAACAGAGAGAAAGAAAGAGAGGAGACAGACAAAAAGAGAAATAGATCCTGGTTTCACCTCTGCTGTGTTGTCCCTCTGTGTGAAGGGTCAGTTGCTGTTGTCATCTAGCTGACATTCTCTGTCCTGTCAGGAGGCTGCAGCTGTTAGCAGCTGGGAAACCAGGAGCACCTCATGTACTGCACCAGCCTCATTGTCTGACACAATCATGCTGCATCACATGATTTTTTTTTTTTTTTTTTGAACTTAATGAGGAAGTGTGGCACTCCCTCTGCATCTCTCAGCACAGCACAGGTTTGTTTCAAAGCACACTTGTTTCTCACAGCACAAAATGAAACTGTTACATCTGTATGGGGTTGATATGGCAACCCCATATAACTAAAATGCATGACAGAAAGCCACGTGAGAACATTCACTCACCTCATTGGTCAGATGTGTCTAGGGCAGGAGCGAGAACGTAAACACAGGAAGAAGATCCTGAAGAACATGGCAATGTACTTGCTTACTAGTCCAGGTTGGACCATGATTCATTCTCCGGTTAGTTGCTCGCAGCTGCTGATCTCAGTGTGCTTGTTTTGGTCCGAACCCAAGTACAACTGCTGTGTTCAGATCTGTCCAAACTAATCGCACCAACCAGTCCCATTCCACTGGACTAAAGAACATGGAACAAAGACCAGACACGATTGAACCTGATTGGTGCTGCCGAATTTGAGACCTGAACCCGACCTGAGACCAAACTCTATATTTTTGTTAATTTCATCCATTACTGACTTTTACTATATTGCATATTTTCACTTGCAACACATACTGGCAGTATCAGACAGAATGGGTCAACCCCAACCTGAAACCTGATACTTTGCCAGGACTCACTAGGTTTGGGCTGGGTGGCAGAACTCTACAGAGCTTCTTACAGTATAAATGTATAAACAGTATAAATGAATGAAACGGTGAATCACAGGAATTATAAAACAATGATGTCTCACATTGTTTATATTTGTGAACTCTTTTCATAGTTATATAACTGCTGTAACTGAAGTGTACTGTGTTTTGTTTTTTCTTTGTCAGTTTTCAGAACAGATTCTCTTCTGCATTTTTTGTTCCTAAAAAAAGTAAGTAAGTAGAAGTAAAAAGAGAACAGAAAATACATTTGAACACAGAAGTTCATTTTTTGACCTTGGGAACAGTACGTGTGACAAATTAATTCCAACTCACTCACATAATATTAGCTATTCACAGCTTTCAATGGAATGTCATGGTTTTTATCAATTCAGTTAAATGCTGCCATGGCATTTCATCCCATAACAACAGCAAAATGTAGTCAGAACATACAAACATATACTGTATATTATTTACATTGAAGTCAAATGTATGCATAATTCCTATTAGTAATGCATGTAATACATAATGCTTTCTAATGTGTTGATGATACTTGATACATTATTTATATAAATAATTGTGAATTAGTACTTTGCAACATTTGTAACTACTTAACAATAGAAACATTGCCTGATTTGAATATCCTACAGAAAGGTCTTTATACTTAGAGAAATTACATTTTCAGATTTGTCAGATGCTTCCCATTATCCTCAACCACTTCTTTAACACTGGAGAAAAGAGAAAGCAAAACATATCAAGACTCAAAACAGGTTTTAAAAGAATTTAGATTGAATGTATGTTTACTAGTATTACTGCAGACCATTTTCCAAGAATGCTGTAGTGTTGTTGTTTTTTTACTTTCAGACAGCTGTTGATTTTTCATCATAAAAGTAAATATTTGTCAGTGCTAATTCAGTGTAAATTAGTCTGCAGTGGACTACCATATTCAAACAATGAAAACCACAGCAGAATGCCTTTGCAATTGGACTGAAGCAAAGTAAAAGCAACATGTAGTTAATGTGAAAAAATGTGCATAATTACTGGTATGTGGTGCTTCAGGTTGGATTTGGCTTCCAACAGATTTGGATGTGGGCCAGAATCAAGCTGTGCAGTATCCATCACTGAATTAATTAACCAGAGAGATGAGGGGAATATAATTAATCTGCCATATTATCTATTTTTTCATGATTGAAATAGTTAATTACACATAGAAAGAGCTCTACTGCTCTATTTCTAGTATTTTTCTGCTTTCTCTCTCTACCCGCTTCATTTCCTCCCTCCTGTCTGTCTGTTCTCTGTGTGACATTTAAGAGTCAGGAGTGAAGAGCTGCTAATGAATCTGTGGGGATTAGCTGGTCAGATGACGGAGGGTGGAGTCGAGCGCAGATGAAAAACACCAGCTTCCACTGCCAAAAGGACCCAGCACACCATGGTGTCAAACGGACAGCATTATATACATCTGCAGTGGCTCTGCAGTTAGGCTGTATCACAGAGGCGTGGTTGGAGAATGTGGACTCAGTAAAAGAGAGTCTGAAAATGTACACGTGTTCACACATTTAGGTCACTGGGTCACAGTAAACTGTCCTGTCTTTTAACCCTAGCAGGTTACTGTAGCAGAACAACCAACATTACAGGATGTTTCTGGTTTATCACAACTTCTGTCTTATTTTTTTTATTTCTGGCTATCATTTCTATTAGTTGTGATATCATTGGACTCACTAGAGTAGAGCAATAACAGGAAATGAGGGAAATAACATGTAAAAAAGATTCCTGGCCGGACACAAACAGGGAACGTCGCAGTTAATGTTCACCGCCTTAACCCCTAGGCAGCAGGGCCCCCCACTAGCGGTCACATGATCACACAGGTTGGAAACAAGATAAAAGCTTACTCAATTTATGGAAAACACTTTAGCTGGAGGTGAAACTAAAGATAAGCGCACTTGAAACTAATCTTCCATTGTACAGGAAAATTGTGTGCGCACGCAACTACAGCATGTACTATAGACAGTGTTGCCAAATTTGTTGTTTTTCTGTCCAGTTGGGCTACTTTTTATTTCATTGGGAGGATAAAAATAGTTTTGAGTAGGTTGTGATAATTTGGGCTACTTTTTGTACCATTTGAGAAGTCTCCACCTGATGGAAATTTAGGCTATATTCCATTAAATTGCCCCCTCCTCTTATCAGAGTAGATGGAGGACGACAGTGCAGGCTCAGGCTCAGCTGATAATGGATGACCATCAAAACCACGACCATCATTTGTTGTTTCTTACAACTAATCCGAAACTTTTTTCCTATACCAATTATTCTTCTATCATAGTTCTGTGATACATTTTTCATTATTGTAACTGTGGTTTTGAGTTTGCCTAAAAAACAGAAGACCAGAGGGGATAGAACAATATACAAAACACCCTTTCTTAAATGAAAAATTAAAACTTGCCCATCTGGCAATACTGACTATAAGTCGAAGTTGAAGCAGTGGGTCTGTAAACTATCATTGATGTTTACAAGTGATAGTTTGGGTAATAGTTTAACCGTTTGCCTTCATTTTTGCTTCCAAATAAGTATGGCCAACCTGGGGGTTTGTCTAAACTTGTATGATTGTCTGATTCTTGATGTTTCTTGCCCCATCAAACTTCTTTTCTCCATGTCACTGAAGAGATCTCAGCAGTTAACTTGTTGAGTACAATTACTGATAGGAATGAAACCAAAACTACAAAAATAAGACATGGACAGTGGACACAGACGGAGTTTGTAGTTTGCAGTTTGTATACAACACA
Source organism: Scomberomorus guttatus (assembly GCA_038419695.1). Lineage (NCBI taxonomy): Eukaryota > Metazoa > Chordata > Actinopteri > Scombriformes > Scombridae > Scomberomorus > Scomberomorus guttatus. The sequence continues at coordinate 4,342,168 of CM076457.1, forward strand.
TTGGCGTGCAAATGTGTGTACAGTCCATACGTTCAGAAACTTTAGCTGAAATTGTATTTTATGTATGCTCATAGCTGCATGGCAACAAGTCCTCCAAATTAAACAACCAAATACTGTACGTCATTTGACCATGTGACTCCAGAACGACATATAGTGTTTTCTAATCTGGCATACCTATCAGCAATAATCGGCAGGACAACATCATTTGTCTGTGCTTTCCAAAACCGTTACAAATCACTGTTAAAAAATAAATAACCTAAAGCCTAAATAACTGGAAGCTAGAAACATTGACAAAGTTTCCTCTAAAAACTATTCACTCAATAAGTTGAGTTGAAAACAACTTTGCACTAGATTACTAAAGCAGGTTTTGTCCAGATTGTTCTCATAACTCCAGTCAAAACATTGACTATAAAATAGGTTGGCTTACTTTGGGTGGGTATTCTGCTTAGCGTTGACTACAAGACATCATTTTATTGAACAACCTCTGAAGTTGCCATGAAAGGCTCAGGTTCATTAACGATGCTCTCAGTGGGAACAGGCTGTGATCAGTAACTAATAGAAAACTGGCACCACCAGCTCTGACATCCTAGATTTGAGAGTTAGACAGCAAAAAGCATTACATTCAATGATCTCTGATGTCAGAAAATCAAATCCAGAAGACAGAAAATACACAAACATGTTGTGAAAAGGATGGTATGAAAGATTCATGTGAGTTTGTGAGGCACATCTGAAAGCTCAGGTGTTGGAGTGTCCTTGAAGGCAGCAACAGAAAAGAGCTTTCAAAATTCAAAATGGCTGGCAGTCATGTAAATTTCTATACAATTTGTAGTTTTTAGTTCAAAACAGAAATCTAGAAATGCCAGTGTGATTGCGTGATTAATTATTCCAGGTATAGTTTGTCCTTTGACAAAGATGCCAATTTGTTTGAAGTCTTAAGGTGTTGGTATGCTCCAACAGACACAATTCGGACATCAGTGGGGGGATTGCGTCTGCTAAACTAACTTTCTGAAATCGAAAATCCGACACTCAAACTTCTCTTTAGTCAATTTTGAATCTACGAAAACATTGAAGTCTCATCTCAGTTAAAGAAAACTATGAATATTTCTAGTCTAGTTTTAGTTGACAATAATGCTTGATAGTCAAGTTTTAGTCAAGACCAAGTATGAGTCAAACTTCAGCAGTTTAGAATCCACCTGACTGATTTTAGTCTGACAAATACTATAACTTTAAAATTACACCAACTTCATGCACTGATTGACCAGATGTGCAGAGGTGAGAAAGTAAGCAGGGTTTAGACTTCTCTCCCAAGTTTTCACAACACTGTCGAAAACTAGGAATGCCTTCTAGGAGAGACTGTGCGCCGTTATCAATATCAATATCACGTCTCGCTCTTCTCTAAGACGGCCAACTTTTCATTCCACCATCACATATGCCTTATGATTTGCAATACATAAGGAAGTGAAATATGCCCACAGCCCTTTTATGGACTAAAATTTCAGAAAAAAGAAAAAACATGACCTGTGAACATTAACAACAGTGGCTCTGCAGTCCTCCAGTGCCTTGTGGTGCCCTCAGAATCTGTAGGTGTTATTTCTGGAGGACTTAATGTAGTCACTGACCTTTAGCAGATGGATGATGTTGGAATCCAGGGCATCACGCAGGTACTGGATAGGTTTAAAGTTCAGCACTTAGGAAGTGACCCAAGTATTGTATTGTTTTTTTAAGTGACCACTTTTGTATGATTTGCCAACCTGACTGCCTACAAATTAATTAATGTTCAATTATTCTGCTTGTCTGCAGACAGAAGGCTTATATTGGATATATGTATCAGCAAAGTCACTTTTCAGTTGGTAATGCCCTCAGTATGTGAGTAGGAGGTGGCATTGGGATCTCACGGTGCAGCTCATGGTATAATAGACAGTTGTTATCTTCCTTTATGCATCAGAAAGAATTAGCAAAAGGAAGAGCATATAGCCCAATGGAAAAAGTTCTCAAATCTGCACACATTCCCATTCATTTGAATGAGAAACTATGTCCAAACTTTTGACTGGTATATTCTGTATATACACCTCCTGTTAGTGTTTTCTGTTTGCTGACTCTTGAGTTTGCCTTTCATGCGCGCATATATCAGAGAAGATTTATCTTAGTTCCCTTTGTTGTTTTCAGCACCTTAGATTGACGGCCGCCAAGGGAGATTAGTTAGATAGCCTTGTTGGCTGTGGTATTTTTTTGTTTTGCCAAGACAGTAAATTCTATAAAAGCGTCTTCAGTCTCCTTCAGTCATTGCACTTTTGTCCACACTGCATCCTTACATCTATCCACCTCCTGTTACTTTTCTGTTATATCAACTATTTATCATGGCCTTTTAATGCTACATGTATATAGTAAGTATAGCCCCTTTAATTTATTAGACTGTGTGTTGTGGCATGGTTAATTATCAATCAGAGTAATTTTACACAGTTAATAAAACACTGGATTTAATATGATCTATGAAAAGATGAGATCACACAATATTTCTAGATGTTTGAGATTATCATAGGTCAGACTAGAGGATCAACTATTGACGTGTTGACATCTTGACATGTTTGACACGACTGTAGAAAGAAAAGAAAAGAGAAGTTGGGGGAAACGGAACCAACACATCCTCATAATTAAACAATCAAATAGGTTGATTGTACCATGCACTCCAGAACGACCCATAGGATCGTTTTCTAATATGCCGCCTCTATCAGCAGCTTTCCAAAACCATTACACATCACTGTTAAAAAATAATGTTGTTTTATGGTGTGACTACACAGTGGTTAAGGTCTGGTTAGGTTTAAGCACAAAAACCACTTGGTTAGGGCTAGGGAAAGATCATGGTTTGGGTTAAAATGATCATTTGAAACATGGTGTGGGTTAAAGTTACTACTTCCTTAAAGTTAGGTAACCTTCGTTGGCAACAGTAAACACCACGACAATCGTAGCTACAGTTTTTAAAAAACTGTCCCAACTCACAGTTGGAAATGGGAAGCGAACAGCGGTCTCCTGCAGCTAAGTCCACTTTTTGCCATCTATCATCTGAACTGCGTCACGTTTCCAGGTCATAATTACTGTGGCTGCTAGACGGTGTCTGTCACTCAAATATAACTATAAATATGCCACTTTCCTTGGGAGGATGGGCTGAATGGACCGGTATTAAGGAACACTGTCAGTTTGCATAGCCGAGAGAAGGATGATCACACACCTCTCTGTCTTTCTTTCTCTCCATGTTTTCTCACTTATTCTCTGTCTCTCTCTCCATCTTTCTCTCCCATATTTCTCTCCTTCTGCCCACCCACCACAGTCTAGCAATGCATCTTTCACATTTTCTTTTCTACTTCTTATCTGTGACCTCACCCCCCACCCCCCACCCCCCACCCTGTCCACCCACACACACAGACGCAGACACAAAAAACACAAGTGTGTTTGAATAAAGGTGGATTGTTCAGCGCTCCATTGTTGTGGCCAAGTAGGTGAGATAAAGTAGAACTATTCTCATCAATACACTGTTAAAACAGAGAAAAGCTGTTTGTTTTGCTTTCAAATGGACATTGACTGGTTCAACTAAAAATGGCAGGATGGCTTATATTATCTTGGTAAAAAATAATAATATAATGATAACCATTCTTAAAGTTACATACAGTAGTGCTTGGACAAGAAATAAAAAATATTATAAAATAATAAAACATAATAAATTGCAATAAGTAAAAATAAAAATGAATAGAATATGAAATAATGCCATGAAAGGTGGCCTTTAATGTGTGTTTTCTGTTGCCATTGTTACCATTTACACATCTAGAGCTTTTCTGCTGACTAAAATGTATACCCTTGTACATATGGAAATATAACCTGGTGCTAATTCATTTAATTTTTTTATAAGCGATCAATCTTGAGGAGTAAGGCTGTTATTCCATATCTTTCCGGACAAAAAACCTCATGAAAGGACTAACAATGCTTTAGTCCATCTCTCAATCCTGTCTGACTTTCTTACCCTGTCTGTGGCTCTCAGCCCATTGGTTCCTACTGAAGACATAAATCTTTACAGACAGCTCACGAATATATAGTTTGATTTTTAAGTTTAAGTGTGTATATCCCAAAACCCAAACTTGTGGTATTTGCAAGTAGTGAAGTGGCTACTTGTGTGACGTATTTACTGTCACAGTGCACAAGAACCTGATAAGACCGCACATGTGTGGAGGTTTATCAGAGCTCACAGTATAGGACACACAATAAGGACAACACGTCACTCACGCAAATACAAATACTGTACATGGCCCAATGGAACTCAGATGATTTGTTGGAACAAATGAATTGGATCAGCCAAACAGTGTTACAGTCACAGTTAGATGACAGTAAAAAATAAAAAAACACACATTCAGGAACTGAGAGGACAAAGCAATTAAAATAAGACACAAAACAGGATATTATTTTTGAATGATTTCCATCTGATAACATCTTTAGCATAAAGAATGGAACACACTTCTCAAAATCTTGGATATGATATATAATATTTATCTTGACACTGTCACTGTATATGATATTAGTCTTATCAGTCCCATCAAGAAAAACAGATTAATTGTTAATATTACATGATAACCATGTGGAGGTTCTGCCGCAATTTAGTGTTTGGATAATAATAATAATGTTTATACAGAATCCAACTTTCATAAACTTCAACTTCAGTTGATTGTTGTCAGTCCTAAAACCCGCCTATTGGTACATTACTGCCAACAACTGGACTGATGTAGCGTAATGTATCATGGTGACTGTGAGATACACTTGGCTCTAAATATAACTTTGAAGCAGTGTTAGAAAGAAGTGTGGGTTAAGTGTAGTGTGTGCTGGTATATTTCAGACGTGGAACACACTTGTCTGCTACCTGGTGGTGCATGAACATGCATTTAATTGTTCAAGACTGCAGCTGTGGGTGTTGGGACAGACTCTAAAGGTCTTTGCACACCAAGTCCGTATTTATCATCCGAAATTGTTGCACATTTAAAAATAAATACGACGTCACGTTGTGTAAATCACGTTTACACACCGACTCCGAAAAAGAAGTAGAAAGATTTGAAAGCAATGTCCTTCTTGAAATCTTCCACAACAAAGAGAAGGTAACCTTAGCCTATCCAGAAACAGACAGCAATGATGATGCTTACAGCAGAGTGCAATTTTTTGATAGCCGCACAGTATCATTTCACAACTCAGATAGACTACTTTCAACAGGTCAGATAGTAATGGGTGATGAAGACAAGGAGGAGGATGAAATAGAAGATGATGACAGCACACAGACAGAGAGGGAGAGTGACAGTGTGGAGACAGAGAGGGACAGCTCAGTCCCTTCAGGTGCCAAATCCAAGAGTCGAGCAGAGAGTGGAGACAGCTTAGCGAGGAACCTCCAGTGGAGAGAAGCAAGGGAGGAAATGTGAGAGGCAGAGCGAGAGGCAGAGCGAGAGGCAGAGCGAGAGGCAGAGCGAGAGGCAGAGCGACAGCAGCATCAGGCCTGGCAGGAGCAGCAGACAGATGAGGTGTCCACCTTTTTCTCCAGCTTGGCCCCCAGCATGAGGAGACTCACCCCAGAGAAACTATCCTATGTAAAGATCAAGATGCAGCAGTTGGTTCATGAAGCTGCCTTTGGGGGGGGTCTTCTATCAGCGGTTTTCCCAGGATCCAACCTACCGTGATTTTTAGATTTTGAGCATGAAAGTTGTCCAGGGGGAAATGTGCACACTGTATCATTGAAGTATTTCATGAGTCCGCATTTTTCGTATTTATCTTTGTTTATTTACGTTACAATGTTTGAATATTTTTTTCACAACCATTTAAATGTTAGGTTGCCAAATTTCAATTTATTATTTGTCACTTAACAATTTATTATTAGTGATTCATTTTTAATATAGCATTTTTTCTCTCAGTTTGCATTGGTTCAGGTTCGGCTCTTCTGAGCAGCAGGTTCATTGGTCTTTTGTTCTTTTACTTTATATGCATATGTTTGTATAACAATATCTGGTTCAGTTGTTGAATTTACAAAATATAACAATAATAGCAACAGCAAAAATAATGTGTAAACTGAGTGTATAACAATATTTGGTTCAGTTTTGTGTTTACAAAATATAATAACAGCCAATGTATTTAACTATACAGTATTGAACCTATGAACAACATTCAAACAAATTTAAAATATCTGACACTACGGCGAGGAGGACAGTGGAAAAGGTTCCTTTATAATTAAAAAAAGGGAACCTGTGTTTGCAAGGGCCTCAATTCTGACATGCTTCCCATCCAGAGCTCCATGGCAGTTAGGGAAGTTCCATCTCTCATTGAACCTCCTTGCCGTGTACTTCCAGATCTTCTCTGTTGGAGCTGGCATGTATTTGTTCTTGAGTTGCAGCCAGATTTGGTCACAGGTTTCCCTCATAGTCTTCCCCACGGTGCTGATGCCCAACATGAAACTGCTGGCGATGGTCCTAAATGAGTCCCCAGTGCTGAGATATCATACAAAAAATGTTTTATCTTGTCTTAGTTTGCTTTTGGGAGGAATTTTCACCAACAGTAATAAAGTTGTTTAATTAAACAGCATGTCTGAGCAAAAATTACAAATTAGCTAACAACACCTAACACCTGAAATTAAATACAATATCAAACGATCTTAGTTTTGTCCAGTGAAGTCGTTTTTATTTCTGTGACGTTTGGCACGTTTATCACCTATAAATACTAACAGCTTCAGTTTCTCCACCTCACTGACTCCATTTCTGCTGCTGCTGCTGGGCTGCTGCTAATCAATAATGTGTACAATCCAGCAACACCTTGAAGTCCATACCCAAATCTACGCCCATGATTTAAATGAATTTCAAAGAAGGTGTAAATGCATGCACGAACTAGGCAATGAGGCAGCTCAGCCATTACGCACAACTGGATCTACTGGGATCTCTGGCACAGCCCTACCTTGGACATACTGCCAGCCGCTGTTCAGGATCAACTGGATGGAATTGGTTGGATTTAATGTGTGGTTCCAGTATTGCTAGCAGTGTATCGAACTGGACCACTGACATCCTGAAATAGACCTGGAAACGATCGGGGGAATTCCTCCTTTATCAGTAGGTGAAACTCTCCCTGCTCCTGATGTCTGCTCAGGATTGGATGGACCCAATATTTTCTTTTTCTTTTTCTACATTCAAGAAGTGAACGGACCACAAAATCATCCTAACTGCCGGACGACTCCATATTGTCTCGTATTGTGAATTTTCGCAACGAATAGAATAATAAAACGCATCAGACTCAGTGTGCAAGGTTTCTGTGCATAACGATTTTTATAGGATGGTGGATTAAAAAAACGGACTTGGTGTGCAAAGACCTTAAGAGTCTACAGCCATGCAAGTGTGGCTCTGTAACACTTTACTCAGGCACAGTGGTGCTTCCAGCTAAGTGCTAATCCTGAGGGGAAAATTCATTTCTGAACCAAATTTCATGACAATGACATTTCACAAAAATATCAACCTGCTGGTCACACTACAGGAAAAGGATCATGAACCTCTGTATCAAATTTGATGGCGATCCATCTGATAGTTGTTGAAATATTTCAGACTGCACTGAAGTGGTAGACCAACATTGCTAATGTCGCTATGCTATGACACAGTTAGCATGGCTAAAGAGGCTAAAGGTGTCAATATGCATCAAACTAAGTGGTTGTGGGATGATCGAACAGCATATGAAACCCCTCCTCCCACACATTTCTGACATTGGAATTTGGGGAGCATTCATCCAATAAATTTTGTAACTCTATAATACCAGAAATCTGTTCTGGTTAAAATTGAATGTATTGGAGACTGAGAAGTTCAGTTTAACATTCAAACTTCTGTGACAAATTGAGACTGGGTGTTCTAATAACAGCTGTATTTTTTATTTGACAGCCTTGTAGCACCATCATTGTCTGTTTTGTGGAATCTAACTGTGTTTTGGTCAGATGTCACTGGTCAGAGTCATTGCTCACAAATACACAGTGAGCATTTGAGCTGCTGTGAAAGCTGTGGGGGACAAATTTAAAAGGGCCTGGATAACTCCCTGCTGACTGTCTGACTCCTCTTCACTTCACTTGGTGCTGCCTACAGAGAAGCTACATCTCCCACAGTTTGCCTCCATCCATTGCATTTGCATGCAATCAGCCAAATAGAATTTTGTTTATGCTCTCTGTCAGAAAACAGGGTAAAAGGGCACCGTAAACATGCCAACATACAGTCTGAAGTAGAATGTCCTGCTGTTTATCATACAAACTGTGTAGCTGACAGTGATGCTGGTTTTCAGATGGTTCCACTGGTTCCACAGATTAAACCAGTCTCTTCTTTCATCAGGGAGCTTCCTGTTTCTATTGTGCTTTCTGAGAGCTCAACTGATTTCAGTTAACACACTCACACATACACATCTGAATATTCATCTGATCTGAACCAGCAAACTTCCTTTGCCTTTGTCGAACACATTTTTAAAATCTTTTAAAACTGAAATCAATCAGTTTGCAAAAAGATTTTAAAACTTTTGTACACTAACGTGTTATTTTTGTCAGTTAATATTAAATGCAGTCCTTAAGTCTCTAAGTCCTGAGACCAAAAGTCTGTGTGAGTTTTATGCGCGTCCCAGGAGGAGGGAAGCAATGCTGTGGATGGGCATCATTCCTTTATTGCGAGGGAAGATTTGCTAGCTACTACTATTACTTGCAGCTTTTACCAGGCTTGCTTAAGCTAGCAGGAAGAGGTGGAGTTAGGTGACCTTTCAACTCGCTAGGTGGATTTTCTTCTCATGAATGTGGTCAGGCTGTACAGATTGCATTTACACCTGGCTGAAACCACCTCCAGATGTGGTCTGGCTGATCCAGTCACATTCCAGTCAGTGCATTCTGTGTGCATTTACATCATTAACTGCATTAACTAAAAAACCTCACCCTTTTGACATACAGTATGTAGTCGACTTTATCCTTCTTTTTAGTCAACTTTGTATCTATGAAACACAGTCAAAGAAAACTGTAAACTATCTAGCCTACTTTTAGTAGATAAAAACACTTGACTTACTAGTCTAATTTTTAGTCATGTATTACTGGTACTGGTACAAATAATTGGCCACAAAAAGAAAGTATGAATTGGAATTCTCCCTTTTTGTCATTCAAATAATACATTAATGCTGAATGTTCTGATTAGCACAGGAAATACCATTAAGAATTTTTAAAAAAAAAATCAATTTCTCATTTTGTCTTCTCTTTATTCAACAGTAAAACATAATACTTCTCTAAAATACAGCATATTAAAGTTTTATCAAAGTTTTTATTTTCAAATTATACTAAACTATTACACTAAATCAAGAAGATTTAGTCCATTTTTGCTTCATTAAGTCTGTTTCATCTCTTCAAATTTCCATCGTCACTGTGGAAAACGGTCATAGAGGAATATTTTTCATTGCAGTTTTCATCAACAAAATCACCACTATGAAGGCTTTTCTACTGTAATGGCAGTGTGCAGAATTGAATAATGACAAGTATGAGTATGACAAGCATCGTAGATATTTACTGCTTAGATGTGGCACAAATTACATTAAAACAGCCCACATGTTAAAAACCACTCCACATGCAAGTCTTTAATACTGAGACAAACAGTGGTATGTTGTTTTGAGAGAACACTGTTTTCAGGAAGGATGAGTGACAGGGTGTGGTAATAAAGACAAGCAGACAGGATGTTGGGCCAGGAAAAGGAAATGGTCATGGTTCAAGGTGACTGGCAAACCAGGAGGATGGCACATCCAGGTGGTTAGGACTGATAGGCCAGTTTTACGACCGCTCAAACTATCTGCACACACGCCCACAACTTAACATCTTCAAATAACAATAATCATTACCATTATCATCATCATCATCATCATTAAAAGTAAATGTATTTAACAAATTGGATGTGACAAGTAGCTCACTGGTAGACACAGCAACACAGCTGCTTTTTACTGACAATCATGTTATAACGTTAGTATTAACATTATTATAATCTGTATTTATTCTGAGAAATTTCAAGAAGTTCATTCTAGACCTTGGGATCAGTACGTTTGACAAAATAATCTCAATGGATTAGCTTTTTCACAGTCTTCCTCAGAGAATGGGACATGGGATGTATTTCATTTGAATTAGGTTATCTCACTGAGATCAAGATGTCTCCTTCAACAAAGAGTACAGCAGAGAAAACACACAACAGTAGCACAGTGAAATTTGTCTTTTCAATCAATGAACATACACAGAAAATATAAAAGTCAACACAAACATGTTTAATTTGATCTTTAGTTAAACGGGAACTCAACTGATTTTACACATCAGCGTGTTTCCAGGTGTTGGAGAGTTCTACTGCATATGTGTAAAAAGTAGCATAAAGTTCTGTGTCTCCAGAGGAAGCTGTGTGAAATCTGATAAATTGTCTCAAGTGATGTCACTTGAGTCAGTGTTGGTTGGATCTGAAGACTACAAGTTTGAAAATGAAAACAATCTGGAGGTGTGGAGTTAAAAAGAAGTGAGGTTACCAGACCTCTGCAGCTGCTCATCTCTGCTGGAGGCTAGCAGCTCCAGGCTACATTAACTGCTACTAGCATAACACACCCAAACCCGACTGAATTGTCCACAGTCTGGAGACATTTACTCACTTTTAGTCCTAGCAAGACCTAAGGACAAATACTGCACTCCTTAAAATATTGAAGCTTTTCCTTGATTCTTTGGCAAAAAACAGAAATATCCAATATATCTACAACTATAGCCATGCTGTACATTGTTGACTGGCTTGTTTATTGGGTTGATGCCTGGTGGTGTTTGCCCTGTTTTTAACTTTTATATTAAAAAAGCTTATAAATAGAATTAATAAAAAGCCTCGGCTACCTTCTGTTCTGTAATTGTGTGGCATGCAGTGACACCGTTTGCAGGAGTGCACGACAGCACAGTGCAGTTGTGATTCTAATGTGATTAAGACAGAAGTTGTGTCCCAATTCTTCATGTGAATAGTATAGGATCTTCTATATACCAATTTTCATATTATACTGACTTTTCAGTTGTTTATAATGTACTCTACTTTGGTTGGATTGTCATGAAATTTTGCACAGACATTTGCGATCCTCAGAAGAAGACTTTCCCTTAAGTGCCAGGAAATAAAAAAAGAAAAAAGGAAAATTTAAAAATTGCCACAGATTGACATTTTTTATGACCAAGTACCAGCAAAACTACCCTAATGGTCAGAATATAAAATGACCCTGATTATAAGACATAAAAATGTTGTCTTAACTACTTAAATTTCACCCTCAGGTGTGCTTTGTGTGTAGTGCTAATGAGCAAATAACCAAACTAAGGTGATGTGAACATGATAAACATTATACCTGCTAAAAATGAGCATTCATTGCAAGCATGCTGATGTTAGCATTTAGCTCAAAGCACCATTGTGCTTTGTAGACTGTGAGTAGCTTTCTTATGTCCTTTGTGCATTATTACTTAGGCACATACGTAATAAATAAGTTGTATGGAATTGCGACACAGCTAGAGTCACTAATGGGATAGATTGAAGAATTTCCCATGTGCCTCACTGACAGGAATCAAGTGATGATGAATCACTGGATTTCCCCAGATTAGTATGAGCAGGGTTTTAACACTGTCTAACCCTATCAGTGTGGTTGAGAATGTCACAGTGACCAGAAGGTGGATTTAAATTAATCAGACACATTTTGAATACATTTCTTTGCCCATTTACTGGTCCTGGTGTTGGTTGTAAGTATGTCATAGTTGGATGATGACTTTTCACTTTTTCCTATGTGTAAAAGTTTTTTATAAGTTACCATAGCACTAAAGCCAAGAAGAAACCTCTGCCTTGTAACCATTCTATTAACTTCATTGTTTCTCTTGTCTGCTGAGCTTTGCTCTTAGATGTGAAAAAAGTACAGAGGAAGCATTCCTGTCTCTAAATTGCTGTCCCTCCCCTGACAGTCTAGTGAAACAGTGACAAAAGAAGGGGAAGAATGGGGTAAAAAGAGCGAAAGAGTCAGTAGGAGGGCAAGGCAACTGGGGAGAAGGACGACTGGAGGGCGTCACAGAGGGGGGAGAAAGAGGGGAAAGCTCTGGAGATAGAGGGAGGAAGGAAAAGAGGGCTGGAAGAAAATAGAAAGGAAGGTAGGTGGTTAATAGTGGGGTCTGAATAGGGGATTAACCCACTCCACACACACACACACACACACTTAAGGCTGTACACCTGAAAGGCCCCACTAGACTCTTAACGACATACACCAGCCATATACATATTCTCATGCTTCCTCTATTCTCAGGAATTTCAGGGATCTATTCACTTTCTATTACATGTAATAAATCAAATCTCGTGTCACGCTTGTCCAGGTCAGAGGACTTTCCAAAGATGGACAAGACAGAGAGAGGATTCTCCTCATTTCCACTGTGAAAATTCTTCATTAACTTAACGAATAATACCACTTGGCAGTCTTGGAAATGGTGTCAGCCAACATCATGTTTGGTGAAAAGCATGACTGGATTTTCTGTCTTTGTTTTTTTCTCTCTATTTTTGTCTTTGAGAAATGCCCCATGGGTGAGTTGCAGCGCAGCCTCTCTTGGAAAAATTTGTCAGAGGTAATCTGTCCTTGGCAGGGCTGACCGAAAGATTAATGGCTGAAACCCAGATATCGGTCATTCAATGCCAAAACTGTTAAATACCAGATAATTAAATTATTGGTCAAAATGTAAGTAACTTTAATAACAATAGTATGTAATAGAGTTTCCTGATGATGCAATAAAAGACTCGGAACCACACAGTACAAGATTGCTTCTTTGTGAATATTTTATTTCTGCCATGTTGCTATAACTGTAATGTGTGGACAGAGTGCACACATCTCCAATTTCAACATATCCCCAACTTAAAATGTTTTTATCAAAAATTATATTAAAGATTTCAAAATCTGATTTTCAAAACTACAGGTTGAATTGCAAAAATATTCAGCAGTTAGCTAATGGCTCTTTAGACAAAGAACACAACATAAGACAAATTAAATATGTCAATATAAAAAGCTTGTGTAGTTAGGGTACACTGGAATGTACAATTTGGTCCCTTTGAAAAGTTAATGAAAAGTTTCCTAAGCAATAAAATACTTACTCAGTTCTGTATGGTCAGGGGTTTTTCTGTTACAGTTTAACTTGGTCTGGTATGCCCAGTAACTTGATAGCTGATGTTAGCTAATGTTAGCAAACTTTATATTTATTTATAGATATTACTGTGTAATTGTACATCTCTAAATCAGTTTGCTGATTTTACAACTCTTCTCTACTTGTTCTACCATTACACTACATTTTAGCATTCTCCATTATCCCTTAATTACCACTTGTGACCACAGTAGCTGCTGCTCAGCAAAATTCACATTAGCTAGGTTTGCATTAAAGGATTGGTTAAGTCTAGCACAATACTCACGTGCCACATGTGAATTGAAAGATTTATTGTTTGCTGTAATTATTCCCCCTCTCTATACTGGCTGTGAATCATACCTTCATAGCGGGACTCGTAGCCAGATTGATTGGGAATCTTTGTACTGGTAGTTGCGAGTAGGTTTGTTGGTGGTGTTTTGTCCCAGCAACAAATCTACATGGCTCTCTGTGGGTGCTCATCACTCCAAACAACATTGTTCAGAGAAACACAGAGCAACACCTTTGTACTAAAATGGTGGGATCCAAGAATACCAATCTATCAAAAAAGAAATGTATTCATTAAATTCTCAATTTAAAATAACACGTATTCACAAACAGGTATTTTTTAACTGGATACCAACTGTAATATGGCTCTACTGCTAGCCACCCCCCGACTGATTTACAGCTCTGCTTTATGGACAAAAAGAGTAGTGTGTGATCTGAGAGGAATTTAATGGCAGGGGGATGGCAGCGTCCATCTGTGGAGTCAGAGGGGGGTCTCTAATCTCCATCTCTGAACCCCCCCACCCATCCACCCACCTACAGCTGAGATGGACAGAGGAAATACTGTAAAATGGGAAGAAGAGAGGGGCTATTATACTCCAGCAGAGAGCTTGTTTTGATGGCTCAGAGTTATTACGGGAGCTTAAGGATCAGGGTGGGTGTGTTTCTGGATGCCTGAGTGGTGTGCAGAGATGGGAAAATGGAAATGGAATATGGAACACACCTAAAAAATATATTCAAGATGTACAGATACACTACAAAAGATATGATGTAACTACACCTGCTAATATAAGTATCTAAATAGAAAATAATTTGCATTTTTTTTGTTTTCCATCATATACAACAAAGTAAGTCTCTAGAGATTTCAATGGCATAACCACATTCTCATACCTCACACTCATCCCATTTCTGTTTTATACTGTATGCATGAAACATGTTGAGATGCATTGTCATCTTGGTAATGCCTGCAGGGAGGAATAGTTGTCTAACACATATTATCATTTACATTTTACTGAACATGAGGTTGCAAATAAGATATTTTTTCACCTATTGATACTAGTTTGCATGAGCCATCTGCATGAAGAAACTGTAAGGTTATGACAGTCAACATAAGTCTTATTTACAGCAATCCTATACTCTTGTAATCATAACATGTGACATGTCAAAATGAAAAAGGCCAAGGTGTCCTCACTGAGAGAAAGTGGAATGGGAGCACAAGCAGGAAACAACTAAAATGTCTCCTACTGAGGCACAGTCTGATTTACTGACAGCTCAGACTTTGACAGAACTCATCTCACCATAAACTAGAGCCATAGAGCCTCAGAAGAAGTGCAAACTTTTTGCTAAAGCTGGAACATTTCTATTATAATTATCTATTATAATAGACTATTTGCATCTACACACATCATTGCATTGACTTAGCACTGCCTCTAAAATTAGATGCTCATTCAGTCTTAAGATACCTTAACAGTAGTGCAGGTAGTGAAGAGTCATGAAGTCAGCAAACTGACCCAGTAATGTCAGTTTCCCTGCAATATCTAAAGTATGCTAACATTAGCTAACATTTGCCACCATAAGCTACTGGTCATACCAGACCAAGTACCCGCAAAACCCCAGAATGTGGTGGTGGTGATGTTTTATTGTTTATGAATTTGTTCATTTTATTCATTCATTTTAAGAAAAAGTACATGTAATTTCTTAATTTAAATGTTCTATAGTCTTACTTTAAGTAGTGGGATTTGTGGCTGAGAGGGCTACAAGTCACCAATATCTCCTGTAGTTTTACATTAATTCTATAATAACCTTTTGATGAACTTATAGTTATTATAGAAGCATGTGTTCACCCTTTGATACTACAGCAGTGTCAGAGCCTCATTAAACCCTGGTCAGGTGCAGGGTCACAAAGCCAGGTCTTGAGCTATTCAGACCAACAGTTAACATGGGTTTATCCCGGGTCACTGCACTGCTGAGTGAAAGGAGTCTTAACTGGATGAAACAATGTATGACTAATGTTTACTACCCTCAGGCTAGAGACCCATGTTGAGACCAGATGTGTATGGGGGGGGGGATATTGCTTATCAAAAACAGTTTTGCAAAATTAGCATGTAATTTAAAGTCCCCTTCCATTCAAAAGTGTGTTTTTCTTCTTGTTCCTGCCGTTAGATGTTTGAGCTTCACTGTGCAGAATGATGTATGTGCAGAGTTTGACACTAGAAGGTTGTTTTCACATTCATCTGCTGACGGGGGAAGGTTTCTCTGTGCTCATTGAAAATCTGATTTTAAGGGCCTGTGAGCATGATTTGTGACATCACAGCTAGTTTTGAAACCAATCCTGGTCCAATATTCCCCTTACACAAGTGTGATGTGGAAACTTGAAGTCTCCAGTGCACAAACACTGAGAATGGACTTTACAGTGAAGAAGAAAACATCTTGTGTTCAACAGTTAAACTTCTGAGATGAAATATATTTACAAATAGTATTTATAGATTCTGGATTTTTTTAATGAGGGAGAAGGAGTAGATGTAATTTTATGGATTTGAATGTAAAATTTTATTGTTCCAAATATTTGAGAGTATTTTTCATGGATCTTTAAGTTATAAAGAGAAGTTAATACTGCAAAAACATTGTTACCATTTAAATATGATGGAAATTAAAAACTGCAAAGACATTATTTTCCAATAATCATGGAAATGGCTAATATCAAACACCAAACTTGTATGCATCTCCATTGAGAAAACAGTTTAAAGGGTTAGACATTAAATTAATCCTGTTGTATCATTCAACCATCTATGTGTAAACACTCCTGTATTTAAACTGTTTTCTCTCAGGAGAAATAGAGATGGGGGCTGGAAGCACAACACAGAGGAGTTTCTTTCTTCTTCCTCTTCTGTGGCCTCAGGCAGTTCAGCTCCCCTGGACCCTGTGTGTGTGTGCGTGTGTGTGTGTGTGTGTGTGTGTGTGTGCGCGCGCGCGCGTGTGTGTGTTTGTTGGGAATCTCACAGGATATCAGAGGGCTCCAAGATGCACCACTCAGTGATTAGCTGTGCTCAGCAAGCTCCACAGAGAGCAGCTCAGACACACTCAGCCCCCCAAAACACACACACACAGACACACACACACACACACACACAATTTGTCAGGCTGACAGAGACAGGCAGACTGGCAGGCCCACTTGTCACTGGCTAAGCTGATGAACTGACAAGTGTGTGTGTGTGTGTCTGTTGTGTGTATGAATAGGGGTGGATGCATTTTGTGTATCTATGTACTGTCTGTTTTTATTCATGTGTACATATTTACTGTCAGTGTGTGCACATTGACTGCATGGATAATAGCATGTACTGTATGCATCCTTGTGACTGTGAACATGAACAGCAGGGGTCTGGTCGTGCTTGTTTAGAGACTGGCGTTGACTAAGCCAAAGCCTGAGCAGGATCTCAGGGTGGCGACTGATGCTGACAGGCAGTCTGGGGACATGATGAAAGTCTCAGTATCACAGTCCAACATTTTCAACATAAATATCCTGTCACAGGGCTGCGACAAGCCTTTTTGGGGACCTAAGCAGGATTTGATTAGCCCCCTCCCCCACTACCCAGTACATTTATCAGTAACGTGCTGGTGCTGGTGAATCTTTCCCAGATTGCAGTCGTCATCAAAAACCTGGCTGCTGTATTTTCTGTACTTTCAACAGACGAGTTGAAAGTACTCGTCGAGTAGCATCAAAGGAATTCAAACTGCCAGTATTCAACATAAAATCAGTCTTTATGTTGACATCTTACTCTCTTTACAAGGCCCTCATAAATCCCTGCAAGAAGATATTAAACTTACTCACACATTCTTAGCTTTTCAATGAATTAGGCCACATCACCAACTACACACAACTCACACACCACGTCACCCACAGGCAGCTTTAGGTATTTAAAACATTACCACCAAGCTGTCAGACCTGCACAGTCTCAACTTCTGCTTATTATTCACATGACACAAGCTGACTTAAACTGTCTCATCATTTTCTGATATGCTACACTTGTCCATTTGTATCAATGATTCACTATCTTATCATTTGCCCAATTCATTTAGGTGACTATTAGCTGTGGAAGAGACGTAATTCTGAGTTTCTCTGTCCTTTGAAAATGGTCATTTTTAACCACAGTAGTGGCAGGGCTTTAACACATCAGTATGCTACAAACAAAGTTCTTGTTGAATTGTCAAACACAAATGTCAAACCCCATCTCCCTACACACTTCCAAATTGGAGTTCCAAATTCCGCATTCGGAAATGTGTAGGGGGTGGCCTGTAACATTTCAAAAGACAATCAGACAATCAAGTCCATTTCACACAGCGATCGTCCAGGTGCACACAGGTGAGAAAACAAGGCAAGATATATATTTTTCTCTCAAGGCCCTACAAAACAGGTATAAACACATGACACTTTGTACAAACAAATTCTTTGAAGAATACTGAACCCTTTAGGAAGGCAATGTCAGTCAGTTGGCCCACCACTTTGATCCAGAGTGTATATCTCAACCACTACTGGATCATTTACCATGAAATTCTGTACAGACATTTGTGGTCAAAGAATGAATCCTAATGATTTTGGTGATCTTCTGAAATTCTAATTTGTCCAGTACTTTGATTTGTGATCAAATACCTGCAAAACTAATATATTCCCTCAGATATACTTTTGTTTTTTCAACCTTTATTTATTCAGGGATGTTTCACTGAGAGCCAGGCTCTCTTTTGCAGGAACACATTGATCACACTCACAGTTTAAGCTCATTCATTGTTTCCACATCTGCATGGGTCCCTTTTTCGATTTTTCATTTCTGCCAAATACAACAAACTAGGGATGTCAGTTTTAATTAATTTTGCTTTCAATAGACTGACATCCATTAACCAGTAACTAACTAGTTAATTTTTGAGAAAAGTTGTGATGTAGCTTTCGTTTTTGAGAGCTGTCGGTGGTCAGAGCTAGCTTGTCTGCTCTGGTTAGCTCATCCTTCTTCACTTCACAGTGTTTTCAATGCATTTAGTTGCAGTAGCTCTTGATGGCATAACGTACTTGGGCTTGAGGTACCGAACTAGCTCTCTCAATCCCTCGCCCTCGACCACACCAATTGGCAGCATATCAGTCTCAATCATTTGGCTCAACAAGTGGGTGATGGCCTAATAACAAAGTAACACTTACATTGTTATTACAGATAGACCGTAGGATTAGCATGCTAGGCTAACAGTCCGTCAACTGTGTGACTATATCCGCGCGGTGAAGTCTTTCAGAGCACACAAACACCATAAACACAGCTGTCACCTGCCCAGCACGGTGCTGTTAAACTGAAGACACCTTATTTTTATAGAGTCTGTGGGCTACACACAGCACGGCACGACTATGCTAACAATGCTAGCCATGCTAACTAGCTGATAGCCACCATACAGGTTGGTAAAATGGATCCGTCATGTCTCTTTGTATCTTCGGGTTGGTGCTCCTGTCAGTGTCAGAGCCTCCGTGTGAGATGCTTTGGTAAATGTATGTTTTTAAAACTTATTTCAGGGCTGCACTAACTCTCAGTCTCGCAAGGTACCGAATTTTGGCACAGATTGAACTAACATGAATAACGTGAAGTAACGAGTTCAGTACCCAACCCTAGAATGCAAATTAACCTATAACATCTTTTATGAAATCACACAAATGCTTCAAAAGCAAAACGATTTCAACAAATCTGGAAGCTTCATGAAGTTTTTAAAATCACTTACTCTACACCAGCACACTGTATACTACTTCAAACCTTCAAACCCTGACTTTCACATCAGTTAAAAATGTTATACTTCAACTCTTCAGATCATCACATCAGATACATCAGAAAAAAACTTTTTTTAAACTCCTGCCTGACCTAATTGAGATGAGTTGATCCTCTTGACTTTGATGCTGTGTCATTTATGTAATTTAATCTACTTACTTACTTTTTTCTATATTTTCTATATTTCCTTAGATGTTTGCTGGTGTTTATTAATGAGATGATATATGTGATCTTAATATTTCTATTGCATTTTAAATATTTTCTGGATATATCACACAGATTTGTATCTAATTGAGGTTGAAGTGATTCCTGGTGAATTGTAGGAGGAGTTCATTCTGAGCCACAAGGTGCAGTCTGTTGCCACTAATGAAATTTTTAGTCAAATGCTGGTCACTGTGAACCCTGCCTTTTGTATATAATATATATATATATACCTTGAAAAAAAATTCACCAAAATATTTGACAATACACTTGAAACCAGCAGAATGGTGTGTGATTTTTTTCAGAATCTTCTCACCAACAAGCATTTTAAGTTTAAACAGACAAAAATACCCCAGTCTGGCACATGTGATGTCATTGCCTCAAGTTGTAAGAAGGTGTGTGAAAACTATACCTTCCCAGTGGTGCAGTCAGTATGTCACCTTTCCTGGGGAAACAAAGGTTCAGGGTTCAAATCCCCAGGTTGCCGATTTGAACTTGTTAACCATGTGGCATATTTTCACATTCTTCTGAAAGTCATATTAAGTTGAAGACTGCCCTTTGTGCTTGGACCCCATTCGTTGGCACTTGCAGCTATGTTTTTTTCTTTTCTTTTTTCAAAGTGGCTTTTTGTTTATTTTGACAGTTACTGCACCTGACTGACCACATGAAATGAAACCATCCCAGTGTCAGAGTTAAGCCCCCAGGAGCAGGATTCCTGGCCAATGAAGAAGCCAAATATGGCCATGAGGGAGTTAATTTAGCAATATTGTTCCCCAAAATACATGGGTTTATGATGTATGAGCATACAAGAACAAACCTGAAAGCTGGATTATGCTGTGTGAATAATGCTTGAGTGGTTCGATTTGTACAGACATTCTGATATTCTTCTGTTATTGTTAAGGACTTTGGAGCAGTCCCCGAATATCAAACTCTAGATCACAAGGTGACTCTGTGTGTCCAGTATGAAAACAAAGATGGATGACTGTAAAGTGACTCCTGCCTATAAACAGCACAAGAGTATGAGAAAGATGATCTCAGTATATGTGCACAACAATATTTTAAAGTCAGAAGACTAGAAGAAAACCTCATACAGATACATATTGATTAAGTAGTATGCAATTAGATATTTTCCATAATTTTAATAAAGCAGAAAATCAGCATAGAATTTGCATTTGACATTTTGTGGGTGAGCCAAAAATAGCTTGGAAAAAAGGGAAAGAAAGAGAAAAGATTACTGATTGGTCATTTGCTTGCAAGAAGCCCTGCTGCCTTTAGTCCATCTTGAACTGCATAATGAAAGCTCCATACAGCAGGTAACAATATTAAGAAGGCCCTGTGGTGGATATGTCAGTGCAGAGGTTATGACCCCATTTCCACCTGGTATTAATATGTGGTCTGTAGTTAGATATCTTATCTGGATAAGCAATTGGTATGTTATCAGATCGTACAAGACCACACATCTGTCTCACATTGTGACTGGATCTCAGCCAGGTGTAAATGACATCTGTAAAGTTTGGACATATTATTAAAGCTGCCTCTGTATTTTTATAATAATAGATCAAATGACCATGTGTAATGTGAATTGTGTTTCTCAGAGTGACCCAGCACGGAGCTTTTTAGTGTCTTTCAGCTCATTGTTTGTTGTTTCAGTTCAGTCAGTGCTCTCACCAACCAGGCTGCTGTTTCCAATGAAAAGATAAACCCACTGTACACTACCTGCCCAGCACCAAAAATTATACAAACAAAGCTACCAACTAGCTGATGAACATAGTGGAACTCTCATGAGTTGTTGGAAAGCAAAACATAACAAAAATCAGAGTGAATATTGGAATTACACAAGTGGCCAGAAACACAATTCCAAATGAATGTTAATGTTGCCCTGTCACTGCTGAATGTGTAACCGTTTGTTACATATTTAGTTTGTTAACACATTCACCATAACAACTTTATAAGGTGATAATATGTCATTGTTGTGTTTACAGCTTGTTTTGTTGCCCCTAAGTGGCCTGCTTATCAGGTGGACACAAATGCAAAAATTAATGGAAAGAAAAATTCACAATTTTTAAAGTCTGTCTTAGTCTGGCACCTGACTGTCTGTCAACAGTCAGGAGCCCAAACGAACATTGAAACTTGCTGTGATCATTCCTCCTGTTCATACTGACCATTAGAAGAACCCCTTATAATGTACTTACAATGTAAGTGATGGGGGACAAAATCCACAGTCCTCCTTCTGTGCAAAAATTTATCTGAAGCTAATATGAAGCTTCAGTGTCCAAATGAGGCAAATCAAGTAGATATCTTTCAACGTTACAGTCTTTTTAGTGCCAAAGTTCCTCTTTTTGTTACTATACTTCCACCGCAGCTCAACAGGGAAACACTGTCAGGCAGTGCTTGAAGTGTGTGTATCATCAAATCATTAAGTATTTCATTCTGATTTTCTACAGTGAATAAACGACACTAGGCAGGGGCGGCGCTAGACTCTCAGCACAGAGGGGGTGGCGTATTCTAGAGGGGCCCATCTGATGAAGTCATTCTAAAATTCACAACTGTAAAAAATAGCTGATATATCCTATCCTATCCATAAACACAAATTATCAGCCAAGCAAGACTGTGTCTAAGAGAACATACAGTGAAGCCACTTTGTCAGACAAGCTTGTTCTGAAGAACAAAAAAAGAAAACAGGTTGGCAGTCGCATTCAAATAATTCAGCACCAAGGACAACGCTCGGCACTACGTGTATCAATTGATGAACGATTCAGCACCAATGCCAATAGACAGCAACAGGCCATGTCTTTCTTACATGGGAATAACTTAAACATCTACAACACTACAAGGCCTATTCAAAAACAAAGTAGACAGCCTACAACACCACAGGCAGCTATTAATGTGACTTAGGCGCACTTATGTCTGACTTAATGTCTGAATCTTACAATAATGTTCAGGTGTACATCAGTACTGATGTGCTGTTTGTTGCTCACCGCTGGCTGTGTGTCACAGCTGGCTGCAGCATCACATATCAGTTGAAACAATAAGTGTGTCTCCAAACTGAGAAACAGGCTGTGCGCATTTATGCACCCAGCACAGCAGTGGTGACTTTATTAACACCAGATCAGTCAGGATCTGACAGTAATTAAGTAGTAGTTATAGAGTTATAGAATATATCTAGAACAACAATAATAGAAATAGCCTAATGTTAATACTGTAGTAGTAGTAATAATAATAATTAATAATAAAAGGCTATCTATAAATATATTATTAATGAATAGTCTTTTCCCTTTATGTATTAGGCCTAATATAAGCTGATTTCTACAATTATTATTTAAGATTTATTCTATTGCCCTTCTGACATTTCTTTCTTTCTTTTTGTATTGGGAGTTTTTCCTCATCTTCATGAAGGTTTAGGTCAGGGGGTGTTGTAATGTGGGCGTGTAAAGCCTGTTGAGACATGATGTTTGCTAGAAACTTTAGTACAGCGGTTGCTGTGGGAAGAAAATCAAATCCCAATCTGGTTACTGCTTCAGAGGTGTCGCTGCTAATTTGCATAAAGTTAAACTCTGCTCAACTTCAACTCGTCACTCTTGGCACTGGCATTGTGTTGCTTGCTGCTGCCAAGGTGTCTGAAGCCCTTCGTCACCAGCTTTCATTAAAAATGAATGACTGCCGGCTGCTTTTGTCGCTTATGAATCTTTGAGTGTGAGTGTACGGTTAGTAACATAAGCCTAGTTAGCAAGGCTACCAAAAAGTAGCCTTAGGATGCCTTCAGCTATTGTTGTCTGTCACATGACCATCACCTTGCAGAATGTAGTGGTCCCCCTACAGAGGAGAATATGTTCTTTCCTGATTGATTAAAATGAAAAAAGGAAGAAAGAATGGGTATCGATGGATACCAACAGTGTCACAATTCTCAATTTAAGGAAAAGATTTACTGAAAGTGTGCCATCATGCTGTGGAAAATGCCCACCCCCATGTTTATATATCCACTGAAAGAGCCCGATTGAACGGCAAATTTTCCTGCTTCAATCCCAGGATCCTTATTCAGTCATAGCTCCAGTTTTTCACTTTGTCTTGGCAAGGCACAGTAAACAGCACTGCCAGAGCCAGCCAGCCAATATGGTGTAACTGATTTAAGGCGGATTAGAGATTCCTGTGCTAAGCCTGAGAGAATCCTCTCAAATATTCACAGACGGACTGAATTAGTGAAAGAAACAATAGCCATTTTCAATGCATCTTATGTAAAATGTTTACGTCCTGTGATACTTGCAGCCATTGTAGGTGGCTGGCTTTAAGTCACAAGAACATGTGACATGAGTCACATGTTCTTGTGACAGTTTAGGTACCATTTTTTCCATTAAGTAAATACAAAGAAAAGGAGAATGATTTACAAAATCCAACAGAAAAATCAAGCATTTTTGGCTGTGATAATGGCAAAACTAAGGCTGAAGGCACTGCTTTGAATCAGTGCTGTTTTAGAGTTATGAATATTTCTCAGAGGCAGAGCTTGTCATGCGGCAGTAAGTAATGTCAGTGGTTGAGCCGAACCACTTCATTATTCAGAGTGCAAGTGAGACAACTGGCAAGCTTGTATGGCAGAAATAGAACTCTAATCAAAATATAGATAACACATGGTGTGGTGTATTGTTTTATCTGTGATTTGTTCGTTTTCAACTGCATCATCAGGAAGAGTTAGAAGTATTCGAAGCTTACCATCATTTCAGACTGTAGTTTTAGTTGGTCTTCCTTCAGGTACTCGGCATACACTCAAAACTAGCGCAACAGATACATGTTTTTGTCCTGAAAAGTCCATTTTTTTCACAGATGTACAGGCACATAATGGTCCTCATGAGAGCAGATGTGTACCTTGTGATCCACCATAAAGGTGCAAAGTCATTTCAGACATGGTCATAGCATTTATCATGTCTTAGAGAAATGTCTGTCTACACCTTCTCCAGGCCGTTGGGTGTTAACAGTGTTTGCAGTGCAGAGGGAACATTTTGTGATATATTTGATTCAAAGATAGCTTTTGGTCACTGGGAGGGGGGCATTAATGTACATTTAAGGTAGAAATGGCAAATACAAAAATTGACTTGCAAAAGAGAGTATGATTTTATTGGATATAAAAACATCATGCATTCACACTCCAGATTCTACTATTCCTCATGCAATGTCGGCAGAACAGGAAGGACAGGAAAACATTACGTTACTCTGACTTGGGAGTTTTCATGCATTATTCCAAGAAAGTTACCCCGCTGCTAGCCTTGTAGTCACACCATTTAAATGCATTTACACTACAGCATCTAACTTTGAAAATGCTTTTTTGGTTGCATCCACACTTTTTCCAGTCCAGAAGTCATTTCAGTTGAGAGCTCTGCCAACAGTAAAACACCTGAACAACATACAGTATGATGCCTAAATCTCTTCTTCTTCACCTTCTTTTAAGTTGGCAAACAACAAAAACTGCATCAAAGCCAACAGTTGGACAGTTAGACTGGCTGACCAAATCTCAATTTTATATTCACAACTTGGTGACAAAATCAACATAAATACAAGTTAATGACAACAGCTGCATTGTATCATCGGCTACATCAACATTTAAAATGAGGGCAGCTACAGACAGTCTGTTACTCTTCCCAGTGAAATAGTGATTTAATCACATTTCATAAATGGTGTTAACCAGAATTCATACCCAAGCTGCTGCACTGCAGTGATAAAATCATTTTATAGTCGCAACGTCGTCTGACAAAATCAGCATAAATCCAGGTTAATAACAAAAGTTCTGCTGTGTGTTCGACTATACTGACATTTAAAATGAACGCTCACAGATGAGGTTTGAGGCAACAAGAAGTCCTTAACTTTACTGCCACACAGCCCCATGCAAAAGCTTAGTTTTTATCTAGAAAAACAATCCGTTTATACAAATTTATCTGGCTTATTGTGGACATGAATTAGCTATTTTTCTTGTATTAAGTATTTGTGGCAGTGAAAGCACAAACAAACAGACAGTGAAAAGCTCCTTTTTAATTAGCTCAAGCAAATGTATTATTACTGTAGCATTAATATTGTATTTTATTTAGATGCACCTGTCAGGGCAGCCATTTTGTCAGCAATCTGCTGTTGTTGCTCCTGTAGTTCTTTTCACCAAGTGAAAATTCCTGATATCTCCTACTTGCAATTACAACCAGGAGGCTGACTTGAATGATTTTTCTGACTTAGCTGCTTATAATTATGGCCTGAATTAAATGTCATGAACGCAGCATAAATATGTAACAAAATCATCTAAGCTCAAAAGTTCTACTTAATAGCTTTCAGAGCATTCAAGCACATGTCACGCTTCATCCTGCAAATGAAAACCAAGGATGAAAGCTGAATGAAGCTGCTAGTAAGTGGACCTTTGATCTTAGATTATTCTGTTACATATACTGTCCTGAAAGGTCAAGAATGAACTTCCATGCTCAAATTCTGCAAAACTTTTTCTACAAATATTAAATTATTAAAGTAATATTTTCAAAGACCCTGTCCCTCTATTTTCCAACAGAATTTTTTTTCCTGTCTTTGTTCAATATTGTTGATTGTTTATTTGTTCTCTGTACAATAGCTTTCAATACAATTACCCTTCAGGATTTAATAAAGATTTAACTGAACAATCATTCACAGATGTTTTCTCTCCTGTATTTGTTCAAAAAAAAAATTGAAACGAGAAATAAGCAAATCCAACATCTGACTTACAAATTTGTTCAGTCCCTCATGGAATCTTATGAATTTGTGAGTCAGTATTGTTCTTCGATTAGATGTGTGTTCAGGATTTTTTGTCAATAGCATAAGCAGATACCTGAACAATGCATTAGGAGAGCAGCAGACTCATAGTGTGCTAAATCTCTGCAGGCTGTTACCTATGGAAATATAAACACCCAGACAAGAACACCAAGAGAAAATAGCCTAAAAATCACAACAATAACAACATAAACCCTTTCACTAGTGCAGTTAATGCAGTATCAACATCAAACTGCGAGAACCGTCTAAGAACTGATGCTGATGGTGTTCAGGTCACAGGGGCACTGACAGTTGTTAAAGAGCTGAAATGAAAGAGAGTAGTGGATCCATAACTGGAGAGGTTGTGCAGTCTGAAGTGGCACTAGACATAGAGCTGGATATCACACCACCTACTCTAGGCATCAAGGTTCAGGGTCAGGGCTGTTGCAGCGACCAAAATCATTCTTGTCATTTTCTGTGAAGTAGACTATTGAGTGGCTATTTTACACCACAAGACATCTAATAGCCATCTATTAAATAAATAATTCAGTTTGTAGGTATGATTTCAATAGGCAATTTGAGTTTATTTCAGTATTGTACTTTTCCTGGCCCTGTTATGTAAGAAAACTGTCTATACCTTTCTCTTTCACTAATGTAATTCAGAATAACTATAGGCTACCACAGAGGTCTAGTTGGAGGGCAGTAAACCTTAATGTTTATTTCCAGCACAAAAAGGCTAATGTACATAAGTTTGACACTTGCAGCAGCAGGATCTGTAAAGCTGGTGTTAACTGACTAAAAATAGTTACTGTAGCTCCTGATGTAAAACTTTATCACAAGCAAAGATAACATTTCAGATCAATAAAGTTTTCAGTTTAGTCACCATACCATTGATGAGATAACCAAAATGAAAAAATGTAATTTTACTTACTATTAGTAACCTGTCTTAAGGGTCTGACTTGATAAACTTTATGTGCTAAGCATCAGGCTGGGGGGAACATTGTTTAAAGGATACTTGGGGGAATCATAAGAGACAGATTTGATGTCAGGCTGAGATATCCTGCCTTTTGGTCTCTAGTATGGGTCAAACTCCAAAAAAACCCTAAATCCTACACCTCCCATAATGCAACTCAGTAGTCTTTTCTTTAGATCTTTCAAACTCTACACTCCTGGTATACATCAACATTATACAGCTGAGGAATAAACTAACCTTTGGTGCCCTTTCAACTGTTTGATTTTAAAAATACAGTTTTATTCCAAAACACCACTTTCATTTACGATTTCACTTGAATCCCTGTATTAAATTCTGGATTGTATGCCCTGTAAGATATAGTATGTATATATTCTAATATGCCTATAGGGACTAGTAGTGTCAGTTAATGTATAATAACTTTACAGTGTCACAAAAAGGGTGGGGGTGTCAAACACCCAGTCAAACACAGGTGTAACTAATAAAGTTTTTAGGTGCACTGCAACATCATTAGTGTTATTAACTCCATCTGTCTGCCGTGAAAGACACCCATGAATCTGATTCATTTGGAAATGATAAAGAAACAGAAGGGTCCTGATGCTGGAAAGGCTATCAAGATTCAGGTTAGCAACATCTAGTCAGAAAGCAAAAAGACATGTGAAGTACAAGATGGATAGATTTTTTTTACAGTGAAGGAAAAGAAAACCAGTAATGCTCACAGAGCAAGCACATCAGTCAAATGCAGAACATGAACAGGTCTGTCTTGCTCTGGTGTTCACTGTCAGTATAACAGGTGAGCAATGTGTCTTTTGTGTGTAAAAACTGGCAATTTAGACAAAATGTCAGGTAGACATAACATTAATTCAATAAAATTCAATTTGGCTGGTTTCCCCAATATTATTACCAGTCAATGCAAATGCAATCAGTTAAAGTACGCACCATGGGGGGATTTTTAGTATGTAACATAGGTATGTAACTGCTATGTATCATATTATATATTTGTAAAATTACTACAATTACAACTTACTTATATACAGTATATTTATAGTAACTAATGTAAGTTCAGATGCTATATGTCAATAATATTTTTTTTACCCAGTGACTTTATCAAACTTATGGCCTGCTATACCTATATATTTGATCATATTACATGTTATGGTAGTGTACAATTTTCTTTGTACTCACCACTGAGTTTATGGTATTGTTCTCATATAATATCAATATAATAATAGTGTGGGGACTTTTTTGGCCACTTGGAGGCAGCAAAACAAGCTGTAAACACGACACTGACACATTCACCATAACTATTATAAAATAGTGAATGTGTTGGCAAACTGAGCAAAATTAATTTGGAGTCATGTTCCTTTGAGTACACAGATATAATTTGCATGTGTAAAAATGTTTTGTAGCTGTAGAAATATTTTCTGCATGTGTGAAAAATGTGTGAATTTTTACCCTGTTTTTACAGCTGAACCCAACTGGTCAAACGTAGAGTCAATCTGTCCAATCAGAGGGCAGATGGTTCCATTGCGTTCACCCCCCTGCAGGTCCTGATTTTTAAGATGGACGACAGTGCAGGCTCTCCTGCGACCCAGATGGGTCTATTGTACCTGAGGATGCTGTAGATATTAATGGTAAACATTTAATGTGTTGTGTTTATTTAGCTTGTAGTTAGTTCGCTGTTATTGTAAGGCAACGCAGTTGTCCAAATGCATATTTTCAAGTTCAGGAAGGCTGCTTTATGTACCCAAAATAGAACGGTAATGTAGCTTTCTGTCAGTAAATGTCCGCTAGCGTTACCAAAGTAGCAGCATCAACACTGGCAGGAACTTTTCAAGCTGAAGGCAAAGCAATCACTCAGCGGTATTACATACTGTTGCTCTGCATTAGCATGTTTGATTAAATAATGTAAGCAATGCTAGGCTAACCATTAAAACATGCTTCTGAGAAAAATTGCCCTGAGCAAGTTGCATCCAGATGGATCAGCAGTTGACATTACTGTATGACTATAAGGTGTTGTGCTGCCATTGATGATGTTGAAACTTTATTTCTAAGATATTTCTAATAAGAGTAATATCCAGTCTTCCCTTGTGCCAATAGGTAAATAATTCACTTTGTATGTAGTTGCTTAATACAGTACCAGCCTCAACCAGTCAGGAGCCAATGTAGACACAGATCAGCAGGCGGCATGACACTGCATGAAAATGTATCACTGACTCCACTGCTGTGCAAGAAGTGGTTATTACACTTAAGTCATACATACAAAATATGAATATTGTTCATCCAGTTAATCTATTTGGCATGAGCGTCAGTTCTGGTCAAACTGTCTGTGCTGCTTTCTGAAATAAGAAAAAGTACTTCAAAACAATACAGGCCACATCTGTGTATTATTAATGTTTCCAAACAGTAACTTTTTGTTTAATGCAAGGATTCAATATGTGTATTCTTTGAGAATTTTAATTGTATTTTTTCCAGAGGCCACAGAGACAGAAGATGCCCCTGCATCAGATGAAGACCACCTGTGAAGTATCCGCAGTCACGCACCACATCAAACTACATATCTGCCATATTAAATTGCCCTCTACATAGCTGTTCATTTATTTTTGACTTGTAATCCAACCTTATGTACAGTCATAATTCATTTTGTTTAGCTTTTTAAAGACTGCATGTCACGATTAACTGTTAATGTATTTTCCATGCCATTACTCTAAATGAAGGTGAGGGTTATTAAAAATAGTTAATGGTACAATGTTGTAACAAACATGTATTTGTTCAGAAACAGTTCACTGTAGTCACTTTATTGCAAAAGAAACAATAGCAAAAGAAATATTACATAGCAAATAAAATGAACATAAGTAACCTATTTACAGTATGAAGCACCTCAAAGTATTTACAATTGAAAAATGTAAATGGCAGCTACATCCTCATACAGATGAAACTGCCTTCTGTGACACTCTGGATATCAGATTCTTCAAAAACAGCAATTTGGGATGACAAGTGTGACCTGGACCAAAAGTTCCACACTGCCATGCAAATACTGTCTGTTATCCTCCGCTGTGTCTGGCAGGTTAGCTATTAGCTGGGTGTCATTCCTGATCCTCTGTGCAACACTCTCTCCTGCAATATGCGTGTCTCCATACGCAGCAGCATTGGAATAGTCATTGGTTGTAGCATTTCCTCTCCACAGCTGTCAGTATTTCCCTGAATTTCTGACCAACACACTGAGCAGGATCCTCAGCACCAGGATCATCAACACCCTCTGCACCTTTTTCCACAGCCCCTGCTGTGCTCCTGTCCACTGCTCACACTTCCACCAGACTGTTGGCTCGTAGAAGCACCCACAGGGATGAATTCAACAGCTCTACCTGTGTCAAGAAACAGACTAAGATTAAAATGTAAACCAATCGCAGCACAGAATATAATCAGCTTCCTGCAAATTTACTGACTTACTGTTACCACCAACCTTACCTAAGCTAATAACTAACACTAACTTTATCTTAGTAAGCAAGTCAATATGAACGAAGCTTCTGTAATCCCACAGGAGCTAGACTGTCCTAGATGCACAAAATTGTTAATACAAAGGAGTGGGCCAGCATTCATGTCTAACTATGTTTAATTACAGTACATGTCTCCATTCTTGCTTTGCCTTCAGCTTGAAAAGTTCCTGTCAGTGTTGATGCTGCTACTTTGGTAACGCTAGCGGACGTTTGCTAACAGAAAACTACATTGCTGTTCTATTCTGGGTACATGAAGCAGCCTTCCTGAACTTGAAAATATACAAGAGGGTGAACACAATGGAACCATCTGCCCTCTGATTGGACAGATTGACTCTGCGTTTGACCAATCAGATTCAGCTGTAAAAACAGGGTCAAAAGTGTTGCACACAAAGGTAGGAAATTTGTGTGTCTGTCTCTCAGACTTTTGCAAAATCTTACTGTTGAAAAAAGTCCTGCACAAATTTTAATTACACATACACAAAATATATTTCTACAGCAACAAAAACATTTTACATATGTGCAAATTATATCTGTGTGCACAAACCTTTTTCACACATGCACAAAATATTCTACAGCTACAAAACTTTACTACACATTCACAAACCATTTCACAAACTCAAAATGTTAATGATCGTTAATTGATTCCATACAACAGCTGCCTTCTGACTCAAGAATACTCCTTCTACTAGGAACCACAGAGTTGGGAGATAATTCTCTGTGGGTTTGTAATTATGAGAGACTCCTTTTACATTCTAAGCAAGGATGGATTACCAACTGGGCAACTGGACTGAGGCCCCATACCCAAAATCTCCAGGTTCACCACATGTCAACTGGTTTTGGTAAATTGATTAACTGAAAGGAATCAGCATCAGTTAAGAACAATATCAGCCAAGGCAGGTCCCATGTTATTAGCTAATTTCATGGCTGTGTCTTGTCAAGGAACCCTGTGTCAAAATTAAGAGCTTTTAGTTTAAACTTTACTAAAGTTGTGTTTAATGAAATAACCACAAACAAAACACAAATGAAGTATTATTCCAGCATAAGATTACTGGTTACACTGGATTAAATGGGAATTTGGAGGCGACGGGGTGTATTGCTCAGAGGGCAGTAGGGGCCCAACAGCAAACTCCTGCCCTGGAGCCAGAGGTGGACCTATGGATGGGCCTGGATGTCCACAGGCCCACCCAGATTGACAGCTTGCCCACCCTATCAGATTCATGAAAACTCAGTCACTCAGTCACTCAGTCACTCAGTCACTCAGTCACTTAGTCACTCAGTCATGTAAGAGGAAGTTTTCATGAATTACATGACTGAGGTTACACTACATGGCGCACACACTGTCAAAAGGCAGTTTTTTTTTAGCTAGCAGCTAGATGAAAGTTGGAAACTATGGCTAAACAGCTATGTCTGAGACTTTCCTCCACAACAAAACCGGATCCAGACACGTCTGAGGTCATCGATATTGACTGGAAGCTTGAACAACTTGAGGCTTTTGTCTTTTGAAAGAAAATGAATTGACACTTTGGATTACGATGACATAATCAACCTTTTCAACTCAAAGCCCAGAAGACTCCGCCTTGTGTAGGCATAGTAGCCAGAGGTAAACCAGTGTTTTTTTCGAAAACTAAAAAACTCAGGCCCATCCCGATTTTACCATGTCTAGTTATTAGCCACATTCTGTATCTGCCACTGTCTGAAGCCTCTTCACAGTCTAATCTGGACATGATTCTGAGTAGTCAAAAAAATACCAACAGTGAGCTTGGAGACAATTTGGATATGTGGGGTAGTGCATCTTTAAGTGGCCAGATAACTGTGCCACTTTGTGTGCCTGTCCTCAAGATATGGTCTATACTGTAGGCTATAGGCTAGAACAGCCATCTTCAGCTGTGACACCTGCAGGCTGTAGGTGTTGGTGGGATCCATGTGTTGGCTCTGATCTCCCAGCCTCCATTATCATAGGCCAATCAGAAACAACACAGGCTGTATTTCATGTGTTCTTGCTGCTGAAAGGTTCTCCTTTAAAGAAGCAGCCAACTGGCTTCTGAAAATAAGGGCTGATTGAAATGTGTCTGTTGGGTGGAGCAGGGATGAAGATTGAGTGAACGGTGTGTGCGTGTGCATGTGTCTGTGCGCGCGCGCGTGTCCATTTAATCGCCGGCGGTACTGTAATGACCAATCAGCAGCTATTTCAACTCCTCAATTTGTTGATTTGGTGAGGGAGGGGGCTGTGGGACTGGGGTTGGTAGAGAGAGAGAGAGGAACTGCACGAGAGAGAGAGCGCGCGGTAGAGGGAGAGGGAGAGAGAGAGGCAGTGAGCACGGGAGAGAGGGGACAAGCAGAGAGAGCAGCAGTCCGTCTCCGCTGGATTCACTGTTGGTTTCCCCTGTAAGAGCTCCGTCCTCAGCACACAGCGGTAAGTGGCTCTGCGCTGCTTTTACTGTCCTTACCGGCGGTTTCAAACCACATTAAACAACTGTTTAGATAGGCTTCATTATTAGGCTACATGTTTATAATATTAAACCGGAGTCTTAATAATTTCGAAGCTGTTCTGACAGCAGCCTGTTCATTAGCAGCCTGAAAGTGGCCCGGTGCTGACAGAGGGCACGCGGGCACATCGTGGGGAGTTGAGCTATTTCACGGTCAAAGTGAGGAAACATTCGGGTAATATGCTAGTCAGCAACTTTATTTCACACTAGGCTTTCTTCAGCCGCTTTTCGGGCGAGTTTTTGGACACGCTAACCTGTGTGAATTCTTGAAAACCCTACTTTTAGAATTGAAATGATTCCTAATTAATTTTGTCTTTACACCGGTGGTTGTTGGAGGTGAGGGTCTCGCGGACTGCAGCGTCTTGCCCTCTTACCGCTGACAGCAGGGTAGGCTGAAACGGAAACTTCAATGGAAGTATAAATATTAGACGTTTTTAGTAGAAATGAGTGAGTCGGTTTTTTGTAAATAATTTGCTTGCTTTTTAATCTATAGTCAGCCAATATTTGGGAAATCCATTTAAACGGAGGTTTAAATAGAGTTCCCCGCTACTCGTTGAATTAGGGTCACCGTGTAGTCGCTGAAATGCTGTTGAAACAACCTAGAAGTAAAAAAAAAAACAAAAAAAAAACAACTTCAATTCATTTATTCATTGTTGGCAAAGGTTTTCTGTTGATTCCGGTGATTTGTCTTGGGTCAAAATGTAATTTTGTGTGCTCATATCTCAGTAGCTATCTAGTAAACTTGATGTGATGTAGCTATATAGTATAATATTAATATTAAATAATATATAATAGTATAATATTACTGGGGAAAAAGTTGTAACATTTGTGGCGCGGTCTTAGTTTTCTATTACAGTCTTTGTGGTTTTCGTCATTAACGAGAAAGAGAGAGAGAGGGAGAGGCAAAGAGACCCAGAGAGAGAGAGAGAGACGGTAGCAGAATGAAGCGATGCTGATTTGTTCCGACTGATTTTCTTCTCTCTCTCTCTCTCTCTCTTTCTCTGTCTGTCTGTCTCTCTCTCTCTTTCCGTCTCTCTCTCTCTGTGTGTCTGTCTGTCTGTCTCTCTCTCTTCATTTCTGTCTCTCTCTCTCTCTCTCTCTCTCTCTCTCTCTCTCTGTCTGTCTTTCTCTCTCTATCTTTCTCTCTCTCTGTCTCTCTGGCTCCATCTTGGTCCTTTTTTTCTCATCCATGTCCCCACATCTGTTGTAGCATCAGAGAACATTTCCAACTCACTTTTCTTACTTTACACTATATGCACATGAACAATTCAACAATTCTTTGTTTCCCTGCTTTGTCTTGTCTCTAAATTCAGATTTATTCATGTCTGTTGGCTTTGATGGCCTGCTGTATTTAGGGGCTGGTAATGAGACCCGAGCCTCTGTCAGATTGTGGGTTGTGAGTTTGTCTTTCTAATCTCAGACAGGTCAGCTCGTGTGGCTGTGGTGGCAGGTTTGGGTCAAACGGTGGCAGTAGATCAGGCTGTTCTGTGCTGGGTTTGACCTGCATGGAGAGCCAGATGGGTGGGGATATCCACATCTGGGCAGTTTTACAGCAGTGTTGTTGCAGTTTTATTAACAGTGTTGATTGTAATGTTAATCACAGAAGAATATTCAGAACCCTCTCCTCTGTACTTGTTGGAACAGAAGAGTTTCTTACTAGTTTTGGTAAAGTGACAACATGACAGGCCAGTAAAATTGTGGGGGTTTTTTTTGAAGATGAACAGTAACATTGACATTTTCAATGTGTTTGTTGTTTGATCATGACCATCTGATGGTTTGATGACCATATAAAGAGCAAAATATGTATAAAGAAATTTCGAATTTACCCTATGATTTTACTTTTCTTTTGGTGGAAAAAAAGCAGTCCAGTTGAGTCAGCAGCTTTTAAAAGCGGGTTTGGTAGCTGATTTAATAGACTGACACCCATGTAAGTGCTCAGTCACAGCAACAGGAACATATTTGGTGTCTTGACTGAGTTGGTTTCTGTAGAATAATAAGGAATTGTATCATAGTGAATTAAATTTTTAACTCCTAAAATTTAAACCATGGAAACCCTTAATGGACTACTAGAATTCAAGCCCCTGGACGGTATCAGACCCCTCGTTGAGATTCCATTGATCTATGGGATTGTGGGATTTCCCAGCATGCATGGAAGTGCCATAGAAATGTACTTAGCACTGGCATCCATCATCCTAATTACGTGGCCTGAGTCAGTGCTCACATTAGACATTCCTTACTGACTCAGATGTGACCTCCATGCAGCCTAACAGCCCATCTAGAGCAAATTCGTCACTTACAGTTTTCCAGAGCCAGAGTCAAAACTAGTCTGCTGGCTGGTAGGAATTTATTGTAACTATTAGCACGAGTTACGAATCCAATCCACCCAACAGATTTTTTGTGAGTGTGAGAATTGGTTAGTGTGTTACTCTAATAATGCTCCTCCACCAGTACACTCTGCCAGGCAGCAGTGACCAGTGTGAATTTGTTCAATAAATTATAATTAAAGTCAAATAACAATTTTTGGTGGATAGTAAATATGCTAAATGTACCAGAATTTGTAAAAACGTCTTGTGTAGCTTTTCTCAATGTTCTTCCCAAAAAGCAGGAATATTAATAGATTATTTTCCTGCTAATTATGTAGACCTCCAGTCAGTTCTGGTGGTCTGTGTAGTCCATTAAAAGTACAAGCACTTGAGTGACATTGACACTGACATAAATTGGTTCAGAAAGCCTGTCCCACAGTGCCTACATGTACCAGGATGTATTGTTTATGACTATAATGGGCAACTCTCATAACCACAATAGGGGGCTCTGTTTCCCTGAGTTCAGCCTCTAAGGCAACACTGCTTCTCAGCCTGGATACAACTCCCAGGGTGGTCCTGACCCTAACCTTAACCGTCTTTAATCTAAAGCTAATCATAACTTGTCATTTGTGGACCTTATTGGAGACAGAACTGCTGTTGTAAAATCTGACAGCTGACTGAGCTGTAGTGCAATCCCCCCAGGCTACCTGGATGTGGAAAAATAAAAAGCAGCTCCATCAAACTCCTCATATTTGTAGGACTTTCACAGGGTGTGTCCTGAGATTTAACACTTAAACAGCATGTGCATGTTTTCCACTTCACAGTTCAACAAGATTAGTGTAGAATAATGTGAGAGCATAACAGAAATATCAGAATATAAGTAAAAACTAAGAGCATAAAAAGATTTTGTTTTAAACATGACATGTAATAAATTGTATTAATTGTAATAAAACAAACACTGCTCAAATAAAAACAAGTATATTCTCCAACTTACTACAAAAACAACATTTTTAGTGCTTTACTAAAGAGAAATAAAAGATGACATAGATCAATACAATGGATGAAGGAAGAATAAGAGCGTCTATAATAAACAATGCAAGATAGAGCGAATGAGAAATGTGTAGGAAGATGCAATTAAGTAGCAGACAAGCTAGCATTATAACAAATTAGTAACCAAAAAAAACAAGATTATTTTAAGGCCTTAAGGTAAAGTAAATATCAGGTAGAGATTTATAGAGGAAGATAGCGACACTGCCAGCCAGTCCAAAGCCACAGTTACACGACGGCAAAAGCTCACTACTAAAGTCACCTTTAGTCTTTATCCTGGACACAGTCACAGTCAGGTCAGTCATGCAATATGTAGTCTGTTAAGCAGTTAAAAGTTCAGAGAGATAACCCGGAGCCAGGCCAGGAAAACATTAGCACATAATCACTACAAAAATCAGCGAAGCCATCAGTGAGGAGAGGGAGATATTTGGCCTCTCTCTTTGTTGTAGGTAAAAGCCTTGCTTCAGCACTCTCACCACACTGGAGGCGTTCTCTTTTTGGTTAAGGCAAACAAACAGGACACTGCAGCAGTTAAGGCAAGAAGAGATAAAGGCGTGTAATCCTCTGTATCGCTGAAACTCAGGATGGATCTAAGTTTAGCAATACTCCTGAGATGAGCACAAAAGCCTGAATAAACAAGTATTTTAGTGTGTCATTCCAAGTTAGGCCTCGGAAACAAGCTTAATGTGTTAATAAAGCTGACTGAGGGCAGCTTCTTTTTGGCTGAAAAAGTATTTTTTCTACAGTTTTTCAGTTATGCAGAGAGGACAATTTATAAATTTCACTTTATTGGCAGGTTCAGCTTGGATATCTTTATCAAACAAAATCTTATGTACCCTGCTCTCTCTACAGTCACTTGATTTCTTACATTTAATGTGAATGCTCCAATCATATTCTTCATATAAGTTATCTGTCCTGGAAGAGGAATCCCTCCTCTGTTGCTCTTCCTGTTTCTTCCTTTTTTTTCCATGTTAAAGGTTTTTTGGGGGGAGTTGTTTGTTGTTGTTTTTTTTGCTTACTTTAAATTGAAGGTCTAATGATAGAGGATGTTGCATCACTGCACAGATTGTAAAGCCCCTTGAGGCAAAGTTGTGATTTGTGATGTTGGGCTATATAAATTAAAATTGACTTGACTTGAATTTTAGAAAATGTTGATAAAAGATTTGAAAAACTTCCTTTTACACTTAATTGTAATGTTTGCCGTTACAGCCTTGTAAATATCAATTTAGGCATATAGTGTACAGTATAATGTATCTGAAAACTGTCAGACCTAAAACTGTTGGTATGATGTTAAAAGGACTGGAAAACAGTTTGGTGCGATGTATGGATCAGCCTAAACTGGCACAAATATCAACATGAGGACAGGACAAGAGAATTGCAGGGATCTGATGACCTTAATTTGATCAGCAGTCAGTTTAGCAGAAAACAGGCAGCAGGGGAAGAGGGCTTCCCAGTGCAACTGATAAGTACTAAATAAAAATCTGGGATTATATGGGCTCACTCAGAGGAGTTCAGAGATATATTTAGGGCTTACATCTTCAATCTTTTAAATATGAGATCATATGTTTTCATTAGCTGGTGATTATCAGACACTCTGAACTTCTAGCTTTCATTTAGCTGTTAAACTGTTTTCTTTCATTCTTGAATTCTTTCATACTTAAAGAGGATGTACTGATGGCATCTTGTTTTTAGTGGAGAAATGTTATCTAAGACTGAGGAGCTCTTATTGACAAAGTGTAACAGAACTTGTTGGTGGGAGAACACAATATGACTACAATTTACAGTTTTTAATGACTTGTAAGAAGTGAAAACAAGTGGATTATTATTGATTGTTAAACCCTTGTGATGTAATTGAACATAACGTTTTCAAAGATTTATTACACTGTTGGACTGCCAGACTCCTTTGAAAATAGGAAGAAACCATATTTTTAAGGTTTCCATTTTCAAATCCTCACACCGTATACAGTTTTAACAATCTTTATCCTGATATGATAGGTTTTATGAAAAAAATTAGTTGAGAAATAGTTTATGAATAAAAAAACTGGACAGGAATATCTGTTTTTACACATTACAGTTTCATCACATTGATATAAAAAATCATGAAGAATAAATGAAAATATGGCAATAAAACCATAAAGCATTCCTGCTCATTGATTTGAAACACAGCACACAATGGCCTAATACAACCAGAGATGTTAAAAGAAGAGTTACCACGGTATAAACAGTATGACAAAATCTCTGAAGGTAGACAAATTTATACAGTTGATCGGCAAATCCCCTACCCTGTTTGGATTACTGTTACAACAGGGATTACAATTAAAAAGACAAGTCATCTATTGATACATATTACATGTTCATATTCATGTAACCTTTCATTGTACTAGCAGTTCATACTGTGGGCCAAACAGCTAATGACGACAATGTTGAAAAACACTCATGCTAACATTTGAACATCACGGCTGGATTACCAACCAGCAGCCAACTGCTCTTGGAGCTCAAAAGTCCCAGGTTGAGTGTGTGTCAGTTGTTTTAGATAACTTGGTTAATTAAACAAAATTTGGCCATGTTTAGCATACAGTACATTGTATTCAGTGTAAGTATTTATGACACCTCAAAACCAGTTTTTAGTATTTTTATACCATTCCACTTTTTACCGTGTGAACTTCTCCTACAAGATTTGAAGTTTAAATTGTAAAAGAAAATGTATTACGAAAAAGCTGAGTTGCTTGGAATACTACCAGTTGTTCATGATTACTCACTGTATGTAAAGTCATTAGGGAGTTCACCACACATAGCTATCTACAGAGAAATGTTTTTGGTGCAAATACTGTTATCACATATCAGTTCTAGTGGAGGCAATGAGTATTAAAAACACTCAGTACATGATGTCATCTGACAGGCCAGCCACTCACATACATTTAATTATAGAAGCTCTGGATGCTAATGAAGCCCTGAAACTGCTCTGTGTGCTAATTTACGTTGATGTCCGACAACTGCCCTGACAATAGTCTTTGTGCTCTGTGTGTGTGTGTGTGTGTGTGTGAGTAGAAGGTGATAACAGTGATTCGGTCCAGGTGCATCGTCAGATACACTGAGTGGATTAAATAGCAGAAGTGTGGCTGTAGTAAAGGTGTGTGTGTATGTGTTTTTGTATCCATTTGATCATGACTACTCCATAGAAAGCACATTTCCTGTCCATGTTTTCCCAAACGATTTGCTGATTCAAACATGGACCAGGTCTGTTTTTCTAACCTGTAGACCTGCATCACCACCAGTGTGTATAATTGCATGGAGAGCATGGACTGAAGGAATCTTTTAATGCATTGTATGCATGGTTGACATATAAGACAGCCATAACAGTTAGCTATCTCCTCCCTGTCCATAACTCCAGGCAACAGCACATACCAAATTGGCGTGCATGTGAATAGCATCAGCTTTTAACACACTGCAGAAAGCATTCACATCAAATGAACAGTTTTCCTCTGACAGGTGTTCAGCTGCATCTGTCTGGAAGAGAGCCGCTAAATTGTTGTTTGAAGACAACTTCAGCCTTCCTCTCAGCTGGCTTGACAGCTTCTCCAATTACAGCTCTCTAGGCCCAGTGTGTTGTGTTTGCAAATATACTAGATTGCTGTTCATCAAAGCCGGGTAAGAAAGAATGAAAAGATGTGGCAGCATGTCGAAATGCTCAAGACTGATGTACCATTTTGACTGAAATCAGGTGAGATGCTTTTTTGATCCTACAGCAACTTGCAAGCTATCTAATTAGCATTAGATATAGGGTGACCATATTTTCAAACCCCCAAACCAGGACCCTTAAGTGTACCGCACATTCATGCACACGCACGTGTATGCGCTTATGTACGCACTATAGGCGTTTTCATCAGGATGGGGGACAATTATTTCAGCGCTTAGCACACCTACCAAGCGCACCTTTCAACACCATGGACAGCGCTTCAGCAGACGAAAAATTATGTTTTGTCTCCCAAAATCCACCAAAATATTTGTCAGTGTGCACAAGTGTGAGCTTCCAGTTAAATGGCCGACTGTCTTTTTTAAACAAAACAAGGTACAAATTTCTTTGTGGCCTATAAAGAACTTTATAGGCCATAACATAAAAATAACTTTAACTTATATCTTCACAACACTATGCCACAAGCTGGTCGCAAGTTTACAAAGATTAAAACATTAAAAAATAAAATCACAATTCAAGATTCAAGATTATTATTACTTTATTTTCCCACACAGTGGGAAGTTTTTCTTGGGCTCTTCACCCCATGGATGTATTATAAGAGCTGGATAGGGCTCAGCGAAAAATCCCCCTGTGGCCCAAAAAGTATTTTCCCCATAGACCACCATTATAAATGAGATGGAAAACTGTTGACAGAACACCTCCAACTGCAAACAAGGTCAATTATGCCTCTTTCTATTATGAATTTTTGATCCATGGAGGTTTTATATTTGTAAAACTTTCTTCAAGCAGAGAAAAGTAATTTAAAAATCCATGATGTCATCACAATGTAAAGTCTATGTGCTGGGCGGGAACTCGCGGGCAGGGCCAGCGGGAGAAACACCACCGCACATATTCAGTGGGCCGAACAATGCAGACGCAAACCTGGAAGCTAGAAACTTTTTTTGGTGTATGTGCCAGCTGAGCAATTCTTATTGGATTGAATGAGCGCCATTTTTGGTCTGGTATCCAGCTCTTATAATACATCCATGCTTCACCCATGCTGTAGCCATAAAAAGACAACATTTCATATACAGAAAAAATAAATAATAAATTAATAAATAACAAACAAGGTTCTAAAAGTACCTGGGCAAACAGAGAAAACAAACTCATCAATAAAAAAAATAGAAAATCACTTTTTTGTTAAAAATCCCTTATATAAAAGATCATCTAGTTTATTGACACCGGGATAAATGAATTTTTAAATCTATTTAGTCTGCTACGAGGAACTCTGAACCTCCTACCAGAGGGCAGTAGCTGGTATTCAGCGTGTACAACATGGGATGGGTCAGTTACAATCCTATTGGCTTCCCTTAGGGTAGCCTGTTCATACGTAGATAGGGACCTATGCTGTTTTACCCCTATAATCCTCCAAGCAGTCTGCATCAGTCATTACCATTTTAGTGTTTTACAGATATTTGGATTCGGGACACCCAGCTTGAAACCGGCACAATCTCGGACAAACCGGGACATCCGGTCACCGTAGTTAGATCGCTAACCTGAGGTAACAAAGAGAACTTTGTTGAAAATAAAAATATTAGCAGTGAAAGGGGGGAATACCGGTACATGATGAGAACACACTATAATGTCACTGAGGAGCTTTGCCAAGGTAGTTCCTGGTTCAAAGGCTGTTTCACACTGATACAACTGAAGTGGAGACATTTTAAGCATTGAGGGCAGCAGGCTTCACAACATGCTGCCACCAAACCTCAAATAAACTGAAAATAACTGAAAAAATTGTCACAACTGGCTTCAAAACCTTGATACTAAGGTCCATTATGTAACTGCAGCATTGTGTTCTATGTTGAAATGACAGCTTAATGGACAGAAGCTCAGATTCACAATAGTTAGAGTGGATTCCAACAATGACAGCAAAAAATAATCATCAACTCGTCCATAGAAATAAATCTACTTCTCCACTGTTGACTTATATGCTTAGTAGAGCGGCAGCAATTAGTCTGATTAATGGATTAGTTGCCAGCTATTAAATTAATCACCAACTATTTTCATAATAGTTTTATCAAAGTAATTTATCAAAGTATAGTAATTTTGAGTCATTGTGTAAGGAGAAAATTTTCAAATTCTCTACTTCCAGCTTCTCAAATGTGAATATTTTCTGGTTTCTTTAGTCCTCTGTGACAGTAAACTGAATATCTTTGGTTTGTGGACTGTTGGTTGGGACAAAACAGTCAAACATCAGCATGGGCTTTGGGAAACACTAATTGATACTGTTCACAATTTTCTGACATTTTATTTGCCAAGCAACTAATTGATTAATCGAGAAAATAATTGACAGATTAATCAATAATGAAAATAACCATTAGTTGCAGGCCTAATGCTCAGTATGTTCCAAACAATCGACCCTTAGCCAATAGTTTGTTACTACAGAACTTCAGAGATATGAGGATCGAACACAACACAAAATTTGTGTATTCAGCTCTATTGTGAAGAAAAATTGATTGTATGGAACATACTGAACATACAGGTCAATGCTGGACAAATGGATTATACTGCAGGAGTGGTCTTTTGAAGGTTTGGTTTTTGCTGTGACGGGTCTTCACTGGAATCAATTGTACCTGCTGCAACAAAAAGCCGAGCAGCTGCCATCCTTTACATTCACACAAGCTTTACACTTTTACAACCACCTTTCAAGCCTACAGGCTGTTACTCACAAGATACATTTTTTGTGGTGTAGTCCTCGTTTTCAGTGTTTATGTGATAAGTAACTGTCAACACCCTCAAATTTTAAATTCACACAACAGCTGTTAGAGAAATAAAAAGCATCATGGCCCTATGGAGAAATGCTGTATCAACAGCAAAGAAAATCTCCAAATAGAAAATGCAATTTAACTTGAGAGAGTTGGTGAGACTTTTAAAAGAACTGAAAATGTTGGAACATTCAAAGGGAGGTTATTAAACAGAGTCACCTAAACTTGCACAAGTGCAGATAAAGGATTTCTCAGAAAAGAACAATTAGTAAAACTGGAGATGTGAGGACTTGACAAGACACCTGTTATAACTTCCATGTGGGAGATGACTGAATAGGAAGAATGCGTAGTCTCTTAACCCACTTATTTACCTACGCCTTGTTTCATAGGCTGTAAAAAACACAAAGGCAAACATGAACTATCTTTCCACATGTGACTGTCTTATTTGTTTGGTGTGAAGTGGTCGTCATCAGGCTTTGTCTGCTTTAATTGGAGGTGAAAGGAGAAGCAGAAGCGGGTGATACAGAGTATATGTTGGCTAAAAGTAGTTTGAAACAGAATACTTAATAGACTCCCTCACAAACCAACCACTGATGTTAACTGCACTTCCCAGAGAACTGTTGGGTTTTATAAGAGTACAAAGACAGGCTAAGTTGTTAAATTTTATTCGTTTTTTGATTATGGTTCACTTTCATTGGATTGAATTGGACAGGACGTTCAGCTGTGATGAAACAGTATAATAAAAGAGGCTGTATTTCAAAGAGAGATTTCATTACATTGCTCTAGATGGGTTGTCAGGGTTTTTTTTAACATGTTTTCTGGCCCAGTTTTTATCTTCAGTGTATTCCTCTGTGTGATGCTTTAAATAGAAAATACTACATATTTTGCCTGGAACAGTATAAATGGTACCATAAGTCCTATGTCTGTAATTTGTTAATTACAGACTTGTTAGGGAGCTGTAACCCGACTGGCAAGAACATGACTAGCAAGGTTATTAATGTGAGTTACTGACAATGCTTTAGTCCCTGAGGACAATAGACGACCACATAAAGCCAAGTGCTCTCCACTTGCCATGACCTTGTACAGCATATATACCACTTGGTTAGATAATGTACTGTACAAATACTCCTTTTTTAGCCATCGCCCACTATCAAGGCTGTGAACTGCTAACACTGATCTTCAGTCCATCCATCCATTTTCTACACCCACTAATTGTGTGCTGCATCACAGACTGGGTCTCATTGGGTGAAAGGCAGGGAACACTTTGGGCAGGTCACCAGGGAGGGTTTGATTTCTTAAAGCGTAAATCAGTGCCATACCATCAGTTGCCCCAGTTCATTCTGCAATGTGTGAAAGATTTTTCTTTCAAGACAAAAATGATGGATGTAAATGGTTGGGCTACAGGTCTTCACAGGTCCACTTGATTTCTGGTAACTGACACCTAACCCAAGTCATGTTGGTTTGTAATGATAATCGGATCTACAGTATGTGTCAATAATTCTAGTGCCACAGTGGATCTGAGCAGACATGTATTGCTGTTTGTTGATGCATCATGTTGCTGCAAGTGTTATTGATCTCTCATTATTTGGTTTGCTTGGGTTGACCACATTTTGGATCTGGTCCAATTATCTCTGGATGT
Organism: Scomberomorus guttatus; assembly: GCA_038419695.1. Classification (NCBI taxonomy): domain Eukaryota; kingdom Metazoa; phylum Chordata; class Actinopteri; order Scombriformes; family Scombridae; genus Scomberomorus; species Scomberomorus guttatus. The sequence goes on from CM076457.1 coordinate 4,386,762, forward strand.
ATTAAGATCATATCTGGCTGTCTGGTCTCTTTCAGATCAGGTCGTTTTTTTAAAGAATTCATTGATGTAGTTGTGGGTCATTTAAAACTTGTTTTACTGGTGTTTTTGGTGGTGTCCTGGGAATAATCCAGGAATGGGTGTTAAAAGTCCTCCTGTACAATGAGCGTATACTCAGTTTATGTACGGGGATCAATCAGCAAATGTTTTATTTGTGAAATAGCCATATTTTTAAGGTTCAGTTTAGATAATAACTGAGCACACACATGCCACCATCTTTAACAACCAACAACAATCATTATATGATTAATAATTAGTAATCCCTATTATTACATCCTTCAGATCTTCTTAAAGGGTCAGTTCACCCAAACTAGAGAGGCATATTTTCTCACTTACCATAGGCACTATTTCTTTGGTAGAAAATATTTCCAATAAAAACAGTTTACTGTGAGGTCTGTAGATTATCCGGGTTTATGGGGACATCATCTCTGGAAAGAGATGATGATACTCCCTGTATTTAAAAGGTTTTTTGGTTGTCAAAGATGCTGGATTTGTATTTCTGTGCACAGTGTTTAAATGGTTACTTTGTGAGTAAAGACTTATACTCACTCTATCTTTATCCCCTGGAGCTGGAGTTTGAGCCCAAAGAGTGCTCAAATTAGTCACTTTTGGACCTGACATAGAAAAGAGTGGTGTGGAAGCTGGAGCTGGCTGGACTTATTATTTGATTGTGGTTCCTGGAACAAGTTGATTTTTCTCACTTGACTCCTAAACTGCTTCCAAATTGGATTCATCCCTTGTAGAAAAGATTAAGATAAGAGGAAGCTACACTGATCCCCACAGTGAGAAGGACGATGAAATGTACAGAAAAAGGGGATGAGACAAATGTATGCAAGTGGGCAAATTAAAGTGGATGATTAGATCAGAGCTGAGACATTCATTTCAACAAGAAGCTTTCTATGAACTGAGCTTTGTCTTGTCTGTGTGTTTTTACACTTTTCACAATGTCCTTGCCCCTTATAACCTCAAGTAAACACACACACCAGTTTACAAGGGTAGATGTTTGCTCATTTGCATAGTAATGGCCTTCTACATTCCAAAGGCAAGTGACAAAAGCATTGTCTCTGCCTATGTGTATTCCTGCTGTTTCTCAGCTCTCTGGCAGCCATAAAACAGGAGTTCTCATGATAAAATGTCCTTGTGAATGAAAGAACTGCAAACAGAGCACCACTACAGACCCCCATAAACACAGTCATACACAAAGCAGCTTTTACTCCGGCAGACAAAGTCAAAACAAAGTTGAGTTTTCCTGTTGCAACCTTAACAAGTAAATGTTACTTCTACATTTGCGTTCTCAAAAAAACCTTTGTTGCAAATGTTAGTATAACGCATGATAAAACTTAAAGTTTTTGTTATTGTGTCCAGCAGAGCCCCCACATCCCCTGAACTTTAGCAGTGAGCTAGATGGAAATTTTATTTATTTAGGGTCTTTAATGATCCCTGCAAGAGATTGTTGCAGCAGTTAGTTCTACTACTGTGAGACTAGGGCAAAGAAATGAAGGTAAACTTAAGAATAGGGGTTATATAAACATTATGTAAACACAACCAACAGCACAGCATGAGAAATGTAACTGGAAAAGACTGAATTGGCAAGTAGAAAATATGGAACCCAGTGATCAGGAGAATCCCTGTGAAAACAGAACTCTAGACGGTTTGCAAAGACACAAATTTGCATGTTAGAGTTCACCGAAGTTGAACTCTGTAAGAATTTACTTTGCCTATATGAACAAATCCACTTCTCCACCAGAAGTAGAAAAACTTTGAAGTAGCATTTAGATAATCATGTAGGAAGATAAAACTGAACAGTTAAATGAATAAATAAAATGTTTAAAAAGTAAAATAATAAACATTCTGTTTTCTAGTCACATCCCTGATGTCACCTTGTGCTTTGGGAAAACATGATGGGCATTCTTCACTATTTTGTGACAGTTTATAGGCTATTCAATTATTTGACATTTGACATTATTTGACAGATTAATCGTGATGAAAATAATCATTAGTTGTAGCCCTAGCAAAACCTGGACCACCAAAGGAAGAGACTCGGATGTCCCCTTGCAGGATTTTAGGTCAATGATTTTCTAAAATTCCAAACTGTTTCCCGCTGTGATTTGGGTCTGCTGGTGTGTGATAAAAGCTGCTCATGTTGTGTCAGGTCTCTCATCTTCCTCAGTCCTGCTGACCTCCCACCCCAAGCCCTCTCTGTGGTTATATAACACTGTAAATCCTAAAGTACCATCTGGTACCAACAACACTATCCATCACTAATTGTTGTTGATGCACATGGCAACAGTCATCAGAGCTCACACGAACACACAAACTGAAACATATCCCTGTGAGGACCTTCCAGTTTACCTGCCCAACCCAAAAAAGACAGAAGAGACTAAATGAGCCCACTTTACTGTATCTTATAGTAAAACCAAATGCATCTCACTCATGCACACACTTGCATTCATTTCCTGGAGACTTACCCTAACCCTAACCTTAACCTTTTTTCAATTTTTTTTCAGTTTTTGTCCCCAAGTCTAAAATGTGTCCCCAAAAGTAGAATAAGTCAGACATGTACATCGTAGGTCATGTAATCCTTGCCCCCAATGCTTGACCCCCCCCCCCCCAAGCCCCCCAAGCCCCCACCCCACACACGCAAAAACACACACACACACACGCACACATTTCAACATCTATTATCCCCCCTTTGTTGAGATTAAAGCAGCTCAGGTTGCATGGTGGATTAGGTTGGTTGGGGCTTTGTAATTGCTGGGAATGGGTCACCCCACTGAGTGTGTGTGTGTCTATGTGTGTGTGTTGGGGTCAAGCATTGGGGGCAGGGATTACATGACCTACGATGTACATGTCCTGTTGTGTGCTTTGTCAGTTCCTGTGAACCGTTACACACCACTAAAAGCCTGCTTGTAAATGGCCCCAGTATAATGCAGAGAGAGCTCAGAGCTTTAGATCATATATTTATGTCCCATTCAGATCAAAGCCTGGATGTCATTTAGTTTGTATGTGGTGAAGATCTTAATATGCATTTACTCTCATTGTCCAAACTACTTGACTAAATACCATATATGTAGGTCATTGTAAGGACACACACTGTTGAGAGCTTTTGCATGTACAGCCCCGCCCCCACACAAACATTATAGGTTTGTACCAGAGGGGACAGGCTGGACATGGAAGGCTAAAAGTCTGGAGGTTTTTATGTAAAATAATGTTACTATGCTCTGTGCTTTAGGCAGAGACACTAATATAAAACCACATTCAAACACACTGTAATAACCATCCCAGTGGCTGCCTGGAAATGAGGTGTCAGTGCCAGTCAACCGATTCCAGTCACTAACTCCGCTGTCACATTGTGAGCAACCCCATCAACAAGGTCATTGATTTCCTTAAACACTGAGTGACCTCAAAACCTGGCCTGAATTCTTCATGCTGATGTAGTTTTGTTGGATGAACAGTGGTTTTAGCTAGCATGAACTAAATGGGTGAGCTGTTTGTTAAAGCCATTCAAAGCTACCAGATTGAAGTATCTGACTGAGATTAAAGCCTTTTTGGTCACTTGGAGGCAGCGGAGCAACCTGCAAACATAACATTTGAAAAATTACCACCTTACTAAGCAGACACAGAGGAACATTAACATTCACTTAGTCATGTTTGTGTCCTCCCTCTGGTTTGATCTCTACCAACTCTTGAGAAGTATAATGGATACTGCTACAGTATAATGGATATAGCACAACACGTCTGTTTTCAAACTAGTTTGAGAAAAAGGTTTTGTTTGGAAGGTGTGAAAGCATTAAAATGGATGGACAGACTGTGGAGTGGATGTTAAGGCTTTACAAATAACCATTTTACCATTTGAAAAGTGTCTAGGCTGCAGAATGGAGCGGCCCACTGCATGTCTATAAAAAGTATCATAAGTATTTCACATTTATTCAATTCATATTGGTGCACTCTGTCTTATAGTGAAGAAATGGCTTTGTGGATTAAAGACTTTTAGAACTGAAATCAGGTGATTAAATTGCATCTGCAGTTCAGATAGACCCATGAGCTCATAGCTGCCCTTTGTGGCCAATAGAAGAAAAACACACTCCAACTGTAGTTCTCAGCAATTACCAGAACCGACAGCCGTTGCAGTGGATGTTTTCCCCGTGGGCAACAGTAATGCCCAGTGCAACCTGGTGCGCCAGAATGAGACAGACAGCTTTACTATGCTCACATTTACTTACACTACACTCTGAAAACTCATGCCAGAATAACTCCTATGTACCTGTGCGAACGTGTAGCTTCTTGTGCCTTTTAAATTATAGCAAAATGGGACTCGTATTCTGTGTTCTGGTTACTCTGAGAACTCTGAGGTGATGTTAATTTAGTCACAGAGGAATTAAGAGACATGCAATGACCCATTTCCTTCTAATCAAAAGTGTCTGGGAAATGGATATAGATTTTAAAATCCAGAAGATATTGTTGTTGAAGATGATAGAGTTAGGTGAATAAAACAAATAAAGCTACAGTTAGGTTTAGGTTTCATTGAGGGTTTTGCAACTTAACCTTAATTAAGGTCAGGGTTTGAGATTAGTCTCAGATGTGGGCAGTGAAAGGTTAGGTGCAGTTTCAGTTAGGAAAGTATATTTGTTAGTTTTGTTGACCCATCATGTTATTTTCATTGGAAACCTCTTTGTTCTCTCACAAAATGATGTGAGACTGTGCCACTCAAACTAATATGGACCCATGGAAGTTGTGGTTCTTTGCTTTTGCATTCCCCTCCACAGGTTAATAAACCTGTTTTTTTTTCTTTTACAAAGAATTGATGTGTTGATTTTGTATTCTTTGCTGCATTTGGAAGCATCAGAGAGCCGGGTGATGCTAATAAGAGTCTTGATCACAGCAGGAGTGTTGAGAACAGAGTCAGGATGCTATGTGATGGCCTGCAGACCACACACTGTCGGCACACTAGCTGCCCGTCATACACAAAGATCACTGCTCCTGTGTGTATGTCTGTGTTTGTGTATATTTATGTGTTAGTATTATTGATCTCTGCTTTGTAACAAAGGGCTGTCGAACTACATGGACACATTGGAAATTGAATAACTGAGGTAGCTGGTGCTGTCCTTAGAAACCAGTGGCTGGGCCAGTGTGCTCCTCATTCATTTAATCAGCATCAGCATTTATAGACACTCTTGCTGAGACTTGTAGGACTGACTTCAGCCCACACAGGTAGAAATTTGTCGTTTCCTAGTAACCATTGAAAATGAATCAATCACAACTCTTTAGTAATCTTTGTATAAAATTGACCAGTTAAGTCGTGTACCATGTCTCTGAAAATACTGACATGCCGTTGGTCTTCCCTCTCCCATTGTTTTCCTGTTTTCCATGCATCATGGATTGTTTGTAGCCTTAATGTTGCTAGGCTAGAGTGTCTTAAAGTCTGTTAGTAGTGAGAGTGTTAGAGTCAGTCAGTCCTAAAAGTGTTTGGTAAGTCAAGTTGAACCTGCAGGAGTTTCTGAATGCTCGTGTAACGTTTTTCTGCCACAGAGGAAATAAATTTATGACAAGTGAAAACGAGTCCAAAGTGTCTTCTGATGTCTCTGCTGCAGAAATGGAATATATCAAGCTGCCAAATACCACTGTGACAGATGATAAGGAGTTCAAAAAGACAAACAGTCTTATAAATGCTAACTACCAGAGAAAATAATTTTTGACCACTTCCAAGAGCCAGGTAGGAGACTGTATGAGTATGTAACTATATTGTGATGAAAGTTATATTCAAAAAGTACTTTTCCAAAAACAGGTGTTGGGATGTCTTATAATCAGGGTTGCCTTATATTCAGGCCAATATGGTATTTAGCAACGAATTATTTATAATATCTGAGGTTTACATTTTTCTTCTTCTAGCAGTAAATAAAAATGTATCAAAATCCATACAGCAGTGATCTCTTTCTGTTTCAGGGCCCTAAAGGTCAACTAAATAGTTGGATTTCATTACATTAGTCTTACATTTTCCTAGTCAACTAGTAGCCATTAACTCAAGCCATTAGTCGACTAGTCGTCGCACATGTATATTAATTTACATTTACATTACAGAGAAATACAAAACTCCTTCAGAGTGAGATGTCTGTCCTCCCTCCTGCTCTCTGCTGTAAACACACATAACGTTAGCTGTTTGCGAGCAGCTACTCTCATGTCTCCCTGGGTCTCGGTGCTTGTTTTCGGCAGAAATTCTCCCGCTCTCTGACAGTCTGCTCTCGGTGTGTCTCTCCCCGGATGGCAGGCGGGTTGCCACAGTTCTGGTTCAAAGCAGCGGTCATCCTCTGGCTCGTCCTCGTATTCGTGTGCGCCGCAGCCTGGCTGTACACAGAGAAGGGCCCGCTGGTAATCCTGAGCAGCAGCAGCCTGAAAATCAGGAAAAAATGTTTTATTTCTCTCATTCACCAGCTTTGTTCTCTCTACACCGCTCGCTCTCTTCATTCACTCTCTAGCTCGCTGGCTTGTACTCCCTCATAGCAGGGTTGTACAGCTCTGATCTGTTTTTTTTTTTCCTGCAACAAACCAACCAGTGAAAACTTGGTTAACTGAAACAGTTGGTCAACAAAGATGGTTTGGTCAACTATTAAGCCTACATTAATCAAAGCTTATACTTGAATAATAAAGTATATTGTATACTTTGCTTATTTCATAGTTAAGTTTTGAATTTTGTATAATTTGAGTCAATTATTTGAGTCAGTTCTTTCATACAGGTGTCATAAATATGCAGTAGCGTACCAACTGTGTATTAATCTCTGGCTGAAAGTGTCACCAGCGGTTTTGAAAAATATTTTCCATTTCTATATCAGTGTCATAAGAGCTAAGAGAACAGTTTTGGCACAAATTGTTTTCATGAAGTGCTGAAATTGAACCCAGCCAAACTGCAGCTAGATTCAGAGGTTCTCAGGGGTTAGCTCAATACACACACAAACAAGTGATTTTCACCCAAAGCAAAGCCAGACTGACCTCAAGTGTCCACCAGTATATCAAGATAAACTAAGATGGAACAGAAACTAAATCCAAGAACAAAAAAAGCTTACTGCAGTAAGTAAAAGTACAGTCAAAAAATGATTGGCAAAGTACAGCCTCAGTGTTACAACTGCAGCTATACTGTGTCTGTTTGAAGTCTAAGAAAGAGCAATGAGCACTGACTTGCATGACTTCTAATCCACAGGCCTCAGATTTGAACAGTGAATACCTTTTAGAGAATTCAGAAAGGTTAGAAGTCTGCTTCTCTGGGAGTTTGGGATTCAGTTGAAATGTGCTGGAATATTAAAGAGTGATAAGAAGTGAATAAGAAACGTAGAATGCATGTTGATGCACTCAAGCAAACAGTTCAATAAATATTGTCAGTCTTTTTTAGCCACACTTGCATCATGGCTACAGGGATGACAGTGTTGACTGATTGGTCAGTTGTTTGTTCCTTTGGTCCCAAATAAAATAGCCTATCTTAAGAAACATTGCATGGATTGCCATAAAATTTGTGGTCTCTAGACTTGCATTGACTGTAGACTCTTAAGGTGACAGTATGCTTCAAAGTGCTTGTGAAGTGTCGGAAACCCCATCTCCCCAAGCTTTTAAGACAAGACAAAATTGGGGAGGACTGCTTCCAAGCAAGTAGGGAAGATTTGAACTTCTCTTTTTCATTCTTCACACAACTACTTCTGTCATTTTGTACAAGCAAGTGCAACACCATGAATGCTTTCTACTAAACATTGTCTGAAAGTGTGCATGGTAATCCCTGTCTTGTCCCTCTCCATGATGGCAGGCCTTTTACCTCATCTTCGAGTGTGGCCATTCAGAGCAGCTACAAACCGTTTGCCTTTGAAGTGATCAAAGGACTGAACAAATTCATTTGTTTTGAGCTTACTGCAGCCTTTAGCAGTGTTTTAACTTATATTACTAAAAAACTTGTGTAGATTTTTGGACCCCGTTTTTTTCCATCCAGTGACACCCAATGATGAAGCTGGACTCAAGGCAAATTTGTGATACAACTGCAAAGTCTCTAACATGATGATATGTACTGTGAGAAGATTTCTCAACTGACAGGATTTTTGTCATGCTTTTTATATCAAGGTAGCTGTCCCTCTAACATATTTGGGCATTTTGGCAGTATTAGATTTTTGTATGATTTTTGGAGCAATGTGATTTGTTACATATTTAATTTGCTGGATAAGCCAAAAACAGACATTCCTGTCTGGTTACTTTATACATAAAGATTTTCTCAATTGAATTTCCAGAATATGTTCTAAATCATAGTATACTGTATATGGATATTGTGATGTAGAAATTACATATCACCCACTCCTAGTCAAACGGTCATCTCATCAGTAATGGTAATATTCAGTTCACATAAAAATGTCTGAATTTACAGATATGAAATGTTGGAGCAGGAAGTTGTTTCCATGCCACTGTGACTTATTTTAAATGAGAGTTATCTAGGTTTCTCCAACAAATTCTAACCCAGTTATGATGTTTACATACACCAAGCCAAAAACTGGGTTACTTACTGACTGGGCTCTGCATGTTTCCTCAGACTGAATTTCTAACTAGATGACTGACAGAATGACTGACTGACTAACTGGGTGACTGGTAAGTGGATTGAGAAGACATATGTGCATTGACCATGGCTGGCTAAGAGACTGTCAGACTGACTGAGTTCTAATGTCTGTTCTGTATGAAAGAGAATGATTCATGGCAATGTCATGTGGATCACAAAAAAGTTGCTGAAAAAGTTTACTCTTTATAAACTTGTAGTCAAGTCTCTAAAGTCAAGGTGCAACTTCTGCACCTCGTTTATGGTTTATTCATAATGAGACTTCACACTCCCAAGGACCAGGGACTGGACTATCTGACGGCTCTGTGAGAGCGTATGTGTGTGTGTGTGTCAGTGTGTGTGTGCATGTGTGTGTGTGTGTCAGTGTTTGTGTGTCTGAGGGAGAGACAGCGAGTGTGAGTTAAAACTGGACAGGCGGTGTGGATGCTGTTGGCTGCCTTCAGATGGCTGGTCTATTCTGATGGAAAGGGGTGGCTGGGTTTGTGCTTGTCTCTCTCTCTCTCTCTCTCTCTCTCTCTCTCTCTCTCTCTCTCACACACACACACACATACACACACACGCACACACACACACACAACACACACACACACACAAGCTGCTCAGTGGCTGACATTCTCCTTTTTTCACCTCTAATTGGTCCTCTGGGAGTTGTCAGAGGTCTCAGTGGCTGTCTGCAAGGTGGCAACACACACACCACACACACACACACACACACACACACACACACACCACACACACACACAACCATGCATCAGGAGAAGCGGGAGATGGAGGCGACAGAGGTAGAGAGGCACTGTGATTGTCACCTGAAGGTCATGAACATTTATCACTGTTTGTAAAGACAAAGAGGGGGAGATGGGAGAGGAAATATCACGTTGGCCTGTGCTGCTGTTCTAGACTGGGCAAGACTGCTGTATGAATCCAGACTGCTTTAATAACACTCTCACTACTGTTTTAGGCATATCAACTCATACAGGCCACATAAATGCAATTTTATTTGTGTGAAAAGGCAACCAAGTTTCAACTTTTTGGTGTTGGCTCCAGCATATAGAGCCTTGTAAGTGATATCTGGCAGTTGTGAAGAGGTGGCAGCATGTCTTGCACAGCTTGAGTCTCAAAATAATTGAACAGACTCAGTAGTTCATTTCTGTACTCTTTGTAAAGAGGAGCTCACTGTTTCATTATGGGGACACTAGATTTTGATTATGTCATTTAAAATAGGTTGTAGAATAATGATTAACAGTTCTTTCAGACTGGACAAATGCATCACTCACTCATCATCACTCAAAAAATATGGCAGTTGTTCTGGAATCCTAAGATTTCTCTCTTAACTGCTGATGTGCAGCGTAGTGCAGGGAGTCTGAAGCATGAACTATACGACAATATCAGTTTTTGAAAAAAGTTAGTTTAGTTAGTTGCAGACATGTGACATAATGACCTAAACCACAGGTTCTTCCCAACCTCTTTTGTCTTGGGACTCCGATATTAGATCAAATTTTATCCCAGTCTTTTACAATGTTTGTACATTACAAAATTTGTTTGCTACTGAATTCTTTAAATGACACAGCAATTTTTGATGAAAAGTTGGGTTTCTACTTTCATCATCTATGCCAGATATTTTCTCAATTAATTGATTGATCATTTGTAAAATGTGAAAAATTGCGGATCACAATTTCCAATGTGATGATATAAAATTGAACTTAATATAAATGAACTTAAACCTGCAATAAATTATTTGACCACGTAGGGGCAGCAGAAACAAGTTGTGAACACAAGTCCAATATTCACTCTCTTTTAGCTCTGTTTTTACTCTATAGATAGATATCTGGCTCTTTAGCTGCTAAACAATATCCACTCTCTGATGTCCTCTCTGCCTCTTCCTGTCATCGACCCTCTGTCTGGAAGCTCGCCATCTCCACTCCATTTTACTGGCGTCAGGCAGAGCCATTTTGAGGAAATCCTCAGGAAGATGAAACCCTGTACTTGTGCCCTGGACCCCATTCCCACAGCTCTGCTCAAATCATACATCCCCATTCTCAGTCCCCTGATCACCCAAACTGTCAACCTCTCCCTTCAAACTGGTAGTGTTCCATCTGACCTTAAGGTCGCAATCACCCCCCCCCCCCTCAAGAGGCCCACCCTGGGCCCAGAAGTTCTTGCCAGCTACAGACCTATCTCCAACCCCCCTTTCCTGTCCAAGGTGTTGGAGAAGGAGGTTGCATCTGAACTTCAGGACCACCTTAAACACAACAACCTATTTGGAAAACTTCCGTCAGGTTTTCGTTCAGCACACAGGACTGAAACAGCTCTGTTCAGGGTTGTGAATGACCTGCTGATGGCAGCTGATGCAGGGTCCCCTTCTCTCCTGATTCTCCTTGACCTGAGCACTGCATTTGACACTGTTGATCACACTATCCTCTTAGAGTGCCTCCACACCAGCATTGGACTGTCAGACTCTGCACTTAAGTGGATCTAGTCCTACCTTTCCAGTAGGACTAAGGATGCAGGTCTAGATTGCTCTCTGTCACCTGTGGTGTTCTACTGGGGTCAGTCTTGCCCCCATGCTGTTTACCCCCTACATGCTCCCCCTTGGACTTGTCATCAGCAGACATGGGATATCCTTTCATTGCTATGTTGATGATACCTGTATATCAAAACTGCCCCAAGCCCTTCTGCAGCCATGTCACGCCTCAGCACCTGTCTTAAGGTGATAAAGGCCTGGATGAGCACAAATTTCCTCCAGTTAAACAGCAGCAAAACTGAAGCTCTCCTTATTGCCACACCAGATTCAGTCCTCCAACATACCTCACTCTCACCTTTGATGGCCAGGACATCCACCTTTCCTCCTCAGTCATTAATCTGGGTGTTAGGGTTGACCCTCACCTGACTTTTGATGACCATATAAGACATCTATGCAAAACCTCTTTCTACCGTCTCAAAAACATCTTTGATCTCTGGCCCTCTTTAACCCTGTCAGATGCAGAGAAACTTGTCCGTGCCTTTATCTCCTCAAGACATTCAAAACAGCGCTGCCAGGATACTGATGAGAGTGCAAAAACACAAACATAACACCAATTCTGTTTTCATTGCACTTGCTCCACTAAATGCTCCACTATGTTCACCAACTAGTCTACAGCTAACTGTGTGTGTTTGCCGTTTGGTGCTGAGCAGGTAGTGTACAGTGGGTTTTTAGAGGTTTTTTTCTGAAAACAGCTGCCTGCTGGCTGGCCGAAAACAATGCTATGAGAGTGCTGAGAGTGAACCAAAACAGTAAACAGCAGCCGGACAGCTAAACAATGAGCTGAAACTCACTACAAACTCGCTATAATCCTCTGTAGGTTCATCACTACAAGCGATTCCCTGTCATATTAAACAGTCGTTTGATACATTGTTATACAGGTTATAGCCACTTTTTCACTATTACAGATTTTACTATTTAAAAAATGTATTTCTGTTTTCAGCAAATTTCTTGCCACCCCATTTTGCATTGAAGTCCCAAGCCAAAGATTGGTAAAGATGGTTTAATCAGTTCTTGCCACATTCTTCTCCCAGCTTTTCCTTCTGTAATCTTACAGTGACTGATCACTGTAATATCAGTCTGCTTTGTTTACATGCAGTTAATGCAATGGCTGCATTTGTAGAGTTAAGCCCTTTGAGCAGATGGTGCTCAAGTTCATCTGCTGGTAGATTTAAACAACTGTCAAGAGTTTGTACTGCAACACCCTTTCAAAGTGTTCAGAAACTACTCTGGATAAGAGGACACACAAAAGAGTATTTGGAAAGTTTCTGATCTAGGAACCAGTCTGATAATCACACACAATTAATCACACAATGAATTGGGGAAATAACCATGTTATAGGATATAATCAGATGTTCTGATTTAGCTGCTCCCATATCCAGACCAGCACTTAGTCACTCTCTCAGCTCATTCATTTATGAATTAGTGCAAATGAAGTTGAGTTCTAAACCCATATTGCTGTTGACACAGTACATTATGTTTTGTGATGAAATCATCTAATTTAAAAAAAGTCAACTGTGAGAGCAAAGAAATGGGTCTGTAATTAAAGAATTCATGTCTATCTCCAGCCTAATATATAGCTATGACTTTAGCTGTTTTCATTTTGCTAGGAAATTTACCAGCTTGTAGAGACTGATTACAAATATGTTTCAGTGGTTTCAGCACACACTCAATAATATTTTAAACCATAGACATTTTAATTCCAATCCAGTCTGTAGACTTCTTACTCTTGTAAATGTTTTAACAATTCATTTCTTTTTCACCTTTTTCCCTCATAAACAGGGATTGTTTATTTACATTAATAATATGACTTTCCACCTCATCTTTACTGCTAGGTTTAATAATCTCCTTAGCTAACTTAGGTCCAATATTAACCAAAAAAATTATTAAATTCATCTGTAACTAAATCCACATCATTAGTAGTGGTATTATGCTTTGTCAGGAAATAGGTTGGGTAACCTGCTTATTTAGTTCTATTTTTAATAATGTCATTTAATACTTTCCATGTATTTTTATTATTATTTCTGTTTTCCTCCAATAATTTACTATAATAATCCCTTTTGCTGCATCTCATAATACTTGTCAGTTTGTTGTATTTTTGTGTTTTTTATAAATATATATTATATTATGGACAAAAATGTTTGATAGGTGTCATCTTCATCTCCCACATAGACTTTATTCCAATCTTGTTTCATTAGGTCCTCTTTAAAATAAAAAAATATACGTTGTGTTTTATTAGTTATCTTTAGTTTGTATCTTTACTTTAGTTTGTTAGTTTTAATGTCTTTATTGGTCCTAATACAGCTCTGAAGGATTGCAAAGACTGGTAAATGGTCACTTGTGTTATTTATAAGTAGTCCACTTACTACTTTCCTATCAATAACATTAGTAGCAGTATGTGGTCTCGTAATAAGGATATAGACTCATACTGTACATTGAGTTAATGAACTCTGTTGTGTGTTCTAGTGGGTTTAGCAAATCAATATTGAAATACCCACATACAAAAACCAGTTTCTTATTATTGTTTATGTCGTCATACAGCCGAGCTAATTTATCCCTAAATGTAGTATCAATGCAAGATCCTGGTGTTCAATATACACAGATAATTATATTTTTTGATTTCTCAATCTCAATTTCTACAGTGACACATTCCATAACATTGTCTATAACAAGTGACATACTACTCACATATTTACTTTTATAAATTTTATCAATGTATAAAGCAATTCCGCCACCCTTTTTTAAATCCTATTTATAAAAATATCCCTCCATTTCAGCCATAGCAGCTTGCTCCTCATTAAGCCAAGTCTCAGAGATCACTATTACAGTAGATTTCTTACAAAGTTGTTTTAAAAAATGCTGGAAAAGTTTGTATTAAGGCTCCTACTGTTGAAATGTATTACTGATATTACTCCATTCATTTTCCTGTTCCTATTAAACTGTTCTTCAGTATAGTATTCACAATGATTATACATGTTATGGTAAAAATATTCTCAAGATCAATATCTTTCTCCATATCTTGTAATTTATGCTCTGTGTAGTCAAATGTTTTCAGTCCCAGGCTTTCATATCCCATATTCCTTATTGGTTGCCAATCATTAATATGCCCAGATGGAGATAAATGACATCTGTCAAAACTTGTCATAGGTTAGATTTAATGTCCGTTTTATAACATCATATTTCATATTAATGTCATTGTGGGCACATTAGGTTGGTACAGTTCAGTCTGTCTCTCAAATTGTCCATAAATCCCATTAGCTAATCCAGTCATCAAAACAGGGATGACTATTCATCTATATTTATCCAAATTGGTGAGTTCTCTTACCATTGCTTTTGCTTCCTTGGGTGATCCATTCAGTTTTAGCAACACTTTGCAGTTTCTTGTCCACGTTGCTTGTATTTTGTTTTGCTTTTTAATGATGCATGTCTGCCTTGCTATATTGGCATTCTTTTTAGTTAGATGTTCATTCAGGTACACCTCAGTCCCCTGCAGCTTTCTGACCTGCCTCAGTATGTCAGTTTTGGCTTTTCTGTTCACAAAGCGCATTACAATTATCAGCTTTGTTTTACTGTCCTTCCTATGAAGCGTATGGCAAGCTGAAATCACATTGGTTTGTATATTCACATTTTGAAAGCATCTGCTTTTCCAAAGAAGGTAATTCACTAAGTAGGGCGTTTTCACCTTTTCCCCCAGCTGTAGCCCTGGCGTAGGTTTGGTGTCTTGTCTTGAGTCTGCTTATAATCAAATCATCCATGCAAGAATATTGTTCCAGATCATCAACACGTTGCTCCAGATCTGCAATTTCTCTGTCCTTTTCCTTAATAGATGACTTGAGCTCCCAGACCTCCTCCATTAGTCCAAGCAGTTTTGCTTGTTGGTTTTTTTTTCCAGTTCCAACTTTTAAAATATGTCGCGGCAAACCTTTGGGGAATTCAGATTTTTCTCTTTGTGTTGGGGATATGGGACCAGGAAGTAAGACTTAAACGTTGCAGTCACTCACTCAGTTCATTCATTTCATGTAACAAGAATGAAAGTGGCAACAGTATGATGGATTTGCTATCTCAAAGGTGTTTTAAAGTTGATTTTCATACCATCCTGGAATGAATGGAAATCCTATAAAGGTGGAGATACACATTCAAAATTCTGACTCACTATGGAATGCTTTGAAAAATGGCCAGCAGTAATTTAGTAACTTGGCCTGAATGTGCAAAAACAGTGGTGTGGTCCTTACAATGGTCAACTGTTCACATTTTTATCATCCTTGAAAACCCTCAGTTGTGATGAAAAATATCAACAAAATCTGTCAAGGCTTTCCTTTCAGGCACTGCAGATGCAGGCATCTGTTGTTTGGCTCCTAAAAAATTTAATTGACACCCTGTACACAAATAAAAGGCACTGAATAGAGAAGTATGTCATAGGTGGCTATCTATGTCATCAATGAATTATATTGATAAACAAAAAGGACTGAACTGAAAATGAATTATCAGTAGACATGAAAGCTCAACTGCTGTGATTTTGGTGATAGCTTCTTGAGGGCTTTGACATAGGCCAGCACAACAGTGCTTTAAGCAGCCTTTTTCACTACACAATAATGGAGCTGTAAGGCTCGTTAAAAACGGAGTGAAGGCGTCCAGCCAGAATCAATAAGTCTCCTGTGTGTTGTTCACCTGATTCAATTAAACCCTTTTCATAAAGCACCAACTTAATGGGACTAATGCAGTGCTTGGACAGAGGGGTAGAGTAAACATGAGACAGAGCAACATAGAGACAAGGAAGAGAAGACGGTGAGGTGGAGAAAGGGTGAGAATGTTTTGTGATTCATCAGTTTAAGGCCGAAACAACAAAATAAACATGAAAGTAACACGAAGTAAGTGTATTTCTAGTGGAGCGTGTTAAATGTCATTGCTGTATTGTTCAGGACAGTCATAGTCTTTGATTTTTACAATATCAGGATCTCCTTATCTCTCTACAATGTAGGATATAAGAATACGTTTGATGTACATTTTCAATGATGAGAATAAGCTGGTTTTATTGTGATATAGGAATTGTGCTGCTTCATCAAAGTTAGTGAAGCTACTAACACAGTCATGATGTGATGGCTGATGGTTGGAAACCACTGTTATATGTCAGGGCTGCACCCTAGTGCTGAAAACATGAATTGATGAGGTGGTTTATCCTTCAAATCAAGCACTGCAAGGCTAGTGCACAATGAGGGTAATTTGTTGATTAGTCACTGAGTCATTTTAATCAGTCTGTTCATGATCATGTCTGTTTTTCCTTGATGAGCAGCCTCAAAGAAGCACATCCCAACTCTTTATTGTCCCAAAAGTCTTTCAAAAAAAAAAAATCTGACATTGATCTGGTGTGAACAAAATGTTGCCATGCCATGTCTACAGAATGAAATGGGTTACATTTGTATGGAAAGTACCTCAGATAAAAAAGAACACTATTTTTGCTTGTTGCAGCAAGACACTGACCAAGCTGTGGGAAGATAAAAGCCTTTCAGTGTTGTAATTGCTGTGTAAGCATTACTTCCAGATCCTTCAACGTGAATGCGTATGGATTTATTGATCTGGTGCAGTTTTTAAGTGCACAAAGACAGTTTTCGGGACGTGTTTTTCAGATACTACAACCACTAAGTCAGTAGTCAATTGGACTTTTGAGGGAAATGTTTATTTAAAGCCAAGACAATTTGTCTCCCTGAAATGATGTCTGCAGGAGAGAGAGGAAGGAGACATGTTCAGTCTGTGTATGTAGTGAAGGATCTGTGTTGCTGCATTTATATTAGTTCCTGTAGGCCCTCACATACCACAGGTGTGAGTCCCTTCTCTTCTTACACCTACAGACTGCAGACAACTAGTTCACAACAGTACTAACATGTTATTTCTTGTGAAGAGACTGTAAATCTGTAAAGGCAATTTCCAGTGAAAGCTCTGCTCTCTTGGTTTTACATTTATAACCACCTCAGTCATGAAGGTGAGGTGGTAATTTAAACACTGTAAATGTGGCTTAAACATTCCTGCCTGGTTGAACCAATTAAAAGGATTAAGTCAGTAAAACTCAAGATTAAACATTAAAACATGGATTGAATCCAAAACAAATTCAATTTAACAATAAATTTGTCCAAATTCGATTCGGATTCAATTCGACTCATATTTTAATCATCAAGCATTAGTCAGTCCCTCCAGGAATCTGCAATTAGGCAATCACAAGAATTGAAGCACATTTAAGGAATCCCTGCTATATTTGCAAGAGAATTGTTGCCAGTTTCACCAATGAATGCAGTCTTCCGAACCAGTTTTATTGGCAAAGTCAATTGATAATATTAAGTCTATACACGAATCTTACTCCTAAAACTTTGGTTTATGGAGCCAAGTTTACTCAATTCAGTGTATAGACCTAGTTCTATAACAAGTCACAACTCCCGCCTACCTATCTGTACAGCTTAGCAGCTAGCAACAAGAGATCCTGAGATCCTACAATTCTTCATTCAAACTCATTAGGTATTATAATTATCAGGAATTGTGTGGGATACTATGGGGGTTTCTCACTGCAAGCAACTCCTTTTACATTACACATAGTTGTTTGATCCACTGTCATAATTGAAACCATCATTTAGTTCAACTTTAAAGAGAAAGGTATAAAACTGCAGCTATTATGGAGAAATTGAGGTGAAGGAAAGCAGAAGTTTAAAGGAGTTTTATATCCTGAGACAGAAGATACAGATTGTGCAAAAAGGAGGTGTTTGATATTACCTTCATCATTACACCTAACATCAGTGAAAGTACATTCATGAATAATTCACTCCACTCATTGTGTAAACACACATCTTGATAAAAGGCCTTTTCAAGTATTAGCAGTCTTCAGTAGTCTCAGATAGTGAAGATTACATGCCACTTTTCTCATATTCCTCAACCTTGTCAGTATCTTTTCAGTGGTTCCAGTAATGCTCTGTCTCTGCTGTTATTACAGCCTCTCTGTGGCCTTTTCAATGGATTGCTGCCTTTGTTATGTTAATGCAAAATGATAGCCTGACTCTATTGCTTTTGCAAAGCTTTCCATAAGGTCCGTCTGCCAGCCAAACAGCCGACTACTCATTTAAGCCCAGCCGGCTACGAATATTTATTATTCATTTTTGATTCTAATAAAATAATTTTGATTAACAAGATTAACAAGCTATGCACATACATTTAAGACCACTAGCCTCCACTTCAAAATAATGTGAGCATGATGATAGAGAAACGTGCCTATCTGTCTGTATCAGTCCTACCCCCACATGCTCTATATGAATGTGTGTGTGTGCGCTCAGCTGAGAGGTTGTGTACGGAGTAGAGAGCAGAGAGTCAGCTTCAGTGTTTTAATAAATTTTAGCAAAATAACAGATAACAAAACACATTAAGAATATAAATAATAAATTAAAAAAATAAAATTTTAATAGCTATTTACAGACTGTGTGGGCCTAAGAAGCCTAATTTTCCTTTACAGTAATTCACTACGTTTACAATCGGGTAGGCAAACTCATTAAAATATGCAATAATTAAGACCAGTGTATATGATGGAATAGTGGCATTGGAATGTGCCAGAGGCCACCAAATTTGGGCTTTTACATCCAAAATTTTCTCTGGGGGGGCATGCTCCTGGACCCCCTAGCTGGCTCCTTTTTCCCATTGACTGGCTACTCCATATCCTTGTGGAAAGCCCTGCCCTTTTGTTAAACATCTTTCTCCATGTGTTATTAATGACTGTACGGCTTGGGGGTGGGAGTGTTGAGTGCATTTATGCGTCATTCTCTTTATGCTAGGCAAAAATAAATCTTTGTTTATCATGAATGGGAATATTCGATGTTGCCAGGGGAAAAAATGGTTCTGTGTATGTGTAGATGCAGATGCAGATGCATTTATACCACGTCTTAGACTTAATGATCCACAGAATTAGTGTGGAGAGACATTGAATTTGTTTATGTATGCTAACATGACATACACAAGTACAGTTCCACTGTCACTGCATGCTTAGCATTTTTAATATACCAACAATGCAAACTATGAAATACTATGGAGATTGGATCTATGTCAAGTTGAGGTGACTTAAATTTTTTGATGAGTGAAAGTGGTGTGTACCTACAGTATATGCAGTGTGTTAGACTTTTATCTCCTCCTGTGACTATTCCTCCTTTAAATTAATATGCATGAAGGAAAATGGCACATTACATCACCTCAACAAGTTAAACACAATCTTCACAGAATGCACCAGAAAGGAGATGTAAAAGGTTTAGTAAATCAGGCCTTGATGAACCCAGGACTTCTGACAAAGACCACTGTTCTGCAACTGTTAATGGTGATGAGGGAGCTGTTTCTGCTTCTGTTTTTGCTCTTTTCTATAAATCACAACTTGATTTACATACATACATATACAAATCAGTAAGATGAAAATTCTGCACGCTTACATCAAGCAGTTCAGGTTCCAAGAAATCCCCAATCTGCCCTCACAATGCAATCTTATTAAATCTGGATATCAGTGTTGCAATGTTCATCACTGTTTCTCTGCCTCTTTTACAGCTTCTTTTCCCAGTCAGTCAAAACCTGAGGGACTATGACTGATCGACCCATCTCCCAATTCAAAGAGATCCTACTGGGAAGATAGAACATTTGTGACCAGTACATCATACGCCTCCGCAGAAATGAGGACTATCTTACTGGGCCTTGTATGGCTCTGTCTTGGCCTGTACCTGGATGCATTGTCTCTGACTGGACAGAGGATAGAGACAGAAGGTGGAGAGGGAACTGAAGCAGCGATCAGAGGAGACAAGGTGTTCAAGAGAGTGAGACGAGGCTGGATGTGGAACCAGTTTTTCCTGCAGGAGGAGTATACAGGCAGCGACTACCAGTATATTGGCAAGGTAAGAGCTGTGCCAGTACCTCCAAATTCTTGGTTGCATAGAATGTTGACATAATCCCATATGTTAAAAAAATGTAAGTTCTTGATTAGGGTCATCAGTTATGTTTGTTCTTCTCTCCTAAATTGCTGGCTTTATTAATATGAATTTATGCTGAAGTTCACGCTTTACCCATTTTACTCCTGTGGCTGCAAGCATAATGAATTATCACTGCTAATGATCATTGCTTAACAAGTGTGCTATAATTCAGGGATCATCTACCATTTAATATAGTTTTATTTGAAGTCATAAAACAAAAGGCAAACTTATCATTTCTGGCCTCCATGCGCAGTTACATAAAAACAGTGTGCATAATGCATAACCATCTAATACATCCTTACTTGGCCTGGTATGATCAGTGGTCAGATGGTGGCTAAGGTTAGCTAATGTTAGCAAACTGCTGTGTAAGCAGCATTACCATAGCAGATTGCTGACTTTATGACTTGCACTACTGGTACACTATGATTTAGCATTAGCATTATCCTGTAACTCAATTGTGATCAAAGTGGCCGATGTTCAGCAAAGGTTACATAGGCTAGCTTTAAAGCTGCACTTATCAATATTTTGATACACTGCTGATACACTTTATAATGACAAAAAAAATCTTTTCCTTTAGCTCACCATCGCAGCGCAGAGTACACTGAAGTACAGCAAACACTGTTGAATATGTTTTTGGGTGACTTTTTAGGTATCTATAGTTGCTGTGGAGCAGAGAAAGTCAGAGCTCTGTAGTGTGGAGTAGCGAGAGCACCGCTGCTGCAGCTCTCCTTCCTCAGACTGTCACTGTGGCAAGCTTTCACAACAGAAATAATGGAATCTCTAAAATTGTTATGGTGTGATATTTTTGCACTTGCAACTGTAAAGACTTGTGTTGATGTTTGTGGCCCAGTGACTGCACTGAGCAGTACACATTCAGGACAAAGAAGCAGAAGAAAGTGGCAAGATAGGCATAAAGACAGAATGTGCAAAGTGAAGTGAATATATGTAGAGTGTACAGTATTCTCCTTTTGCATGCTAGACATCTGTACATATGTAATGACTCCTGTGGTGGATGTGTTAATGCTGGTACCACCCTGTTTATCTCTTACATGTTTTCCACCTTTTCCATAATATTCTCATGTCACATTTTTTCTGTCTCAGTGTTTTCCATTGCTACTTGCTACTTTGCAACTTCTGCTTCTTTATACCCTGTTATATCCCAGTTTTTGTATTATGTACTGGTCAGTATATGAAAGACTAGAACACTCACAAAAATAGCCTGTTTTCACTGCAGCAACTTAATAAGCACTAACCTGGGGTTTCACATAACCTTAATCTACCTTTAAGAACCTTGTGAGGCTTTAGCACAAGGTTCTTCAATGCATTTCCACTGATTTTTACAAACCAGGATGCCCTGGATATACAGAATGTCATTAAAAAGGGCAAAAGCAGGGCAGAATATATCAGTTTTATCCACTGTTTGATACATGGTTGAAATAAGCAGTTGTGGGACAGACAATAATGTAAGATTTAAGATCATTTTCTTTCATATTTTTGTGAACATGAGATACAAGTTTATACAGGACAGGGACAGGACAAGTTTATAGGAGAATCCAGGACACTGCTAGAGTCAATATAAGCAGGTCAATGGATGAAAACTGTGTCCAGGGTGTCAAACCACTTTGTAGCTTTTCAGTTTGTTTTATAACTGCTAACTCAACCCCCCTCTGATAACCATCTCTATTCAAATTTGAATTAGGGCCTTGATATCATCTTCATCTGTCTAACAAGCATTTTATGGAGTAGGATTGGATGTAAAGATGCAGTAGTAAAATAGAGGTTACTGTTGTATTTACAATCAACAACATTTCCAGCAACCCCAGGAAGTACCTGGAAGGTTTAGTATCACCTCTTGAGCAGTGCCCAAATTTAGTTCTAGGAACTTATCCCCAAAGCGAGTAGAGAACAGTGGAAACAACAGTAGAAACTGTGACAATTATGACATTATGTTTCAGTGAATTCCTGCAGTGGAAAACGGCCAAAGAATGTGAATGTGTGAGCTCACACACGCTCCAGTGTCTGTGCCTGGGGCCATTTTCTTCATATTGACTAAAAGAGCCAAAAATGACTAAATACGATTGGTAGTGCAGAATAATAAAAGTTTTGTGAAGCCAAATTATCATACGCAGGGTCCAATTTTTTAAGCTAGGCCAGCTTTCCAAAAGGAAATTTACAAAAACCTGAAGCTACACATATGTGGTTGACAAAACAATCTCACCTCAAGGTCTCTGTTCTGGAGCTTTCAGTCATAAGGTGACAAATTAAAGAGCACATAATTAGGCTTTACGTTGTTTTAAAGAACATACTTTTTGCGTGTGCAACCTCATTCATAATCTATAACTGATCTATGCCACTGCTGTTGCTGCAAAATGGGATGTCTCAAATAGTTTTCTCAGTGAGATTTTTTGCTGGGAAGATTATAAATGTTGGTGTTCTGCTTTGCTGAATGAAGTTTCTGAGGCAGTGTCATTAATTAATAGCTGTTACGAATGAATGACTGAGATCCATCAAAAAACACAAGTGAGTACAATGAACACAATGTGCCTCATACTAAATGTATGAAGAAACAAACATAGTTACAAAATGACTGTCTTATGCGAGACAAACTCTCAGGGGCAAAAAAGGTTTCATCCATTCATTCATAAATCAGGCCCTCTGAGCTGTACATGAAACATACTGTTTGCTGATGTAATAAGGTGTTTAATGTTCACTTACCTTGTGCAGAGATAGCAGGGTTATGTAGGGATTTTCAATCTAACCGGCTGCTCTGTTTAATATCTAGAGGAGATTGTCACTCGTAGGCCTATTAGTGAAGTTAACACACAGTGCAGTATGATGATAGTTGGAGCTGTACTGTTTGATCAGTAGCCAGATGCCGGGAGGTATTGTGCTGCTCTGTATGAGGCCTGCTGTCTGACAGCTGAAAAACAAAGTAAGCTGTGAAACAAACAAGAGTTTGCCGTCATTGAGGTAAACAGGGTGAAAAGCAAGCCAGTGTCAGCAGACTTTTCCTCCCTGCTGGGGTGTTGCCTTCACTGCAGGGGATCTGCTGGGTGCTTCATATATGCTTTAGTGACAACAATATGGTTCAGAGACTGATTAACAGCGAGGGATGTGTTTCGCAAAGGTAACAATATGGTTAGGCAAACATTAATACCATGTTTTTACTCCTGACACCATGGTGTGCTGAGTCTTCTGATCCAGAATATGTATCCAATCCTGATCCAATTTATTAATATTCAATTACACAGCTGCACAGTAAGCATTACCTTTGGTTGAACTCTGTTTTACATCATCCTTTTCCATGTGAGAACAAAAACAACAGATAACAAACAAGTTCATCAAATGAGTATGCTGACCCAAACCCCAGTATTCAGAGTGTTGAGAATAGCAAGAGAAAAAATAAAAATAACCAAATTTAGTGTCAGTTGCTTAAATGTGTAAAGAAATAAAAGCTGGAAAACAAAGTAAAGCATGGCCAAAGTTATTGTGGATGCATAGTTCATAGAGATGGTGATAATTGGTCATGGAGTAAAGAGAGGGCAACAGACCTTTTTCACAGCAGACATTTTGACATATAAAAGCAGAAAAAGCACAGTACAATTAATTACATTAATGATGGCTGACCCCAGTTAGTGTTTACAACTTCATGACCCTGTAATGGTTCACCTGTATGGCTTTCTTGGACACTTGAATGGAACTGAGCCATTGTTAAAGTTATTAGTTCCACCTGTGCTTTTCCTGCTATGACAAGTCAAAATGTCTGCTGTGGAATAGGTCTATTTGATTGACATGTCAACATTCTGGGAAATACACTTTCTTCTTCTTCTTTCTTATTCACTAATAATACAGCAATTGATGTAGCATTTCTCTTTTGTTTCTTGTAGATTTTTATATCAGCACAATAACCAACTTTATCATAATGAGTGAAGAGCAAGATTGTTATATTTGTTATGGGTATATATAGGTTTGGACACACTTTCTCATTCAAGTGAATTGGAAGGTGTGTCCAAACTTTTGACTGGTACTGTATATTCTGTATATATACTATATATATGTATTGTGTTCCCCAGCACTGCTAAAACAAAAGCTACACCCCTGCACTTACACCCTCATTGATGTTTCCAAAACTACCAATGGCACATGGAGTTTGCTTCATTAGCGCCGTCTCAACTTTCTCTTCCACAGTCAACAGAACCAACTTTTGCAGTTTATTCTTTTTCTAATCCACAAAACAGAAAAGAAAATAACCATATACTATCTATCCCATTTTTCCAAACAGGTCTTACAGCGTTTGGTGTTTTGTGGCCAAATTATTAAAATCTTTTCCTTATTGACATAAATTTCGTGTTGGTCATCCCAAAAGTCAAGTACATATCCTACAGCCCTCTGACAGATAGTGAAAGATCTCTAACTCTCAGATTGTGTGGATACAGTTAATAGACATCTCATGCATGATTTATAATTTCAATTACGGACATGATACCGTGTCCAGTCCAATGTTTGTGAAAAAGAATGGGCTTGCCCTTGTGTTTGTTGTCAGCTAATGTTCAAATGCTGGTGTAAAATTATACTCTGTCTGTCTGTTCATCCCATTCCTAAAAAGAATTACCTGCCATGGCAAAAAATATTTTCCAAAAGGGTTTGGTTAAAATGCTCAATATGGGACTGTGACTGCAGGAATGTAGGATCATTAATGTATAATAAATAAATGGATTGTACTTGTATAGCGCCTTTCTAGTCATCTGACCACTCAAAGCGCTTTTAACACTACGAGTCAATTCACCCATTCACACACATTCATATGCTGAATGGGTACAGGGGCTACTATGCAAGGTCCCAACCTGCCCATCAGAGGAAACCATTCACACACACTCACACACCGATGGCGGCAAGCTACCACGCAGGGTGCTGGTGCAGCCATCAGGAGCAATTTGGGGTTCAGTATCTTGCCAAGGACACTTCGACATGTGGACTGGAGGAGCCGGGAATTGAACCGCCGATCTTCCGATTAGTAGACGACCCGCTCTACCTCCTGAGCCACAGCCGCCAATAACAGTTTTTACTGTACAGTCAAGTCAAAATGTATTCATGGATCTCTGAATCTTACCACTACAGTAACTGGTGCAGAGTTTTTTATTAAAGGGTAGCAGTAGCAAGGAGCAGAAAGGACTTTCTTTGGTATCTAATGAAAAGGTTGGGGATGTTTTATCCATACGAGCATTGTCAGCATGAAGGTGATTATGCAAAACTATAAGAGACAGCAGTATGGTGGAGATATGGTAGTGAAGACAGTGATCTGGGACATATAAGGACTCCAAAAAGCATACCCCCTTTCTGGAAATGTGCTGTGGTGAAATGTCTGCAGGCTTCGTCAGCTTGTGTTAGGTGAAAGCATGGAGGTGTTGCAGCCCTGCAGACTGACAGATCAAATCAGACTGAACACCGCTGGAGAGAAAAGGCAGTAAGGATCAAAAGGAGAGAGGGAGAGAGAAATGGAGGCAGAGAGTGAGGGGGAAGGGAGGAAACAAGGGAAGAAACAGAGGAAAGGTATATCTTGTAATGCTAAGAAAATGCACAGAAAATGTGTTTTTGGAAGAAAAATAGAAAAGATGAGCATGGGTTGAACAAAAGAACAACAAAAAAGAAACAATTGGACAAAAAGTCAGCTTTACGAAAACAAAAAGGTGAGGCGCAGCAGAGAAAGTATACTGAGAAGTAGAGAGTAATAGGTGAAAGACAGCATGTCGACTCCAGTAGGAAAAGTGAAGGCATAAGCTGTCTTTCCATTCAAATAGAACAACATTTACTATAGTTTACTCAGTGCTGGACACTGGACAGAAATGATACAATAACATGGATGGGTGGATGGATAGATGATGAGTACAAATGTAAAAGATGTTTATTGTTGTGTCGTACAGTCTGAGTGGTTGACGCTAGCGCTAGCCTCTAGTTTGGTTAGCACGATGCATTTACAGTCTATGGTTACCTGTGATAATGCTAATGCTAATGCAAATTTTTGCTTGCGAAAAACAGGCTTAAAACCATTAATGTACTTACCGGAAAAACTGAATAGCTGACTCCTTAGAGGATCTTTTAGTAAGACCAAACTCTGAAAAGGCTTTTTTAGGTGACCAGAATGTTACAATTAACTGTCATGAACTGAAAACACACTGTGAAATAGCAGCTACGCCTATACTCTGTAAATCTGGGGTCGGCCCGTGCTGGCCATTAGAGAGAATGCAGGTTTAAGGCAATTCCACATTGGCTCCATTTTTCAGACCAAAAACTACCCACCTGGTCCACTTATAAACTTTTTATGGAACTTTCAACCATATCACATGGTCTTTGTCAGAGAATGGAATTTGCTCAGTTGTTGTCTGTTGCTACAAATGAAAGTCCACATTAAGGCACTTCATGTACTTTGAGTAGAGATCAGTGACATTATTACCTTTATCCTTATGCTTGGTAGTGCTGAATTCTCATACAGTCTTCATGTAACACTCACCCTGCATTTGTGCTGCATTATCACTGCATCTGTTCAACAATCTGTTCAACAATTCCTTTGGCTCACTGGCTCAGGAAAAAATAACTGCAGAATTTTCCAAAATAATCCCTCTCAGAGGAGGAGCGAGAAAAAGCTGCAACAGGGGAAGAAGAGCTGGGAATAATGAACAACGTGAAATATTGTAACTCAACATGTTTTCATGGCACACTACTGGTTTCTGAAGACACAGAGGAAGATTTACATGTTTGAATCGGTGACACAGGCGGACCAAAACATCCCAACTAAAACAGATGCTGTTGCTGTGTGGCCTCAGTGTCATAGTTCTTCCTCTGCATACAGCAGAGCCAGGCAGATGAAGTGTGACCCATCCCTCCATACTGCTGATTTGCAGTATTGCCTTGTATGTGTGTGTATGGTTAAGTGGGGGGGGGGGGTTATCAGCAGTGAGCCAGGAAGACCCTGAGGAAAAAATAGCTTTTTGCTGTCTTTGAAAAGTGGTGCAAGTGTGGAAGAGTCTAATTATCCCCTCAGTCTCATTAGAGTTGTGCAAAATTTTGTTGAGAGTGGTTTGGTTTTTCCTAGAATTATCCATCACCAGATATTTTTATTAAAATCATTATTTTCCACTGGAGGAATCATTTAAATTCAGTTTTGGGCATCGTTTCAGTATTTGTTTCACACAATTATAAATCTGCATTCTCATAGGATTTTTCTCACTTTAGAGGATGTTTTTTTAGTCTCTACGGCTTTGTAGTAATTTTTTCGTCATACCATCCCTCTTCATTCAAAGGGGAACTACACCAATTTTACACATCAAAGTAAGCTTTCTTGTCATGGGGAGTACTACTCTGTTAAAGTTAGTTGTTCTTGGCCTACACATTTAGAAACTGGGGGCATCATTTAGAAAGATGTAGGGTCTAACAAAAAAGACACAATTGAGTTGCATTATGGTAAGTGTAGTAATAGTGTCAGTAAAGATCTGGATATCCTGCTTCTATTTTGACCTCTCGCAAGTCTCCAAACTTTATGGACCAATTTGAGGTGTAATACTAAATCTGTGGAGTGCCCCTTTAAATGTGAGTAGACTTGAGAGTAGTAGAGGTAAAGAGGGCGTTGTATGGATAAACATAATGATGCTTACAAACAAGATACAGACAGGTGTCAACAGTGGTCTGTGACACGGTAATATCCATAATACAGAAACATCTACCTAAAATTAGGTAGATAATATAATATTAGCTAATATTAACTACAATACATTGTAACAATGAATTCTACTTTTCATTTGTAAGAGGGAAATTTTGTTATTTCTTTTTACAAGAGTTACATAGTCTTGCTTTAAAGGGAAAACCCTGACTAAATGAGTATAGAAGCACACTGAAGACAGATGCTTCCATACAGAACACTGAATGGTTTTATGAGTATGAAAAGGATGTGAATCATTTACAGTCACCAGATCTCAACACAACTGGAGAATCTAGCTTGATAATCACTGAATTGCCATTTTGTTTTCACTTCAGACTGGCAACATGTTAGCAGATTTCTGTGGCCAAATCACTCTCTAGCTAGTGACATATCCATCACAAGGACAGAATTTTCACTCAACATGGAAGCTATGGTAGTAATTGCTAGGAGAAGTTAACGTTTTTAAAATTGATTGAAGAAATTCTGTTACCAATGCTCTCTTTTCTTCCAACCAAGAAAAGAGTTGTCAATGAGCACAGCACCAAACCTGTTTGAATCACTGAAAGCTCAGATGTGGGCAGTGTTTCAGAGGAGCAGTGCTATGTAGAATCCCTGCCAAGCAGCATTTCCAACATTTGTTGGTCCAACACTTTACACTTTATGTTCGGTTTTCTTTTCATTTGTCACCCATCTGTGGGGCACATAGGCATAAGCCAACTGAAATCAATGTCCACCAAAGCAGAAGAACGGTGAGGCCAGACATCCAGGCAAAAAACAGCTAAAATCATTGCTCAGAGAGGTGAAGAAGGGCAAATCCTTCGGGGCGTTTGGTCAGATCACGTATTAAGTATGTGTAACAGGCAGTCCTCCTGAGCAGAGCTGAATTTAGCTACATTTCAGAGGGTTTCTGCATTGTAATAATATCAATACCTTAAACAGACCTTGGACTTGGCTTTTTTGCTTCAGAGGAGTAGGACTTCTGTGGGGATAGAGATATTAAGTTGAAAGGAAAATCCTCTCATTGACAACCCAGCAAAACTCCAACAGGACAGGTCTGCAGATTTAAATTTTTTTGAAGAGGAAGAAAAAGAGGCCATGAGTCAGCACTCTTGTTTCCCATCAAGACCCATTGGTATGGGCAGGAAAGTGAGTTTTAAAGGCCAGAAGGCTCAGAGGCTGACCTAGTCATTAAGTTGTTGGTTATGATAGCAGCCTATGTGGGGCAGTGCAGAGCAGTTCAAGTCCCACATAACAAACTGCAGATTCTTGTCCACATGTAAACATGTAAAGTCACTGAATGAATGAAACATGCATCTGCTGTTCCCACTGTGTTCAATACACATCATCACAGTGTGTTGGATGATGATCCTAATTCTATTCCACATACAACTACTGCAAAATGTTGTAGTGCTACAGTATTTGCCAAGTCTCTGTACACCTACAGCACTGTGGAACTGTAGTATGTCACCCGAAAGATGCTGCAGGTTGTCTGTCACTGACGTTTGGTAGAACAGATGAGTCTCTATATAGTCTCAATATTGTTGTAGAAACCCTTATTCTGATTGTAAGAGTTAAAGAAGCACTCCCATGTGAGACATGAGATGGTTTGTCATCAAACTTTGCTTAGCTAGCTTACCAACCCTAAGCCTAGAGGCAGGTAGGAAGTTAGCATTTGTTCTAAGTAAATCTGTGTTATTTGTGTTTGAAAGGCTAGCGACAGCACTAGCACAGTACAAAATTCAGCCCTACAGACCTAGTCCCCTGACTAGTGTACATGTACTGACAGATCTCAGAGTTACTGATAGAAAGATTGAAGACAACTGATGGACCAGTTGCAACTAAATAATGTAGCCACTTGGCTGTAACCAAGATATTAGATAAGCTGAGGTCATGAGCCTAAGCCCACTTTATATTTTATTATTTAGTTAGCTGTTCAATGTTGTGTATAAAAATCTTTTACCAACATAAGGATTGAAGAATTTTGATTTAGTTTCAGAGCCTTGTCCACAGGAATACAATTCTGGTATGCAACTGTGTGACTGAATCCTTTTTTTTGTTAGCATAAAGTTAGTCAAATTTAAAATACAAAGGACATGACTTCAGTGTCCTTAATGGTAGATAATGCCCCGTAAATGGTTAGCAACGTAACAATGACATTATTTTTGTTCAAGTTTTTCTGTTGGTTCTCTTTTCCTTTCTTTTTTGAGATATGCGTTCAAATTTTTGGCCATATTTTACCAAAGTTTTTACATTCTGTCTTTGAAATGATATATAACAAACAACGTGGGCACACACCAGGAAGGCTGATAGCATTTGTAAGGGTGTCCACTATGCCAGAAAGCAACAGTCTATAAAGAGTGCAGCTAACAGTTTCACAGTATACTGTACTTCATACACCCCTTCGTCTTGAAATCACTAAAAATCTGTTGGTTATACACCTCTGCACCATGATTTATGAAAATATGCCCCTAAAACAGGTTGGTATGGAATTTAACCAAAATTTCACATTAGGTGTCCTCAAAAGAAAACAGCGCAGTATTCAGTTCTTTAGTACATTATCAGATCAAACCCGCCATATAACAGGTAGACAACACTGTATGAATAAGGTCTGGATCAGTTGTTTTAGAAAATAATAATATTAGACCCTAATATAAATCTATCCAGAGCCAGTAGCTCACACCTTCCATAGGTAGCAGGAAAGGAAAGGGTAGCAGCTATAATAGCTCTCTCTCACACACGTATAATCAAAGGCTGCACCTTAACACCTGGCCTGAAGGAGTAAAGCAGGGATGAAGGGATGAAAGGTGAACAGCAAGCCGCTTGAGGTCGAGAGATACAGACAAAGACAAGAGGCGAGAGAGAGAGAGCCAGGTTATTGCTGCAGGTAAACAGCAGATCTCACAGCAGATCCGATAGATGTTCACTCCTTCAGGCGCAACACAAACTCTGGCTTTCTGCTGCACTCTCTTCATTTTCAGCCGTAGTTTTTGCCTTCAGAAGATTCTTGTTTTGTTTCTCAGTCTGTATCTGACTCCTGGTCTTTCATTTGTTTCTGTCTTTGCTCTTCTTTGCTTTTGTCTTATATAAACCTGTCACCATCCGCTTCTCTCTCCATCCATGTACCAACAGCAAGCGCTATCAATAGATGGATAGAAGGAAAGCATATTTGATAGTTTGAACTTAACAAACTGAACAAGTAAAAATGTGTGTTTGGTCATCATACATGTTCAGAGGTCCAGCAGTTTTCTGATCTTCCACCGGTTTAGACACGATCCTATTACTGTCAACATATCTCATGAAAAAAAGCCAAGGCGCAACACAAACTCTGGCTTTGTGCTGCACTCTCTTCATTTTGTTAATCTCTCAATACCTTATGATTTCCCTACCCTGTGTATGGCTCTCAACTTGGCTCCTACTGAAGACTTAAATTTAAAAAACAACTCACAGATATATAGTTTAATTTTTTTCTAAAAGGTTCAGTAATTTCCTAAAACATCTAGTCACTGTAGTTTTTAGCAAACATTACTCAAACAGGAGGAAATAGTGCACTTGTTGGGGACTATTTTCAGCAGCAGATGAATCCACATTTATTGCTCTAGTGAGTATTTCTGGCAGTGTGTGTGGGACTGAGTCAAAATAAACTACAGTGTGTGTGTTCATGGTAATGAAGAAACATGTCACCTAGTGTAACAATGTGACTCATTGGCATGTTTTTAATAGTTTTTGAACCACAACAGAGCTCTGCGGCACAGAGGTATAAGATATATCAGACTTTGGATACACACACAATACTTGTTAGTAGATTCATTCATTGTTGGTTTGTGTCTGCACATGGGATTTGTCAACAATAAGAAAAATATAGAATATCACCAGATACCATATATTTTAAACACATAATATGTATTTTCAGCCACTAGGGGTCTGTAGATCAAAACAATAACAAAAGACGAAGTGTGATGAAGTTGTGAAGTCGTGTGGGATCATGGGAGTTGTTGTCTTCATTGTTAAACAACCAGCTTCTCGGGGTTAGCATTACTTCAGTGTTCATCGTTCAGGATGTTTTTACCAGGAGCCGAATTATCCACAGAGGTCTCCCCCTCTCCAAAACAAACAGCCCCAGTGATTAAAACAGGTAAAAAAAACAACTAAATAAAGCAGTTTCACATAAAAATGAATGAAATGAATCTTGTATGCGTATACTCTTTGGTAGAGGCCATTGTGGCGGACAAACACAACACAGAGGCATGCATCTTGTGCACGTATACTCTTTGGTAGAGGGGGTATGACGCCATTGACAGGTGATCAAATGAAACAGACTGTTACCTTGATTAAAGTTTCAAACCCAAAATTAAAATTTTTAAAAAAAATTTCAAACCCAGGGTTTGAAAATTGTTGGAAACATTTGGGATAATGTAAGTACACAACTCAACAAAATATATAACATAGGTCTAGTTGTTTTTAGACATTTTAATGCGGAATAGTTACATATTATAGCTTTAAGGTCACGGAAAAATCATGGTAATGGTTAAATAAACCAACACTGACTGTCACAGGAAACAAAGTACATGCTTTGTTGACCAAACCCTCCACCCTAACCTCCCCGCTTAGACGTTTTGCAGGTCTATAACAATGTCATGCTACTTCCGAATTAGTTGTCTGACAGACTCACAGAGTCATAATTCACATGGCCATCAGAGGTTCTTGTCAGGAAAACACAACAACGATCATTTTAGGTGTTTGAACAAGCATAGCCAATAACCAACAGCGGTTGGAAAAAGAAAATTACCCATAGACATGGAAAATAAATAAATAGGCACAGTTAATTATAAATAAATAAAGAACATTATACTACATCTCTGCAGCATTCAGAATGATTATTTGGTGTTGCAGGAACAATGGAAACAAATGGGATTGAAAAATATTTTTGTCTAGGCATTAATGGGAGAATATAAATGATCTTTTGCTCTGTTAAAATATGGAACATTGAAAACACATCCATAATACAATGGCCTGGGGTGTAACCCGACATAATAATCAAATCATTGGGCATTGACATTGACATTGGGCTTTGTGAATACCTTTAAAGGGAGTTTACATTTACTGAAAGAAAAAAAATATGCAAGAGAATACATATTTAAAGGTTTAGAGACTGGAGGACTGAAGTCTTTGTACCTTACAATGTTGTTTGACTATGGTATGTTGAATCTCTGAAATACTGAAGTCTGTTATAACTTTCAACGTGTGTGTTCATCTGCAGCTCCAGTCAGACCAGGACCATGGCAATGGCTTAGTCAAGTACGTTCTCTCTGGTGAGGGGGCCGGCACTGTCTTTGTCATCGACGAGAATAACGGCGACCTGCACGCCACCCGCCGCCTGGATCGTGAGGAGAAAGCTTTTTATATCCTCAGGGCCACAGTTGTCAACAAACGGACAGGTCAAAAGCTGGAGCCAGAGACTGAGTTCACAGTCAAACTCCATGACATCAACGATAACGAGCCTCAGTTCAGCAAAGAAGTTTACACCGGCAGTGTACCTGAGAGGTCTGATATCGGTAAGGACAACTTTCACTGGACTTTGTTATTTTGATTTTTGTCTATGCAAAATTCTCTTTCATTTTCTTATTGTCAAACAGGGTTTAATTTCCTTTGTCAGTGATAGTCATGTAAATGTGTGTTTCTCAGGTACATCAGTCATCCAGGTGACAGCTACAGATGCTGATGACAGCATGTATGGAAACAGTGCCAAACTGGTCTACAGCATCAGCCAAGGACACCCGTACTTTTCTGTGGACCCAAATACAGGTATGTTTGACAGAATCATCCTTTAAATTCCAATCCCGGTGTTGTACAGTAGGTAATGTTTATTACTTAAAGCGAGAGCAGTAAGAGAGTAAGAGGCATTCAGACACAGAACCAGATATCTACAAACACAATGATGCAGAACAACATCAGAGTTATGAAGTCTTGTTAATCTAAGACCTTTTTTAATTATTTAGAAAACGCAGTATCCAAACATACAGGGACAAACCTTTAGGACATGATTTATGCATTATTACAAACAATGAGCAAAAAAGAAATACTGTTTAAAAATTTAAGTTTAGTGTCTAGAGAATGCATCTTTTCCTCCATTCCTCGCCTAAAACATTTGAGTTAATAATCAAGCAAGCAAGCAAAACTTTATTTATATAGCACATTTCATTCCAGGTGGAAGCACAATGTGCTTCACAGAGCGTGAGCTACCGCAGAAGTTGCAGCTACAAAAACTATATAGATAGTGTACAAGATACAACATTAGACATTAGTAAACACAATTAAAACAAACACATAAATAATATAAGTTAAAAACCATTAAGAAGGTAAGAATAAAAAAAATTAAGACCAGAAATTGACCAGTAAAAAATAATAAGAAACGTGTGTTAAAAACCATTTTAAAAAGTAGGAATAAAATAAAATAAGAAAAAAAGAATCTTAGGAATATACTGTAGATTTTAATTAGTTATTTACCTCCACCTCAGAGAGAAGCAGGGCTTTATTTGCAACAGGCTTATATTAGAGACATGTCCCCTGTTTCATAAATATATGTAATCATATTTTAGTAAAAAGCCTTCCTGTTGCCTGATCTGTTCCTGTTCTAAATTGCTTTAGGTACTTTTTGCTATTAATGCACACTGAACAGTTCTTCCGGTTTTACCAGTTGTCTTGATTAATTTAGTATAATGTACATTTCCAAAGAACTAACTCTATCAGCACAACAACAGTTATGTCATACTCACCACTCTGCTGCTCTCAGTTTCTCTTCTCTAATAGAAAAATTGTTCTCATTCACTCATTTTTTTTCAGTTCCTTTCTTTTTGCTTTTTTCAATTGTTGTTAAAGGCCCTGAAAACCTATTTTCTTAATCAGCTTCTTCTTATGAGTGATGGGGTCCTATATGAAAACACAATTTTCTGCAAAAGTTGTTGCACTTTATTCAGCAACTTCAGAACCTGATGACAGTTGGTGGATTGTTTGGTTACTGTCAATGAAATCTGATCAAACCACACCCACACAGTCCTGAAGAAGCAGATTAGCTGAGCTTTTGACGAATTGAAACCAAGTTTTCAGGGGCTTTTAATTTACCATCAGTGAAACAGCTCTTAGGCAGGTACGGATTAAGAATGCAGAGGCCCCTGGGCACAAAATCTTGGAGGGCCCCCTCACTGTTCCTCACATGCGCAATCCAGCTTTTGAATTATAGGTTTTCAGTGTAGGCTACTATCTGTTAGAAACACCTGTAGCTTACACAGGATTTACACTGACATTCCACAGCCTATGATCACAACCTGAAGGAGAATATCAACACCTGTAGATATCTTCTATCACACAGGATTTACACTACATAATTGCAACAATACTTTCCTGGGCCAGCAGCAACAATATCAACACATTAGCCTACAGTGTGTAGCTCAATGGCATACGCAAGCACATACTGCCCCACCTCTACCAATATAGTTCTATGATTCAGAACCCAAGCCATGCAGAGCAACAGGAAACAGCAAAACTTCAGTGCAATAATACAGCAACAACAAACACCATTTCGGCACATATAGCCGTGCAAGTAACACAAACAAAACACAGCCAGCAATACTGACCACAACCATCTTTTTATACATGCAGACATGTGGAGCAGCAATAAACAGTAGATATAGGTCAAATACAATAATTATTATGTTGATCTTGATAAAATGTTAAAAGATGCAGTAATAGGTTAGTAAAATGGTAATATACACTTAATGCACAAGAGTTTAAGGACATGACTACAAAAAAACATACTAAGTTGTTAATAAAATACTATACTATAAAATAGCCTACACATGTCTATGGATTTACTCACCTTTTATAGCTTAAACAGGATATAAAGAGACAGGCAGACGTTATTATGTGAGTAGTCTGATTAATAAATGTATTTGATTTTGAAACAGTAGCTTTAGGGATGAACGCAGGGCGCTGGGATGAACTTGAAGCATTTGTGCAGTGAGAGAAAAACCTCTCACCCTGCCATCACTTTTCTGCCAGAGAAAAACACTTTATGGTCACACACCCTTATGTTGTTGTCATTTAGCCATGTGGTTAAATGAATGTCAACCATTCAGGCCAGGCGCTAGTTAGCTAAAAGTATTGTTGAAATATGTAAAAAGTAATAGATCAACTGTGGGACTGCTAAACCAGTAACCTACCCGCCACCGGGTCTCTGCCAGTCGCATCTGTGTCAGGCTCAGGTGGAGAGGAGGGTGGGGCAGTTGAACAGGCGGCTCTGCTGTTGCAGGGCTGTGGTTCTCTGCCTCAGGTTCAGGTTCATGCTGATGCTCAGCTGACCTAGCAGTGGCTGCTGCCGCGTTACTGTCCTCCTCCTCTTCATTGTTAGCATCGTCCTCTCCAGGCTCTTTGCTAGCAAGCCGACTTTGAAAAAAAGTGGTGATAGACGCTATGTTTTTTCAAAGTTCAATGTCTCTGATATCCATGACAAAGCAGAAAAAATATCAAAGTTAGGGTGAATTAAAGCTTAACTGACTGTGAGTCCTAAACAGGAGCTGCAGGAAGATGCAAATCTGCAATAAAAGGTAAACTATTGACACTCAAATACTGTAGGTCACAAAACATTGGATTGCTAACCTACAAATTCCAGTTTTCTCAGATCTCACTCCCCATATTTATTTGATCAAATTTAATCTATCAGATCCTCAGTGGAGGAAATATTCAAGCAGTGATCATACCAACACCAGAAGTTCATTTGGGTAAACAGAGTGAATCTACAGCGTCTCAGCTAGTGAGGATAGGATACTCTTCATTGTTACAGCTCCATCAATTTAAACCAATGCAGCTGTTTTTCTTCTACTACTCTTCTGTAATGAAAAGTAAAAATACACTGTAGGACCTTAACCCTGCACCATTTATGTTTCTTCTAGACTTAAAAAAAAGAAAGAAAAGAGGGGTTGTTATCTGCTATCATAAAATAAAAACACAGCTCATCTCAACCCTTTCCTGATCTTATGTACTATCTCTGTAAATAAAAAAGTCAGCCATCCATTTAGATAATCAGCACAGTAATCACGCTTTCTCTCTGCTCATCTGTTTGTTTCTAACAAATAGATGAGTCAGGCCCATGGTCAGATTACTGCTGCCTGTCTATTAAGCTGCAATGATAGACCCTGTTTTCTGATGCAGAAAGTGGAATGTGAAGAGA
Organism: Scomberomorus guttatus; assembly: GCA_038419695.1. Lineage (NCBI taxonomy): Eukaryota > Metazoa > Chordata > Actinopteri > Scombriformes > Scombridae > Scomberomorus > Scomberomorus guttatus. Next base: position 4,423,800 of record CM076457.1, read on the forward strand.
AACAAAAATATTGAAGCAAATGCAACATTTTGTGACTGAAGAACTAATGGCACTTAAAGGAACAGTTCTGTAATTTGGGAAATGTGCATATTTACTTTCTTTCTAAAAGTTAGATTCAAGTCAAGTCAATTTTAGCAGCAATACAACATTCTCTGTCCTTAGACCCTTGATCTTTGAGATGAGAAGATTCATACTAATCTCATGTCTGGGCCTCAAGTAGGGGGGTGATTAGCCAAGCTAGCTTCACTCTTTCAAGTTCATAAATACGCCTACAAACACCTCATGTTAATTAGTGAGCTTGTTGCTAGTCATAGTTTTTCTTAACTTTGCACAGAGCCAAGCTAACCGTTTTCCTCTGTTTCCAGTTTTTCGGCTAAGCTAGGTTAAACATGTCAGAGAGTAATATAAATTCAGGGTAAATTTCAGTCTTGAGGTATTCCTTTAAGACCAATTTAAGTTCTGTTGTGTCAGTCACTTTTAATAAGTGTTGGCACCTTGAGCATACTGACCAAATGATATGTAAATCCACACCTAACTTTCAAAGATTTCATGTGTTTTTGGCATCCTTTTCAGATGTTTTAAAATATCATTGTAGACTTGTCTGATTTTATCTGCAGAACCTGTGTAACAACTTGTCTATTTGTTGGAAAAAGAAAATAGTTTAACAGATGGCAGATTCTTCTCTCAATCCCCCATAAAAGAAACAAGAGCAAAATACACCTGTTTTATTAGAGAAAGTCAGCTGGCTTTGCCTTAATATCACTTCAAGAAATACATTTTAATTGGAAACAGCAAGTTCTGTGATTCTTCTATGAGCCTATGACATTTAGCATGATGTGATATCATTTTTGTTCAGGTGTGATCCGGACAGCCTTGGGTCCTGGTGACATGGACCGCGAGCAGAGGGAGCACTACCAGGTGGTGATCGAAGCCAAAGATATGGCCGGACAGAGAGGAGGGCTCACTGGGACCACGGTGGTTAACATCAGCCTCACTGATGTCAACGACAACCCTCCCCGCTTCACTCAGAGTAAGGCAATGGCACTGAAGGAGGACAGATTGCATACAAATGATGCAACACTGAGTCACATACACGCACACACACACACACACACACACACACACACACACACACATTAATTATGGAGTTCAGAAGCAGAAAAAGGCAGGATGACTGTTGTTTTTCCATACCTTGTTAAATAAGAACAATTTATTCAGCATAATCAAATGCTTGTTGTCGTGTCTGCTAAAGTTTCTCTCTGAGATTGTTTCAGTTAACCTTTAACATCTACTGTTAACTTTAAATTGAACAACACTTACTTGGCTGCAGAAATAACAGACAGAATGTGGAAACAGAAGTGACAGAATTACTGAAATGTCACTGAGTTGATATCCACAAATCAAATTCCTCCTCTGGAATCAATAAGATGTTGCATTCAAATGGCAGCACAAGCTACATTATTTTAAAAATGACCACTAGAAGGTAGGTCACAAAAAACACATTTAACACGTAACAGGTTACCTCAGAAAACATTTGATATCTTGCCATTTAATGACAAGTGATAACATTTTATGGATTTTAGCAGAGCAGCTAATGTGTGGACTCTAATGGAAATCTTGGCTAGTTTTAATAACATAGTACACTTGTGAGAATGACAACTTCACTTATTAGTTACGTAAGTGGAGCAAACATTGCTAAGATAATGGTGCATGCGGGAATTTCTCTTTGCTGATTTCATTGATCTAGAACTTTTCAGAGTCTGACAGCTGCAGAGTGTTTTTGTTTGTTTGTAAATTGGAATATTTGCCCTTAATGTAAGTATTTTATTATTAGACAAAGTCAAGCCTTATTATTGACACATTATTAAGTCATTTTCATTGACCAATTTTCATCAAAGACAACAATTTGAGCTTTTAGTTTAAAGGTCCAGTGTGTAGAATTTAGTGGCATCTAGCTGTGAGGTTGCAGATGGCAACAAACTGAATACCCCCTACTCTTCCAAGTGTGTAAGAGAAACTACAGTGGCCACGAAAGACGCTAAAGGCCCTCTCTAGAGCCAGTGTTTGGTTTGTCTGTTCTGGGCTACTGTAGAAACATGGCAGTGCCACATGGCGAGCTCCATGAAGAGGACCTGCTCCCTATGTAGATATAAAGGGCTCATTCTAAGGTTACAAACACACAACAATTCTTTTTTTCAGGTGATTATACACTAATTAAAACATACTTATGAATATTAAATTCCATTTCTGCCAAGTCGGTTCCACTAGATCCCACTAAATTCTACACACTGGACCTTTGAATGTGATTCTGTCCATAGTTTATATATTGTAAACTAGGTCAGTCCATTAATTTATGGTTGGTATGTGCTTCTTAAGGCATTTTCTGGTCAAAGCCTCTTTGCTCGCCAACATTCTCAACAGGTATTTATCTCGCAACACGTTCTCATAAAAAATGACAGTATAAGTCTAAATCCAACCTATAGTTACATCTAAATGTGGAAGTGATTTGCCACAATACCTCCACAGGACCTGCAGTAGACAGTCTGATTATAGTAGTTAGTCTTCTGATCTGGAGCACAGAAGAATCAAATCACATTCTTCCAACTGAATTCTCTCCAAGAGCTGCAGTCTTTTTAGCCATGTTAGTCGAAAGTTGAAATGGAATCAGCTGCTTTCCTGTCATCACATTATTATCAAATTAATAACACTAGCTCTAGCTAACAAACATTGTGTGTGCTTTTTTTACTGTCAAACTACATAAAAATGAACTCACTTGGCATTTGTTATAGTGTCATTCACTATGTCATTAATACCACCAATCACCATCAATTCATGATCTTTAACCTCAGTCACAAAGCAGTGAGGCAGCATGGTGAAGAGACAGACTTGATTGATCTAGTACATTCTGAGAACTGATTAGACCAGAACCTTATAAAACCAGACCAGGGAATGACTGTGGAGTGACTTTGGACTTTGGAGACAACCTTTTTGTTTTTTTGTTTGTTTGTTTTTAACTATAGGGACATTCATGCATAAAACTAAAAGTAAACCCATATAAAATGTGTCATGTGAAAAAAGTTCCAAAAATCATAAATGCCTTATTCAGCATGAACTAAAGGTTTTTACTTACTGCTGACTTTCTTTCTGCTCAGAATTACTGCTCACAGAACTGCTACAGATCAGTAAACCATTGTGCTCAGCTGACACGTCAGACGTACCAGTAGAATTAATGAAGTTTCTTACATACTTTACAACTCATCCTGTCCATCACAGCAGGAGTGCCATTCCTTCCCAGCATGTTGATCCATTCAAAGTCCAACCCTTTCTGCTGGAGAAATGAAACACTACTTGTCTGGAAAATTTCAGCAGCTGTGTGTGTCCCTCTGGGGGAATTAGTCCAAGTAACATTAATTCTTCCCGAAAGCCTTCTTAATTAATTAAACTTAATTAATCCGTAATCACAGGAACAGTCTCACTGTAAACATGTGGGCTTTGTACCAAGAAGCACAAAGTCTCTTAAGACCTCTGCTGTAGTTAGAGAGAGAGAAGCTATGGATTCAACAACAGCACTTTGTATTTATAAAACAAATCTGGCTCCCAATCATACTTTAGACTGACACTGTTTTACATCAGGTATTTTCATGATCAATTATTCTGTTTCCTGTCATTTAGTCTATAAGAGGTCAGAAAATAATGAAAAATTCCTCATCACAATTTCTCACAACCCAAGGTTCAAAATGAGATTGAAATGTTATTTATACAATATTCTTCAACAGCTGGAATTGTAGATTTTAATTTTTTTATTTTTCTGAAGACATTAGGAAGTCTTGTCAATCAACCATGTCATCAGTCATATCTTAAAATAGCTTGTTTGGTCTGACAAGCAGTCAAAACCATGATATTCAAATGACAATGATACAAAACAGAGAAAAGCAGCATATCCTCACATTTGAGAGGCTGGAACCAGAGAATGATCAGCATTTTTGATTATAAATAACCTTAAGCTTCTAGCAATCAACAAAACAATTAATTGACTAATCATTTCAGTGCTATGCTGTTCAAAATCACCTTATAACATGAACTGAAAAAATGTTGGTAACTTCTCTATTCCAGAAGGTGAAAGACTTGAACGGTGAAATATTTTATCCTCCACTGATGCAAGTAAAAGGGAGCAACATGCATTAAAAGATAATATGAAGTATAGCAAACTCAAGCTTGGTAACTCGGCAACGCTGTTAAAGGGACACTCCAGCAGCTTGTATTGTATTTAAGTTGGGGAGAAAGCAGCAGAGGCTGAGATATTTTAACTTTTAATTCCTAATATCGGTCAAGTATTGGGATTTTTCTTTTTTAAACTGTGGAGCAATCCCTCCAGAGCCACAGAAGAATATTAGACAACTGTTTTCAAAGGTTAGTACTCAACAAACTGAAGTACTCCTCATGACGAGTAAGATGAATTTGATGTGTGAAATTGGCGGACTCTCCCTTGAAAGTAAGATGTACAGTACCTAACAAGCCTTAACAGTTTTATGTTTAATAAAATCCTATTCTCCTCACCTGTGTGAGAGTGAATGTTCACGTGGAAAGCTGAGAGAGCCTTGGGGGGAGAGAAAAAAAAGATCTTTTGAATACTAGTTCTGGCAATTATTCCCATGGTAACAGATCAGTGTGGTCAGTGTTAATACATAAATAAATACATTTATGGATCTAACATAGTTCACTAATTATAGTGAGAGTACTGATACATTATGAGCTTGTTAGATGAGCCACAGCTAATCCAGTAATGCAGATATAATGCTGCACAGACAATAGGGTTGTCAATAATGAGTATATGTCCTTAGCATCAGAAATGTGAAATAGATGTAGCTTACCGTTGAAATACCAGGCAGGGTTTTCTCCAAATACCCTTTAAAGGGTCATTTTCTCACTCACTGTATCTCTAGTGGTACTTTAGACAGCCATGCAGTTAGTTTTGGTTTTATTTGCCTTTTTTATTCCCTCTCCTGGTTACAAGTCCTTATGAAGACTTACAGCATGTTTTACGGATTATCCAGAGTAACAAGAGCACTGTCTCTGGACAGAAATGTTGCAGCTTCCTGTGATGCAGCTTCCTGTGCTGTAAAAGTACTCAATTCTATCTCCTTGGTAGTGGTGGTCATTAATAATGCAAATGTTATGTAAATAGCTTTCAAAACAGCCTGCTGGAGGACAGAGGGGAAGATGGATTTAGAGAAAACTAAACAACTTTTAGTGAATAAAATGTCACAGACATATTGAAAATAGACACAGTATTTATAGAAATGAGTCCAAAAGGCCCATAATACCAGATCTAGTATTACAGAAGGCGTACTAGTTGCTTTCTGGACTTAAAGGCAACATGATACATACACAATGCAAAGAGAGTGGGATGACCTGGCAGGTAAATAGGAGTCCACCTCTCAATTTCGCCCTGGCCCTGCTGTGAGCACCACAAATGAAATTCCTCCTTTGTATTGGGGTGGAGGCAGAAATCTTTCAGACAAATATATAAAACCTGAACAAATAAAACCCAAACTGTGTGCATGAATAGATACCACTAGACATAAGTGACAACGTTTTTGTTTTTTGTAATTTGGATGAAGTGACACTTTAAGTGGTTGTGTTTTTATTCACAATGTGTTTTCATTGTTCTTAGTTGTCAAGATAATAGAACTTCATCTGTGACATCTGTCAGAACTAGTTTGTGTGGTACATCTCAGTAATTAAGTCCTAATCTCTGTTTAGTAGATGCATTATAACAGGGAAAGTTTGAACGTAGCAACAGCTGGTGCAAATGTGGCAGCATTTCATCAAGAAGCTATATTGGAGTGTGGCAGTATTTGTATGTGTGTGTGTCCATCAGCAGTGTTGTGGTGCCCATAGTAGTGTGAAAGAAGTGAGTAAATTGCTGCTCTGTTGGCCTCGATCACATCAGTCACATCAGTCATCAGTCGTCTAATCCTCAAGAATTGACATGAAGGCAGAACTTCCTCCCCTCCGTTCTCTGGCTCTCTGGCTTTCTGTATCCATCTCTTCATCTTCTAATTGTTTTTCCGTCTCCCTCTTCATCTCTGCCTCGTTCAATCACACTCACTGTATCACAGTGTTGGTTTCTCCCTCCTCCTGTGCACCCAGCATTAGCACCCATTCACCCTATGTTTCCGTCTCCAGTGCAGGGTGTAAAAAGAGCTCACCCTCGGATCTGTGGAACAGATTGCATGTGGCATTATCATTCTGTTTAAGTCCTCACACTTAACACACATGCTTGTATTTCTACCAATATGTGGGCAATCTGTTGATCACATAGCACCGCATGTTCCCTGTCTGCTAACACAAGCCCCCTGTCCTCAGTCTGAAGGTCAGAACCTGGTCCCCATAAAGGTAGCAGAACACACAAATGGTCACACACACCTTGGTCCACGCATGTCAATTCATTTTTACTTCACACCAGGACTCCAATCAGTGCCAGAGCCAAGAGGCAACACAATCTCCAACCAGCCAGAAAGAAAACTGAGTGGAGATGAAATCTGCTTCTCCTCTTTTTTACCTCTGGGCTCTTCAGGGTTTCACCAGGCTCCCACTTGTTTGTTTTACTATTTTGCTAAGAGATAGGCACATAAATAGACTATCATAAGTATTGAAATAGTAAAGTAAAATGTTTATTTTAAAATTCTGTGATTACATGGTCTTATATGTTTATGCCAAACGCCAAATGTTAGTCAAATTTGCCTTTGATGAACAAATCAGTAAGGAACTGTGTCATACAGGTCGAACCTCTAGAGACAATAACACTTGAAGCTGTGGTCTTCTCCTGCCACTGGACTTCACAGCCTTAAGCAAACCAAATCAAAGCATCAGCTAGGCTTCTGATTGGCTGCTTTTTACACCATTCTAGACCATGTAAATTCACCTGGGAAGCATTCCATACAGTAGAAGAGGTCTGCAGTGTCACACATACTGTAGATATTGTAATACTTTGCTCTTATGTCTACATTTGTTTGATTAGTTTACTCTTTTTTTAATAGTTTAATTCACTTTATGATTTATTTAAATAATTGTATTTCTTTTTTTGTAGTGTTGTAGATTTAATTTATGTAATATATATTTGATATAGCCTCATTTTACTAGCACAATATTGTTTGCAAAACAGATATCATTTTGGTTTGTGTGTTTGTTTTTGTCTTTTGTTGTTTTGTTTGTTTTTTGTTTTATTTGGATTGGTTCGGTTTGGTTAGTTGGCTTATTGAGGTTGAGCTGGCTTGGCTTGTTTGGGTTGGTTATCTTTGCTTTGCTTAGATTTTTTTTTTGGCTTAGCCTGTTTGGTTTGCTTTAGGTTGGGTTGGTTTTGTTTTGTTTTATTTGATTGTCCTTGGGTTGTGTATTTGTTGGATGTTTTTTTCTTGATATGGTATGGTATGGTTTGTTTGGTTTAGGTATGGTATGGTATGTATGGTATGGTATGTATGGTATGGTATGTATGGTATGGTATGGTATGGTATGTATGGTATTGTATGGTATGTATGGTATGGTATGTATGGTATGGTATGTATGGTATGGTATGTATGGTATGGTATGGTATGTATGGTATGGTATGGTATGGTATGTATGGTATTGTATGGTGTGTATGGTATGTATGGTATGGTATGGTATGGTATGGTATGTATGGTATGGTATGGTATGGTATGTATGGTATGGTATGGTATGTATGGTATGGTATGGTATGGTATGGTATGGTATGTATGGTATGGTATGGTATGTATGGTATGGTATGGTATGTATGGTATGGTATGGTATGTATGGTATGGTATGGTATGTATGGTATGTATGGTATGGTATGGTATGTATGGTATGGTATGGCATGTATGGTATGGTATGGTATGGTATGTATGGTATGTATGGTATGGTATGTATGGTATGGTATGGTATGTATGGTATGGTATGGTATGGTATGGTATGTATGGTATGGTATGGTATGTATGGTATGGTATGGTATGTATGGTATGGTATGTATGGTATGGTATGGCATGTATGGTATGGTATGGTATGTATGGTATGGTATGGTATGTATGGTATGGTATGTATGGTATGGTATGTATGGTATGGTATGGTATGGTATGTATGGTATGGTATGGCATGTATGGTATGGTATGGTATGGTATGTATGGTATGGTATGTATGGTATGGTATGGTATGTATGGTATGGTATGGTATGTATGGTATGGTATGGTATGGTATGGTATGTATGGTATGGTATGTATGGTATGGTATGGTATGGTATGGTATGTATGGTATGGTATGGCATGTATGGTATGGTATGGTATGGTATGTATGGTATGGTATGTATGGTATGGTATGTATGGTATGGTATGGTATGGTATGGTATGGTATGTATGGTATGTATGGTATGGTATGGTATGGTATGGTATGGTATGTATGGTATGGTATGGTATGGTATGGTATGGTATGGTATGGTATGGTATGGTATGGTATGGTATGGTATGGTATGGTATGGCATGGAGTCCATTGTTCCAATATTTTTGTTTCTCACTGTGGACAGTCAGCTGGACAGCTAGTGTCGTACAGATGTCGTAGTCTATTCTTTCAAATTTCTTTTAAAGTGCGCCACCTTAACGCTTCTTGATTCACCTTTTAAACAGTCCAAATCATAACACTGCAGCCACCAGTTCTGTTGCTTTTATTTGGCTAGATATAGTCTCACTTTTAACAAACAAAAATAAAAAACATTTCTGGGTCTCACATGAGGTCAAAGACTGTACGGATGCCTCCTTCTACACTTCACTTCACTGAGGGCGGCTGTGGCTCAGGAGGTAGAGCGGGTCGTCTACTAATCGGAAGATTGGCAGTTCGATTCCCGACTCCTCTAGTCTGCATGTCGAAGTATCCTTGGGCAAGATACTGAACCCCAAATTGCTCCTGATGGATGGATGGATCATCAGTGTATGAGTGTGTGTGAATGGTTAGCTTCCCTCTGATGGGCAGGTTGGGACCTTGTATGGTCGCGCCTGTACCCATTCAGCGTATGAATGGGTGAATTGACTCGTAGTGTTAAAAGCGCTTTGAGTAGTCGGATGACTAGAAAGGCGCTATACAAGTACAATCCATTTACTTCTACATTTCCTACATGTTTGCTAAAAAAGACTCAGTCAGACCCTTTCCTTCTATCACAGCTATCATCTGATTAACCACAATAAATCCAAAAATAACTGCTCAAGATATTAAATTGACATCAATTCATAAGTCAAAAAAATAATGTACATTATTTCAATAAATTTGCAAATTATGAAAAAGTAATTTGCAACTAACAACAATAAATGACTCTAGCAACAGAGATACAACTAGCTTGATACGTATGTGTTTTGAAGTTTGTGAAATAATTCTTTGTTAAATAATTATTTTGGCAGCTGCAGCTTTTGCAGTGTGTTGCACCCTCTCCTGATAGTATGTGTGTACTGTGTATACACATGAGCACATCCTTTATCTCAATCTCTCTATGTGTCTACACACACACAAACAGACATAAATATACCAAAACAGTGGCAGGTTGAGTACTGTCTAGCTGCCAGGATGCATGACGCCTGCTGTGTCTCAGCAGCATATAATTACCCACTCAAGTGGTTTATACACACCACGAGATCTCTTGAGATGGAGCACACGCATGCATGCACACACACATGCGCACGCACACACACATCCAGAGTAAAGGAGGTATCCTAATATGAAACTGCCTCGGGTTCATATAGCAGAGTGACATCTCATTTGCATTAATTTAGGTGTGTTTGTGTGCTTGGACTCCATTCAGTGACTCAGATAAGCAGCTTTTTTTCACACAGGCTGGGGCTGTGTTTGTCTCACAATAAAAATCTTAGCAACGGCCAGCTTGTCTCTGCAACAAACTGATGGCAAAACACAGTGTTAGCACTTATGTCAGAGAACAAAAGGATACATCACGCTCACAAAAAATACATTGAAATACTTTTTTTAATGATCGTCAGCATTCTGGCGGAGAGACATTATTTCAGCGCCTGCCTTCCATCAGCATTTACACTTTTTTTCGGGCCGAGAACACTTCTTTTGTTCTTCCTGTCTACCTGTCTAACCTTCTTTATGAAGTTTTAAGACTTGGGAAAAGATGTTTCTTTATTCGGCATTTATGCTGTCAAATCTTTTTTTTTTTCAAGGAGAGAAAAACTTTCTCCATGTCTTTGTTTGAATTTATGCATTCATTTTCTACGACATCTTAACAGTGTCAAGACTGTACCAGGTCTATCACTGACTCACATCTTGTCTGGGCAGAGTAATAGGATTCTTGATCAGTACCAGTTATTCAGTGTTTATCTATTGACTGAGGTGGTAATGCTCAGACTTTCATGCTAATTCAGATTTATTTGCGCAGGTCTTAACCCTAGTAAATGTCTCAAAGGGCCTAACAAGGCCACAGTAGATGCCACAAATAACCTGCTTTAAGTGAACAATAGAAAATATTGCCCACTGGGAAAAAGGAGAGTAACCTTTAGAGGGATTACATAAGACAAAACCCCTTCCAGTGTCAAGAGGAAGCAATGAGTACATGACAAGGTAGTGGATCACTGGCACAATTAGACAGTGTTGTATAGCACCAATATAAAATCAACAAAAGCAAGAACATGCTGTAAGTCTCAAGAATGGGAAAGAGTCTCTTATGTAGCCAAAGCACAACAGCCTTTAGGGCACCAACATCAACAGGAGACACAGTCTAATGGAAGATGGAGCTGTTGTCAGGTTGTAGGTCTCAGTAAAGACAGTTTTGTATGTTCTGTAATGATCAGCATAGGCAGAAAGTAGGAATATAGTGGCATCTATAATGTGCACTTGCTATCTGACAATTGGTTTGTAAGTTCAGTGTAAAAGCATATTTTTATCAGCACAAATAAGACCCTAGAGTTTATGGAAAAAATGAAAACCAGTGTGTAGCATTTGAAAAATTTCTTACCATCTGGTGGCAGTATCAAGAATGACACTGTGGTCAACAGCAACGGATGTCGCTGGGATTGTCTCATGACATCAGAATAATAATTCCACATATAGTGACGTTAAAAGTTTATATCAGAAATGATATGATCTACCTACATTAAACATCCATTACCTCTGTTAGTGACAACAAATAACTATGAAAGTCTATCATAAGCATCATATGGATGTGCATAATATGGCAGATATCATGCAGCTGACTGTCAGTGTTGCTTTCTGTGTTGTCAGGTATATACCAGTTCAGAGTTCCTGAATCATCCAAGTCTGGCACTCCAGTTGGGAGGATTAAAGCCACTGACAGAGACATCGGGAAGAACGCTGAGATGTATTTCACCATCGTCAGCGGAGACGGCATGGACATGTTCGACATCTCCACTGACAAAGACACCCAGGAGGGAGTCATCTCCGTCAGCAAGGTGAGAAGAAACAGGACTCAACTGTGGGCTCAGATTAGGGATGGCACAGTGAGGAATTTTTTCCCACCGGTTAATAAACTTGTGACAACACTGGTGTGCAGAGAAGACACTTTCAGTTTATAATTGTAGCGTCCATCATCCGACTAAGTATTGATAACATGCTTAATATTTTACAAACTAGAGCATTTTATTTGATAAATTTTGGCACTGATCACGCGAAAATGAACTAAATGGGTTTTATTTCTATAAAAAAGCAAAATGACAGTATGAACGGTGGGCAAATAATGTAATCAGTGTATGTCCCAACACCATGTAACACCAGTGACATTGACTACCGTGGCAAGCCTAGCTCAGAGTACTAATTACATTTATAAAATTGATGTGTGGCACTAAGCTGAAAGCCAGATTTACAAACTGCTTTCAGTGGAAGGTGCAAAACAACAAACATTTGGAGGAGACACAATAGAAAACATGTCTAAAAAAGTTAAAATAAGCAAGTAAAATACATAGCAAGTAGTACATTCCTGTAGAGTACACTGAATAGCACAGAATGAAATGTACACATCAAACTGCATCTGTTGTAAATAATGTAAAATCTGAAGCACACGTTCAAATGAGGCTGGCTTTTAATTATCTTGATATTTTTCTCACGGCAGTGGTTAAATCAAATTAATTCTAAAGCAGTGATTCAGCAGATCCCACACTTTCGACTCATAAGGATCCTGCCCACGTAGTCTGTTTTACACGTACTGTTAAATATGCAAAGCCTGGGCATGCTTGACAGATGAAAGAAACCAAATTAAACTTATTCATCTTTACCTTCACAGCCCCCAGTCCTAGCCTCTGCAGCAGGCACAAATACACAGGAACAGAGCTTTTCATGCTGCTGGATTTTAGAAATTCACAGTGTCCTCACAGAGTGTGTTTACTGATGTACAATCACAATTGATATTTAGAAATTCTTTTGTTCCTCTTGCTGACACTACCTAAGGAAGTATGTAAGGTTCAACAAAGAAATAATGATATTCTGTCAGCAGGAAACTAGATGAGGACAATATATAGACTTCCTTCAAGAAAGCCAAAGCAGCACATGTAGAGCTGTTCAAGTAAATCTGAAGCTTTGTTCTTGTTTGAAATAGTAACTATGATGCATTGTCACAGCTGATAAGGAACAGATTTCATCAATATTATTTACTTTTATAGTTATCAGTTAGCTGCTTTATATCACATTTTAATCATGCTAGACTTTCCTCAGTAACCTTTACATTCTTATATCATTTAGACAGTTAGTGAATGGAGATGTGTTCTTACATACTATAAATCTGCCTTTGATGCTCGACTTCTCAACTATCAAATTAAATAATATGAAATCAAATCCTTCCCTTGCTGGATTACATGTAATGCACTGCATGGTATCAAGCCTGCTATCACTATGACTGTATGGAAATCCTGTTTGGAGCATTTAGCAGCTAGATCTTTTTTTCAGGAGTTGGGAAACCAAAACAGATCTACAAGGACAGTGAATATTGAATTACTGGTGGCCAGAAACACGACTCCAAATAATTACAAATGTTGCTCCATTTATGTGAATGTGTAAGTAGGCAATTAATGCAACTTATATACAGTCTATACAGTATATACAATAAATGAACATGTGGCCTCAGAGGAAATTCAACTTTGCAGAGCAGTATTTTCTCAGTCTGTTATAACTGTACCAACAGAGACAATCCTCTCACACTGATCTTGTGTTTCCTGTTTCTTAATATTGCCTTTACAGCCTTTGGATTATGAGAGGAAGCAGTCCTACACAATAGAGATCCAGGTCCAGAACACCCAAGTGGACCCTCGCTTCATGTCTGCAGGCTCCAAAGACATGGCCACGGTTCGGATTGGCGTGGAGGACGTGGATGAGCCACCGCTGTTTGACAAAGCCAGCTATCTGATGGAGGTGAAGGAAGACGCTGCAGTGGGCATGGCCGTGGGCTCAGTCAGTGCCATGGACCCCGATGGAACTCGCAGGCCAGTCAAGTAAGGCAAAACCTCAGTCTGATTTGTTTTATTTTTAAAATATCTTAAAAATAGGTCATGGACTACCAAGACAGGAAAATGAACTGATGACAGGAAACTCATATATTCTTTAAGGTGACATCATCTGATTTTACACTTAATGTACTTATAGGAGACACTTTTTGGGTTTCAACCTTAAGAGACAGTTCCAGTGTAATGCGATTTCTGTCAATTTGCCACATCCCTTGACTATAGATTAGTTTTACAGTGTTTTATCACATTATGAGATATTTGTTGATTTGTTTGATTTAATGCTTTTTCAAACGTTGTACAAGCTTTAGTTTCCATTTACAGACTACAGCTTCTGTCAGCTGTATTATCGATGCTACCTTGTAAAGACAGTCATTTTCAATTACAGAGAACTAAGGTTATCAGTGTCATAGCTAGAAGTATCCAGATGGGATCTGTTGCATGGTTACATTTATTTAACAATTCAAAAAAAAATCTAATCAAAAAACTTTGCCTCATATTAGCCAGGAAAAACCCCATGTATGGAATAGGACAGTCAAAAAGAATGGCTAATTGTGATTTCAGTTTAACTTTTAAAACAACCATAGCTTATATCAGACTGAAAACAGGAAGCGTGTGTCTCTGCAGCACATGGCTAGTAGCAGAATATCTGCATTTCCTTTTCTCTGCTATTTTAGAAATCTCAGCAAAAAACTCTGAAGTTGGATGAAGTTTGACTTCAGATGGACTTCAATGCTCTATAGGCTTGTGAGGAGCTCTGATAAAAGTCTGAAAAGAGAGAAAACAGAAGCAAAATATGAAGTGGGGTAAAACATAAGTGATAACAGTATAGTGATCAGTGTTCAGATTATGGATCAAACTGTCTGTGGACTGTCAGGCTGTGTGTGAAAACTGCTGAGTACATAGACAACAGAAACCTGCACCTACAGGCTATATTTAAACCTCACTGCAGTACTGTTCATTATTGATGCTTGGCATTAGGATGGTTTGAGCTCTGTTGCTCTGCTGTTAGCAACTGTCCATTACTCAAACGGCATTGATACATCCTGAGAATTTTCTGATGTTTACAGAATAAAAATGCCCAAAACCTGAAGTAATTTGCTCTCCTGCAATGGGTATTGATCTGGTACTGTAAGACTGTTAAGATAAGCTGAAACTTTCCTGATCTCTGTGGGCAAATTGAGTTACTGCCAAAAAAGTAATAGGACACAGCAAAGAAGTTAATATCAATCTAGAAAATGGTGCAGTGTAAACATAGAGAACTGTAGGATAAGTTGAAAGGAAATAATTATCATGTATGTATGAATAGATGACAGCAGTAGGAGTGTGTTAAACAGACAGGAGATGAACTCTGGCAGGCAGGACAGAGCACAGTTGGAGACTGTAACTGAGCCCTTATTTCTCTACATTTTAAGCAGTGATGAGGAACATATTCCAATTAAAACAAGCATGGAACCATGGAGCACTCTTAAAATGATGTGTCACAAGGGGACACACACACAATTCCAATTATTCCTGTGTTTGTGCATTTGTGTATGTGACTGTATCATTTATTCACATTGTATCAGTGAACTATTATTTTACTGTTGAGTGCGTTCTAATTATGATCAAGCCTTGATGTGCTGAGGCAATGTTTTCTTTTCAAATAGATTCATATATCTCTTTATGGAAAACAATAATTAAGATTGAATGGTACATAATTAACAGCTGATAGCAGAATGATGTTATATTTTGAGTGGATAGTGAAACCAGCCTTAATCCAGGCACTAAAGATGTTCATATACTGTACAATATGCAGTTTCTGTTCACAGAGCAGTTTGTCTCCACTTTGACAGGCAGGCGAAAAAGACAGAAGCAAAGGCATTTCAGTTCTATTATCTATGGAGTGCTGTGAAGCTGTGAATAGCTGCATTCAGCAACTAGTTCAAAAATAGAGCAATGCTCTGTGAGCAGTCCACAGACAGTGGGAAGATATTTTCAAGTATTTGTGATGTTTTGAACAGGCTACAGTAGGATTGAATAGGAGGGGAGGACAGAATGCAGAGGTTTCCAGTGCAGCACAATTATGTGATTCCAGTAGTTAGAATACCAAGGTTAGTTGTTGTTCATAGTCTGTTTATTCCTCCAACCTTACAGATCAAAGACTGTGCATCATTTTTTGTTTGGAATCAACATAAAAAAAAGATCAATTATAAAGGTGTTTTCTACGGTGGCCTACAAGGGCAAACGCGCTGCAACTTAAGAAAACAAATGCAGACGGTTCCTGCACACTCGTCTCACAGCCAGCTGTACATAGAGAACAATGTTATCTGTCCAGCTCGGAGAAGGGCTCGTTTTGGCGAAAATAAGTTTGTAGCTTGTTGTGTACCTCACTACGGTAGGAAAGAGGCTTTGTTTGTGTTTTAACATCTTTTCGCTTATGAGTTATTGACGTGTTCATCACTCTTAAGTGTCCTCTGGAAACACTTCTGTTGTTGTCTGTTGTGTTGTGGTATTTGCAGCATGTTTTCTAAATGCTGTGCATGTGTAGTCAAATTGATGAAGATGTTTTCTTAATTTGCTTGTGTTTGGTCTATTTGCATGTGTTTTCTTAAGTTATAGCGTGTTTGCCCTTGTCGGCCACAGTAATTTTCACCTTCAATATAAAGGGATTTTCACCTCATGTTATTTGTGTAAATTTTTATTGCTGAAGTGTTTGCGGTACATGTTCATTCGCCCCAAAGAGCAAATATACTGACTGTACAGTCGTTAGCTGTAGCTAACAACATACACACTGACTTTTTTATGATAGGTCAGACTCTGCCTGATCTCCTCCAGTTTTTTGTCAGAAAATGTTTTGAGTTGAAGTATTTTGAACTTGCATTTTATACTGGTGTACATATTTCCAATGCAATTGCACCGGCTCTAAAATTTTAAACTTTGCATTCAGACTGGGTTCAGTTAGGTCAGCCAACATTTTACTGGTGTGGTAAAAATGGAGGCCTATGCATTTTCAATATGTTTTGTGTATTTCTTTCAATTAATTGAAGAACAAAATTTATTTGGTTTGTATTTTGGTTTATATTTGAGTTGCATTTGAGCGTATTCTAATACTCAGTTGGCAAAAAAATGACGTATATAAGCGAAGTATTATCTTTGTTGCAGTGTAAGACTAAAGATGTAATTGGCACATTATCCACACTAGGGACATATATTAAAACTAGTCAAATTCTTGTAAACTTGACTACAGGCCCCTCCAAACCAGACCCTCCTCTCTCTACCAGCTGTACCTGCAGGCAGTGAATCCTCATCAGCAGCAGAGGGAGGAGGACAGGAGGAATGACTGAAAATAACTGATTTATATTTAGTTATTAATTCTTTCTAAACTTCACTCAGTGTTTTGATGTCAGCAATATTATTTATTTTACTGACATTTTAGATTGGCTTCCAGTGAGATATTATTGTTGTAAACTGTTCTAGTAACAATGTTTAGTTATATTTTAAAATATAAATTAATTCTAATCCAGCTCTCAGTTAGGATCACTTCAGGACATAGCACTTACTTCATTCTTGCTAATGTCTGACTGTACTGTGAAAAACAACAAACTGTGTTGCTTTTTTATAAATATTCAAATTCATCATTCATCAAAATGATATGAAAATGCATAGTTTTTAGTCAAATAGCATGAAAATTTTCTCAGCAGGAAAGTCCCCACACCCCCCAACTGTGTTGAGGCATTTCACTTTTGACATTTATTACAATAACACTTACAGTATCTGAACCTCCAGAGCCCTTCTGGTGTCAAAAGCTCCTGTAAATTATTATACACATGACTCTATGAACATGGATAAACCTAGCTGGAACAAATCGAAGCTAGTTTTAAGTTATTCCACTGCTGGTGTGTGCAAATAAGGGCCCTGGCGTCGTGGGCTCTGTGGGATATACAGAACGTTGTTCTCTTTCATTTCATCTGACCACAGGGCTAGCGGGACACTATAAAACCCTGTGGGAACCAATAAAAACAGCTTCACACAGCAGTTTAGGCCCTAAGTGATGCAACATTTATGAGATCACATTGTTCTTTCAACAGATTTAAAGACTTAAACACGTCTACAATGACTCCACAGTCCACCACATCAGTTTTGTCTTGGCTCTATCATCATGTGCTCTCTTCCATCATAAATTCAGAGAAATCAATTATTCTGCCTACTGCTGTGAATCCCTGGTGGGACTGCAGAGGCACAAGGGGCGCTGAAGTTCATCCCACCCACTGGCTTAACTTAGCACTTTCTGACCTTCTCACTCTTTGGCTTGTTACAGGTACTCTATCGACCGGCGCAGTGACATGGACCAACTGTTCAATGTCCATCCTGGGAATGGATCTGTCTTCCTGCTCAAGAGCCTGGACAGAGAGGAGAGTGCCTGGCATAATATTTCAATCACCGCCAGTGAGTCAAGTAAGTGTAGCAGGGACCTGGACTATTTGCAGAGATGATGTGATATATTGATGTAGACCACAAATGTATGGAGCCAGACGGAGTGTCTGGTACCACAACAAATCAGTCACTTATCATGGAGGAGAATTCAATGACAAGACGTTATACCACTAAATATAGTATCCAGGACTGGCTGAGTGGGAAATGGTAAAGGGTCAATTCACACAAATGACAAAAAGACATTTTTCCATTCATATTTAGGGGTATCTAACCATGCAGATAGTTGCAGTCCAGGTTTTACTTGTCCACCTCTAAGATTTTTGCTTCCACTCCTTTAAAATGGGGGGCAGATAGAATTTCATCTGTGCTTCTCAGAATATTTGAAAATGACATTTAAGAAACTTTTTTTTCCTGAAACAATGTCCTGCTTACTCTGGATAATCCATAGACCTCAACATGAACTGTTTTCACTCAAATTACTTTCTCCAGAAGAAATAGTTCCTGTGAAATCTGTTCATAGTGATGTCTTTTGATTACCAAAGTAAAAGGGATGCTTTAAGGAAAGAATCTCTATTCTACATTGTATTGGGAAATGGTATAGTGCATTTTTGGGGGACTATTTTCAGCAGCAGATTAATCCACATTTGGTGTTCTAGTGAGTATTTCTGGTAGCAGGATGGTGTGTGTGTGGATTGTGTGTTGACTCTAAACTACAGTATGTATGTTCATGGTGATGAAGGAACATGTCACCCAGTGTAACATCTGTGGCACAGCGGAATAAGATATATCAGGCACTGATACACATCTTCATATTTTGATTGAAAAAGAAAAATACAGAATATCCCCAATTTAATATGTATGTAATGTAGGATGAACATTTTTGGTCATTTTATTTGTAAAAATGTACAAATTCCTATCCATAACTTGCATACAAAAGATAGTGAGATAGTATTTATCTCAGTTACAAAATCAGATCATTATATTGAGATCTTACTAGGATTCTACTGTCTGTTTGAACTGTTCTGACAAATGATCTCTCCATAGAGGTTCATGTACAGAATAGACCCACACAATAATCTACTTCAGTATCATTAAGAGAAGAGGAAGTAATCAAACCAGGGGCACCTTTGAGATACTTCATTCATTATGCTCTTGCTTTTACATCCTGATGAGAAACCAAATGTATGGAGCAGAGGAAGAGATGGTAGCTAATACTGGACGATGAAAGAAAAAAGCAAGATCAATGTAAAGAAAAGAAACGTATGTCATTAACTGGCATTAGGTGTGGTGGTTACGGCTACCCTCAGAAAAATAAACTGCAAACATGAAGCAGGGTGACCCATCTGTTCCATTTTATATCTATAAATCTGTTGCTGGATAATGGGAAACGGAAAGCAGCCATGTGTATTCCCAGAATCTCACCTAAAATAGAAAAGAAAGATAAATAACCCACACCCAATTCAATATATATATATATATATATATATATATATATATATATATATATACATCGTTTTGGCTTTATTTTAATTATTGAATTTGTTGGGCTGTCTTTTTTTTTAGTTTTAGTTTTCATTTATATCAAATAACCTCAGCTTCCACAAACAATTTGAGTCAGACACTAGTGTGAAATGGAAACATGATTGGTTTCCAGGGCTTCAACTGAGACATGCTGTGAAAATTACAGAACTCTACAAACCAACTACTCAAACGCAGGCTCACAAAATATAGCCAGTGTGTATGAATTCTCTCATGAAAAGCTAATTTGTTTTCTTTCATGTTTTCATATTTTATATTTAATTGTGAGTTCAGAGGTTAAAGAGACAGCTTGTGACCAGAAGGGAAATAATGGAAAATGTTGTTAATGGAAATTGGATGGAAACACTAACTTCCTCCTTCATCAGCTCATTGGGAGCTATCAGTACTGGTACCATCACAGTGAAAGGCTGAGCTTGTACTGGATAACTAATAGTGTGAATGTGCACAGTAGAAGTAAAGCAGGGTGTTAAGTTTGGCCCGGCATGAAGTCTTTCCTGTGTTTGCCTTCCAGATAATCGTCATCAGAGCAGCCGTGTTCCAGTCTACATCCGCCTGCTGGACATCAACGACAACGCTCCAACCTTTGCCACTGTGTATGAAACCTTCGTCTGTGAGAGGACCAAGGCTGGTCAGGTACAAGCTCTTTATCGCTTCATGCTTTTGCAAAGACGAAATGTTGTATCAGTTAGAGAGGCAGTAGCAGGGACTTCTTTTAATGAAGCGACTATTTCTGACTGTCAAGGAACCAAACTTGATCAGTAATGGCTGCTTTGATCAGTGAAAGCCTACGTTTGGAGTTCAGTAATATTTTATCTAATCTGAATCCAATATTGAAATAACTTATTGAATCCATGTATCAAATCTAGATCCATTAAAATCTCTTATTGAATCCATTTATGTTGAACTTTTAAAATTTAAAAGTAACTAAAGTTACAAAAGATTCAACTGATATCTGAATTTTGTTGGCTAAAAGGTGGACATAGTAACCTAACTAATGTTCACATTTCACAATGGAAAAGGTAGGGACAACAATTCTTGTTTGTGACCGGACAGAAGCAAAGTCAATCAAGATTGGTCAGTGATTGCCTACTATAGGAAGTAAACTCCCACGGATGCTCTGACTGGCTGTGAATGTATAGTGGGATGCTAATGGGCCTATTGTCTTCATTGAAAATTCTAGATGTAAACAATGTAAACCAGGAGTTCCCAGACCCTGGTCCGCAGACCAGAACATTTAGTTTCAGACCGCTATGGAACCATGTGATTCAGTAATGTAAAACCCAAATTAACAATTAAAAACAGATATTACCTAATTATCCTCAATAGTAGCTATGGCCTTGCCAAGTTCTTATAAACAGAGATAGACAGGCCTCTTCAGGAATACATAGGCTGCTCATACAAATATATACAAATACAGTACACCTACATGCATACAGTGGTTCTGTTCACTATTGATTCATATTGGGAGTGGTCTGAGACATTATTTCAGTGTGAAACATTGAACTTGAACAACCTCCAATACAGAATTTGCACTGACTCTTCAGCCTGCCTGGAGCGGGTGGTACTGTAGTTACTGTGCAGTGATGTGCTTTTATGAATCACTTACGGGACATGCCAAGTGCAAGGGGCTAAACTGAGCTGGTAATCCCCTTTCATGAATAGAAAAACACAACATTTGCATGGACTCAGCCCTCGCCACCACACTGACCCTTGTACTGGGTTTGATAAATATAGGCCAACTTGTCTGCTGGTTTTATTTATTTTTTTAAATATTTTTAGTACATCACTGCAATCTGAAAATTCTTTTTTTTTCTTACACTTCTACATAAATCAGGAACATTTTGTTTTTCATGGCTCAGAGGATTTTTAAAAGACATTTTGCATCGATAACTGACCCTTTTATATCCTAGTATTGACATTGATCATTTTTAATTGCCGTTCTCCTCAAGCAGACTAATATAATGATTTCACTGCCCAAAGAAAATGACTTTGACTTTTGAATATTGAATATTTTATTAAACAAAAAACTGAATTTGAATGCCTCAAATAGTACTTACTGTAATTGCAGTCTGTTGTAAAACCAATTGATATGATCCATCACATACTGTATGGGATTCAACTAATATGATTAAAGGACACAAGCTTTACATGCATACACACCGTATACATACTCCTCCAGTTGTAAAGCTGATTGGCTGTGAGCTCGGTTTCTTCTTTTGTGGTGGATGAGCTAAGCTGTCATGGATGCTGACAGGAGCTTTCACACATCTAGTATTGTAAATAGGGTTTTACTCACACACACACACACAAACACACACACACACTTGTATATCATGCATCTAATATCATGCAACAATTAATAGGATAAAAACACAAATCTGTATCTGTACACACACACACATACACACACCAGGTTAAATATAACACAAAACACAATTAGGTGCAACTACAATACACTGACGCCACACGCACGCACACCCAGCATCATCTTGACATTCTTCAGTATGGTGGCTTGCTGCCATCAGTCCCCTCACATCCTTGTCATCCTGCCACCCTTTCATCCTTTAATTCCTCTGCCCTTTCATCTGTCCATCAGTGTTAATCATCTGTATTTGTTCACTGGATATCCTCTGCTGCTTCCCTCAGGCTCTGGATTTGTTCAGTGTATGCGTGCATGTGTATGTTATTGGCACAGATCTTTTTTAAAGCCTTTAATCCCTCAGCTAGTGTCTCCCATTCAATTAAATAAGACTGTAGTTAGTATAAAAAAGTATAAAAATGTATAGTCACCAGCTGAGAAATGACAGGAATATAAACCACAACAGGGTTCAACAATACCCAGCCACCCAGTGCCCCTGCAGTTCATGTGCAATGATATCTGATTTAATGTAAAGTATTGAAAGTTGGCATAGATTCTTAAACATGTTTACTTATTCTTTGATCAGATATCACCTGACTTTGGACTGTATTTTATACTATACTATTTTTATTTAACACTGGTAGTAGGTTGGCATATTTTGTTAAATGAAAAAAGGGTCAAAACGTGTTCAAATTCCAACGTGTTCAAAGTACTGTATTGCATTTTCATCAATATTGATACCCAGCCCTAATGTTGCCTTTTTAATCTCAGAAAACACATTGGCTTAACTAGCTATTCATTTTTATATTTGTTTCATTGTCATGTATGTTTATTTCATAATTGAAGCTCATATTCCACATGTTGCTCATGTTTCCTGAATTTGAATCCACCCAATACCCTAAAATCCATTGACATTCCATTGAGAGCTGTTTTCAGCATTTGTTGGGTTAAAGCAATTCCCCACCCAAAATCTATCTTTGGAGTTGGAGGTTCTCACCCCTTGTAGACTTGAAAGGTGTACTGTAAAAGTTTGTAGCATGCTTCTTCACAGAGTAGAGCAAGTGTGCTCAGCTGCTCAGTGCTAAGTCAGTCAGCTACAATGGATCCCAATAGATTACACAGTGAGAAATAAGTATCAAAAACACCCACAGAAACTTCTCCAACCACTGCTGCAGCATAATCCACTTCTCTGCTGTCAATCCATACACTCAGTGTGATCCATAAACTCACTGTGTGGCTAAAATAAAACTAAATGCACTGCTTTCACATCCTGCTGTCTCATTTCTCAAAGCTCTACTGGAAGCATAAATTTAATCACATTTAACAAAAAATGAGAAACACTGAAGGATAACAAGAAATTAGAATATAAAAAGAAAATACCACTTGTGGTTACATAACTATACCAAACTGATAATTATGCATAATAATATGATAACAGGATGATGACAGGAAAAAAAAAAGTGTTGATTAACAGCATTGTTATATTGTGTGAAACAGCAGCAGACAAACTTGGAAAAAGTAAATACATAATATAAATAAATAAGTATCAGAAACCTGTCATATATAGAGTATGTATGTATGTATGCATTGAATTGGTTGTTGGTGTGCATGATGCAGTAAACCCAGTTATTACAGTGTAACATAATATTTTAGTTAGTTGTGTTGTGTACAGAAATATTGGTAGCTTATTATCACAGTGATCCTGATAATATCCAAGCTGCTCTTTTGGCAACTTTACAATATATTCTAAACAGAGGACAGAATGTGTACTGTCACTGTGAAGGAAACCTCTAACCCTGCCAGTCTTTTTCCACTTATTGACTGCTGTTAATTCACTTAACTCCTTTGGGACGTTCATGTTAATGGTTGTTGGTGTCTCTGACAGCGGATCCAGACAGTGAGTGCTGTCGATGCCGATGAACCGTCAACGGGACACAAGTTTTTCTTCAGCCTCGCTCCTGAGCGGACCTACCGCAGTAACTTCACTGTGCAAGACAATGGAGGTAGGCAACACCTATAGGAACAATGTTGGCTCAGTTGACTGTAATTTGATTTAAGTGCATTTAATTTATTCTGTAAATGACATGGAGTATAAAACAGAGATATTTACTCAATGTGAACTGCTTCAAGTCAAGTCAATTTGATTTATATAGTGCTAAATCACAACAGAAGTTATTTCAAGGCACTTTTCACATAGAACAGGTCTAGACCATACCCCTTTAATTTAGATCGACTGAAATTTCCCCCATGAGCAAACACTTGGCTACAGCAGCAAGGAAAAACTTCCCTTTAATGGGAAGAAACCTCAAGCAGAACCAGGCTCTAGGTGGGCGGCCATCTGCCTTGACTGGTTGGGTTAAGAGAGAAAGAAAGAGGGAGGGGGAGGGAGGAGACACAGAGAAGCACAGCAACTACAATAATAACAATAACAACAATAATAATAATAACCTGTGAGATGAGAAAGCTCAAAACTACGGGGAAGATGCCAAGTTAGTAACATGCATTAATGGGACATGAATGTGTAGCATTGAATTCAGTGCTGATGGAATTGCTTCCTTAAATTTAGCTACAGCACTATCAGATAAACATCTAGTCAAGACATTTTTGTCTAATAGTGTGTAGTCCAGTAATAGGAATTCAAAAGTTATTAATTAAGGTCTGATAAAATAGGATTTTTTGGACAGACTATTCAATATTCAATTTCAATGCCATATCTCAGAACAAGGGTGTAGTTAAAACAGCATATGGGTTGATTATTAGGCTTGAGTTGAAAATGGCTGCAACTCCCACCTCCTCGGCCGGTGTCTCGAGGAATGTGAGAATTAATATGACTGGGGGGAGTTGATTCATTTAGGCTAACATATTCTTCATGACACAACTAGTTGAGGAGTGGGCGGAGTAGGCCAGGTAACTGCAGGACTGATGAGAAGTGGGAACAGGTTTGTAGATGGGCAAAGGAGGGAAAGTCCGAGGGCATCTTGTGGACAGCTTGAGGATGGCAGGTCAGGGGAGCTGGAGGAAAGTACATAGCCTGAGAGAAGTGAGCAGGGGCTGGGGACAGAGAGCAATGCAGAGGGCTGGGGATGAGTGTGTGACTGCAGAGGAGGACTGAGGAGCAGATAAATCCCAGAGTGTGAAATGAGTGTGAACAGTAACAGTTTATTTTATAGCTCCATTATTTCCTACTAATTTCTAAAAGTTTCCTGGGAAGAACTGTATAATATGATATGAAAAAAAGAAAAAGGGACAATACAGACAAAGTTTTGAGACAGTTACTTTAATTAGTTAGTTCAGTCAGAGACACATCAGTGAATTAACCAATTACAGCAAATGATTATACTGTTAGATTTATTTGAAAAAGCTCTGCTGTTTGGGGGGGCTCTGAAAGGATGGGAGCAGTGACGAGGATTCTGCTCAGAGAGCTAATCCCTCCAATAAACATACAGTACATGAACATTAATCCCAGTTAAATCAACAATATGAAATACCACATAATGAGGAGGTTAGGATAGTGGGGAGCTGCAGCAGCAAACAGCGTAATCAGCAGAGAAAACTGTGATAGTGTCAGGTTACACCTGCATGAGTGTGATTGGATGTTACCAGCCACACAGCTGTGGATGAGTCAGTGATTATGAAGCATATTGAAATCAGCTGAGGCCAATCCACTGAAACAAGCATGACTTCAGTGCTCTGCCTGAACTAAAGCTATGCTCCATTTGTGTTAAGTTTAGAAGCAGTAGTAGATTTCTAAAGGAATTTCATAGAAAATGTTTTAGCAGCGTCCAGTCATTGCAAATTACATGGTTCATCTATTTTGTCGTCTATTATGTAGCTAAAGTTCACTTTCATCACAGTGCCTTTTACTCAAAGGCATCTCTTTTGTCTTTCTATCTAATTTTTGTAAATTAAACCATTAGCATGTGGAGGGTTTAACTAACTCAAAAAGTCCTGCTGCATAGGAAGTGGGCTGTCCATTTTTAAAGTACTGCCATATGGAACAGCATATATGAAATGTACCAGTATACATACAACACAACACATACAACAGTATATCTTTTTTCTCATTTTCATATCTGGAAATTGTCTTTACTGAGATGTACATCTTTCACCCAGCCCTGCTTTCATAGCAGATTCATCTTGTGTGTCTCCTCAGTGAGGAATGAGTAAATCCCACCTTGTTGCACCCACATTTCTCTTTCAAAACCTGGTAATGAAGTGATTTTTATTCACACCTCTGCTGTGTGACAAAGTGTGAGACACACTGTGCACTGCAGGTGTGCTACATGAATCTTCTTACTGAACTTTTCTCAACCCAGATAACACCGCCGGCATCCTGACACGTCGAGCCAGCTACAGCCGCCTTCACCAAAGCATCTACCTGGTTCCTGTGGTGATCACCGACGGTGACTACCCCATGCAGAGCAGCACCGGGACCCTCACTGTGCGGGTGTGCACCTGCGACCGCGACGGCAACATGGAGCTGTGTAACGCCGAGGCTCTGAGCAGCTCTCCTGGCCTCAGCACCGGAGCACTCATTGCCATCCTCCTGTGTGCCATCATACTGCTGAGTAAGTATGGGAGAATGTGTGTGTTTGTGTGTATTATTATCCAACACAGTGCTTTGTACAGTGCAGGGTTATACCAACACTGGCCCTTTATTAAGAAAGAAAGAAAACATATCTGCAGATAAGGACACTCAAGAAGGTAGGTTAAGGAACAAAGTACAGTAAAAATACATACATACTGTACAGGGATAGTGCAAGTTCTGGTAGTAGATGGTAGAGAATGAGCTGTATTTGTACAGTAATGTTATGGCTGTATTGAAATGACATAGAGACTCGGGATAGAGTTTGATCAGTTTTTTAAGAAAAAAATTATGTGATGGAGCTTCCATGTCATTTTTGTATATGCTATTTTGAATTTTGAAACTAAAAAGTCCGTTATGAACCACATGTCAAAATAACCAAATCTCATATGCATAATATGGTATGTATATTCTTTATGTTTCAGTTGTTTTTATTGTGAAGCAACTTCATGTCAGTAACATATAACAATGTCATATACAATGCTTCTTTTTTGAATAGCATCATATACTAAATAAATTGAACAGTACCTTAACATAATAATTATAAATACAAAATAAAAAAAGCCTCCCCACCCGTATCCCCTTCCCTCCCTCATTAGGAGTGCTGTTAATGTCCTCTAATCTGCAAAGCCTGTCTCAATTAACCATTGTCCAAATGCAAAAGTTGGTTGCCACATTTTGTCAAATTCTTTAAGCTTATCATTGAGGATACTGCAGATGCATGGTATCTGTCCAAGCCTGCCACTTTGTGGTTTGCCAAAAGATGTCACTCCAAAAATGTTCAAGACTAAAGAAGAAACTGTAAAACCCGGGAGAAACTTAGATTTCAAGACATCGACCAAACCACATTTGAAGACTTAAAGAAAATTCTGTCAGCTGAGCCTCTGCTGTGTTACTAGAACACCAATACCAACAGTATTTTTTTTTTCATAAATCAGTCAAACAATACTAACGTTTTCTACTCTGTCACCATGTAAGTCCTGGTCCCCCTTTACACAAACAATGGTGCTCACTGCCTTGTATGAGATGCTACAAAACACACTCAAAAGTCTGTGCGTTAATGCCAAGCCATCAATTTTTCATCAAAAAGAATAAAAAAGAAGGCCAACAGTGATGAAGAGAAATAGTGTTTTAAGGAGCAATGCACATTCATAAACACAATGGAATGGAATGGAAAAAACACCACTATAAAAAATTAAAATAAAATAAAATAGCATAAAAACAATTTTGACAGAAATGAAATGTGTGCACACAGCATATAACATGTATGATCATGCATCTGTTTGCCCAGTGCAGTGGTTCCACTTGTACACCATCGTAAACACAATGGTGTACAAGTTGTGCTTCTCATTTGATCTAATGGAAAACAATGTTGGTTCAAAGCTCCAGTCTGCTGCTGCTCGTCAGAATCAAACCTCATATGGAAATGAATGCATCTCATCTACCACCACATCCCCACTTATCCTCTTATTCATGCAATGGTCACAGTCCAGTGGGTTGCTGGGAAAATTAATACATATTTATGCCTCTGAATGTGCAGTCATTGCAGGCTTAGTGGACACACACAGCAACACACAGAGATGTATGGAGACACACAAGAGGTAGACAGGGCTGTAATGCAGTGTCCACACTTACATGAGTGCAGAGAGATGAGAGCAGCCAGCCATCAACAGCCTCTCACACACACACACACACACACACACACTCACACACACCCCAAGCAAGTTTACACTTACTGTAATAAATCTTTCTTAACCCAGTTAAAGCAACACTCTTGATTATAGACATCATGCAAATGCCTTAATCAGATTATTTTAATCAGACAAATGTTATAATCAGAACAAGCACACTCCACTTCAACACAGATTTCTGCTCAGTGTTTTATTTATCAGGGTATGTAAACAAGGGTAGATTCAAAACATTCATGATTCAATTGAATATGTAAAGCCAACATCACAACTTAATCATTCCTGGAACACCCCTATTTCCTTTTTAAAGATCCCCCTTAGACATGTTTTAACACATATAAAACACTTTGATTGAATTAATAATATGTAGATGTAATATGCACTGGAGGCTTCAAGTTTCCACATCACACTTGTGTAAGTTGCATACTGGACCACGCTTAGCTACCAGACTAGTTGTGATGTTACAAATCATGCTCGTTGCTCGTCGCAAAACACATTTTTAAATGAAGGGGGCTTTGGAAGTTTTTATTTAATGCGATTTTACGACACAGAAAAAGACTGTCCTGTGTTCTACTATGTGTTTCTGTATGAAACTTGGTTACAATAGTATAATATTTGAGATTTTGGAAAGCATTAATGGATAGTAACACTAAACTAAAGCAGCACAAAACCAAACAAAGTATAGTACTACATGGTGAAATACAACATAATATGATACAGTATGATACAACATCAAATGGTAGGTTACAACTCAGTACTGTACAATACAATAGGCTAGGGTACAATATTATACGGTACAATGTAGTGTGATATGACACACTGCAATACAGATACAGTGCTGTATAGTTTGATACATTCGGATACAGTACAGTATGAGACCATATGATATATGAAACAATACAACATGTAATTACACCCTCAAGTAAGCATCTGAGATTTTTACCTTGTTTTATCACAGTATAATACTGATCAAACAGGATGGTATTATATAAAACTTTGATATGACAGAGTACAGTACAATACAACATATATGGTAATATGGTACAATACGATACAATAATGTACAATATGATTAAATACGTTACAGTATGGTATGATACCATACGATACAATACAATATGGTACAATGCTGTGCGATACAATGCGACGCAGCACAGTAAGATAAGGTAACAGTGCAATGCAATATGGTAAGATATGATAGGACATGACATGGGGTTGTTATGTAACCATACCACACTGAGGGATATGATATTGTAATGAATGATACAGTCTCATAACATACAAAATGATACAATGTATAGTTAAACTCCATGTAAGCACTTGAGAGGTTTTTCTTGTTTTATCAGGCATCCAAATCAAAGTGTTACATTTCTGTTTTGCTATCCATGAAGGCATGTACTGTCAAGAAACTAGTGGTGTAAATTATGAATGACTTTGCTGATCTACTAGAATCATTTCGTTTTTTAGTCACTATGTAGTTTAGCACTTTTCAAAGCTAAACAATCATATCACTGTTTAAATTCATTTCAAAACATACAACAGTAAGTGAACACATCACCATCACCACACTGACATGTGAATGTCAGTCATCCACCAAAACTGTGTACCAACATAATTCCAACTGATGATTCCAAAATGGAAGTTTTGATTTAAGGAAACAGATGTGGATATATAATAGCCAGCAGTTCCAAAATGAAACTATAGTGTGGACTGCTGCTCATACTCAGCTACAACAGTTCTTCATTAGACATTACAGGAAAGAGTGCAGACAGGTCCATCATACTCATCTATAGTTGATGTGAAAGTCCTGTGTTCTTATAACTGTGCTTGGTGGACTTACTGTACATGAACCAAATAAAAAAACACATCAACTTTTTAACTAATGCTTGCAGCAAAGGGGAAAAATCGGTGTGATCACACCCTCACAGCCAATCCACATAGAAAGCGTTTTTAAAAGCATTTTTGACTTCCGTCACTCACGCGTCTCACGGAACAGATACGCTTCCATTTTATTAAATGTACCAATCCACACTGACTCAGAGACACATCTCACAGAGACCCCCTGCATTTTTTTACGCTTCGAATCTATTTCTGTCAAGTTTAGTGAATTGTAATCTGCACAGACAGCTGTTTAAATCACACAAATATACCGCTGAATATGTGTTTTAACTTATTAACCAACCCAGTCTCACAATCTGTGTACAAATTCTACTTTAGTAGAGTACTTTTTTTGTTGTTTGTTTGTTTGTTTATAGTGCAATACAAGTGACCAACATGGAGACACATATGACACAGTACAAGACAAGATCAGAGGGAGAAATAGACTCAAACAGACCCAAACAAAAGAAAGAAGAAAAGAAAGGGGGGTATAGTATTAACCAAAGGAAGAAAGAGAGGGAAAAAGAAAGAGAACAAAATAACATAGCTAAAATTCTCTGGGAGGGCATCTCTGGTTGGGCTCCTTGGACAAAGAGGCACTGGGGTGGATCGGGGGGCAGGTCGAGTCAGGGCAGAATTATATTTTTATTTTTGTTTGTTTGCTTCTTTTATCCCTTTTTTTATTCTTAATTTTTAGCTCTTTTCCCCTTCTCCTCTTCCTTGCTTTCTTTGTTCTCACCTGCTTTAGGCCACCACCAGGCCCGTTGGAGGTGGCTGGCCTGTTGCAGGTCGGATCCCCTTTAGTACAGCCCCCACCCCTACAGGAGGGGTCTGTTCAGCTGGGTCTGAGGAGCAGCTTTCTATTTGGAGAGGGGCTTACAGCTCATATTGCGTGCAGTGCATACACCAAAGTCCAATTTTGCATGCAGGTGATGCGCCAATTTAAAACCACATTTTTAACCTTTTTGCATCTCATTTAACGCTGTTGGTTAGGTTTAGGCACAAAAAGCACTTGGTTAGAGTTAGGGAAAGATCATGCTTTCGGGTTATGGTTAGGGTTTTAAGATCATAGTTTGGGTTACAACAGTAAAAATGTCCTGACGTGATACTAAAAATCTCTGGTTAAAATGCCTGACGTGATGTTAAGGATGTCCAGTTGGTGGTCTCAAACAGTGCTCTTCTGCTGCTTTTCACCAGCATCACCTCATAAGATAAAATAGAGTCGTATTATATTGACGTCACTTCCCTGGGAAGGATTGGCGTATCACCTGCACACAAAATTGGACTTTGGCATATGCACTGCACGCAATTTGAAAGTGTAAAGTTCCCAGTCTGAGCTCCCAGTCTGTGAGCTCACCTGTTTCACTACAGGCAGATTCCCCTCGTTCACTACGGTGGGCAGGGAAATAAGATCAATGAATCAATACATATAAACACTGTCGATTTCTTCCCATGGAGCCTACATGAAAACTATTTTGGTTCAGTAAATTTCTGCTGTCAGTCAGCCTGGTGAAGGCAGGTTAGCCGGCCGCTGGTCAGGAGCTGCTGCTGACAGACGGCCGATTCTGTAGACAGAGACACTAAAAGCAGATTGGAGTCGGTGTGGATTGAACGGATAGAACGTGCTTATGTGCCGCTCATGTCTCACTTCCTATGTGGATTCCCAGTAAGAACACTGCTTTTAAGAAAATGTGTGATAATGTACATGTAAAGTAGTGTTACACATACAAAGGCAGAAAATATATTCAGACGTGTTTATAACTGAAAAAAGAGCAAATGGTGAAGCCATTTCTCAATCTGGTTTCCCCGGAGATAACTCATTGTGTTGAACTGTATCTAACATGTTAATCAAGATAGCCTTAAGCTGCAGTATTTTAGTAGTATTGATACAGCTATGAATATATTCATCATCCCTTCAACCATTTCTTTTCTGTTCATCCATCTTCGTCTCTATCTCCCCTGTACATACAGCAACTGCCTTCTTTATCTATCTGATTTTTTTTTTTTTTTTTTTTGCTCTGTCTTTCTGTATCTACCTTCACTTCCTCTAATTCTCTCAGCATCTGATATTCTCTCCTTCACATCACAGCTCATGCTCTCCTGCTCCTTTGCAGACATTTCATGCTGTGATTTTCGGTGCTTCTGTGTATGCATTATCAGTTATTTCAGTTCCCTGACCTTAACTCCGCCTCTGCTCTTTCTTGTTGCCACTGTGCTCTTACTTGATTTAAATTCAAACTGGTCTGCATGAGCTTAGCCAATCAAATGTTCTGCATGATTATTTATGGCTGAGCCCTCTGAAATCAAAGGCTGCTGTCCTTTCCGTCTGCCCGGCGGTGCAGCCCTCGTGTTTGTACAGGAAGAATAGTTGCTACCCAAGAAGAATAGTTAGTACCTAAGAAGAATAGTACCCTGGTAGCAACTAATGAGGATCCAATCAAACAAATAAACAAATACAGTCATCTTTCCTTTTTAGTAGTCATAACATATATATAGTTGGAGTTTAAAGCTGTTATAATCAATATTTTTACAGTGGATCAAATGACTATGTAATGTGAAAGGTGACAAACCCACAAACCCACAAAGAATTATCACATGACTCTTGACTTCCCCTCAGCTCTACAAAGCATTTTAGTCTCTTTTAATTTGTTGTTTTGGTTTTACAGTGTTCTGCTTTAGTTATTTGGTTCCGTCTCAAAACTCTCATCATTGCTTCCAGCAGTAGCAGGCAGCTGTTTTCAGCTCTGATGAGCCAAACAGCAGACAGACAAAGTTAGTGACTTGGTGGTGAACATAGTGAAGCATTTATCAGCTCTCTGGAGTTGGTGGAGACCAAAACAGAAAAAAAAAGAGTGAATATTGGACTTAAATTTGTCAAGTGGACAGAAACATGGCTCCAAACGAACTGCTGAAGTGATAATTTGCTAATGTTGTGTTTAACTGGCCCAAAAGCAATTTAATGCAGGATGAAAAGATAACACTGGTTAATTGGGTCTTCATAGTTTTAGTCATTAGTTAGTAATAGTAATAAAAACATTGCACACACCAAGTTAATTGATAAGCTCTGGGAACACAGTGACATCACTAAAAAGAAATTTGAACTGAAGTGGTAAGATGAACAGATTTTAAATCAGACTTATTTGGAAATGAGAAAAGAATAAATGGAGATGCAACAACATGCCACCCATTATTGATTGAACACTGAAAAATGTGGTACAATGTGGAGAAAGGTACAACTTAATGTAAATGTCCTCTTATGGGAGTGATTTCCTAGCACCAAATAAAATAAATAAAACACCCTAAGTGTAAATTTTGTGCTTGATGCACCACACCCACAAGCTTCAGGGATCCTGTCACATCATGCAGTGCGGTTGTACCTCCAAATAAAGTGGTTTAGATAAACTGGCCCAACTGTTGGCTTGTTTATAACCTGTCTGCTTCTTGCCACATTGGACATCATTGTACCACTGTGGCTGTGTTCTGTGTGTTCACAGAGCCCAGAACTCAGTTTTTATTGCACATATTCTCATATCATTATCATTATTATCATAATGTATACAGCTATTTTTGCTTTTATGTATGTAATTTTCCTGTATTGTGTTGCTTGTTGACTGTGCTGTACGTGTCTCTGCAAATTGCCCCTCAGGGACAAATAAAGTGTTTTGAATTGAACTGAATAATAATGAAGTTGAGAACAATGTTATCATAGTTTATTGAAAAGAAGCCAAACAAACCAAAATAAGACCCAAGATGTAAAGAATTTTCCTTTGATTTATTTTCTGTCTTCACTGGCTGTGTGTTCTGATGCATACTGTTCACTGTCTAATCTTTCTGCTCTTGTCTCCCGCAGTGATCGTGGTTCTGTTCACAGCATTGAAACGCCAAAGAAAGCAGGAGCCTCTGATCATCTCTAAGGAGGATGTCCGGGACAACGTGGTGAGCTACAATGATGAGGGTGGAGGTGAGGAGGACACCCAGGCCTTCGACATTGGAGCGCTGCGTCACCCAGATGCTGCCGCTGCCTTGGAGGAGTCCACCAAACAGAGACGTGACATCATCCCCACTGACACCCTGCTGTACCCGCCACACCGCCGACCTGCCCCCACCACCTCCAGCCTCATCATGCCGCCAGTCAGCATGGCATCACGGGATAACGGGGATGTACGTGAGTTCATCAACCAGAGAGTTCTAGAGAACGACTGCAACCCGACAGCACCACCGTACGACTCGCTGGCCACCTACGCCTACGAGGGCGCAGGCTCGGTGGCCGAGTCACTGAGCTCACTGGGCTCAGCCTCATCCGAAGCTGAGCAGGACTACCACTACCTGAGTGACTGGGGGCCCAGGTTCAGGAAGCTAGCTGACCTGTACGGAGCTGAGGACAGTGACTTCTCCTAACAGAGACACTCACAAATACAACACACACACACACACACACACACACACACACACAATTCTGCATTAAAGACAGGTTCGGGAAACATTGTGACCAATGCAGGGACAAGGACAGCAACGTTTAACTACCACAAACTCAATATTAGAAATTGTGATGAGCTTTAAGAAAATGTCAGAACTTAAAAAAAAAAAACACACACACACACTCCACATGATGAACTAACGGATGTGTTGGCAGATGTTAATTCCATTTAATGGGATATTCAAGAACACCATCAGATCCTTGGCCTGCCATCACTACACATGGATCCAAAAATGGAGCTTAGTCATTTACAAAAGTCCTGAATATGTGTTTTTGGGAGTGGGAACTAATGGATGTAGAAATGTAAATCAACCAGCACAGCGGTGGAGCCCAAAGATCTGTAGTTCCACCAGTGTGAACCTCTTTAAAGACTCATTTCAGGCCTGAGTGGAGTTTTGAATCAAAATTGGACAGTATTTTTATTGAGAATTGGATTTTTCCTACTTTCAGGCTTTGCTTTAATCTCTCCTGGGTCACCAAATAACCACTACCATTTTGTAGAGTGTTTCCTGTGGCTTTACATGTGCCATTCAAGGCAAGCTGAATGGAGGGAAGTGTTTTCCAGTCAGGTCATTCAACAAAAACCCTGTGTAGTTATTTCAGGACTGGACTGGAGTTCTTTTTATTTCTTTTTGACTAAGTGCCCTTCTGCTGCCCTTTGAGCTGAACTGTGGATGCCTGTTGGCTGGCTGAGACTGGAGGGGGCTAATGACTCTTACATGATGCTTTTTGTCTTTTTTGCTGTCTTGTACAAAGTGACCATTCCAGAGGAGCTGTTCTGAAGGATCCTCACTTGTAACGCCTTCTTCGGGACACAGAGTAAAAAGAGGACAACTCATGACTAAATGCACTGATTTCTTTATGTTTACGCAGGTTCTTAGATTTTTTGATTGATTTCTCTGTGCTGCACACAAAAAGATATATGTTCAAGGCATAATTTCTAGATTTTTAGCTTTTGATTAAGTGTATATTGTGTTAGAAATGTGGTTTAACTGAGTTATATTGGAAGTATAAATTCTATAAATCTTTAATTTTACTGGAGTCTTTTTTTTCTAAGACAAAATACTTCATACAGACAGTTGTTAAACAATGTTTAAAAAAAAAGAAGGTATTTTAATTACAATATGCTTTATCTTCAAAGAACGTGGGGAAGCCATGTCCTACCAGTGGGGCTGTCACTTTTTATTCAAAATTTAAGTATTTGAACATGTGGAAAAAATAAATAGTTGATCTGTAATGAACTTGTAACTCAGAATCCATCCAATCATAAAATGCAGTGTCAGTCTGATCTAGAGACTAGCTGATGAACATTTAGCAGCTAAAGAGCCACATATTTCTCTCAGGAGTTGGTGGAGACCAAAACAGTACTAAAAGTAGAGTGAATATTGGACTTACATTCACCAGGTGAACTCCTGAGTGATAATGTTGCTATGTTGCTCCCTATCTGCTGGCCATGTAACTAAGCAACCAATCAATAATGTGATCATATGTCAATGTTGTGTTTAAAGAATATTTTAACGTTTTGGGAGATATGCTTAATCACTTTCTTGCTGTGAGTTAGATAAGAAGATCAATATCACTCTCATGTCTGTGTAGGAAATATGAAGCTACCATCAGCAGAGGGTTAGCTTAGAGGGTTAGCATAAAGACAGGGAAACAGCTAGCCTGGCTCTGTCCAAAGATAACACAATCCTCCCACTAACACCCTTTGAAGCTCACTAATTAACACGTTATATCTCATATTTTAATCCGTACAAAATTCATAGACTTTCTGGAGTTTCCACTCGTTGCCTTGCAACCTCACAGAGACTGCAAGGCTCCAAGTATCCTCAAAAGTCATCAATGAAGGCTTAACACAAAACAGAGTAAGTGAGATGTGTTGAACAGATAATCGTGACACTATCTGAGAAGGAATGTGTGAAAGTATATTGGATTCAAAACAATAGATGGAAAAATCATGGACAAAGGTAACATTGCCACAATAAACCCAAAGTCAGCTGTTAGCTGGTCACTCCAGAGGCAGAATGTAACCACATCAACTTTACAACGTAACGTTAGCTTAGAATTTGGCTACATTTTATTACAAATTATGTGTTAGTTCTTAGTCATTCAAATGTGACTTTTTGAAAAAGTGACAGCCCTACCTCACAGCCAGCATTGCAGCTTGAATGTCTTTCAGTGACTGGTAACCTCATTTTAAGCTTGATATTATTTCTTGCTCTTACCTGTTTTATCCCATGTACTTGCATAGTTTGAGGATATGATCCGAATGTTTTTTACCCAAAGGTATTCTGGCACAGATTTCAGTTACTGCTTTGTCTAAAGCAAAAAAAATACAACAATAAAAAAACAGCTTTTATTCTTTACTTTTCAGTTTTATTCAGTCCACCTTTGTGTCTCATCCTGAGGCATGAGGTTTTGTTGTTAAATGTTGTAATTAACTAACACTGGAAGGCAGCATATTTGTCATTTGCTTTGATGTTACATTACATTACATTACATTACATTACTGAAGCAAAAGGTCAAAATCACAACAGTCAACCTCAGTGCAATGTGATCAAAACATTATTTTCCAAGTGAGGAATGAAACCATAAAGTCAGGATCGTTTAGGGATTCAGACTTTTAGTCGTTCTGATTTGATATCAGGAGTTTGTATTATGTGTTTTGGCAGTTCCAGTGACAGCAGCAGTTTGTTCCAGTTGTGTTTTGTGACCGTTGTGCTTTGGAGGCTTAAAACAAAAACGTCCACATCTTTTTCTTTATATTGTAATTCATTCTTTTTGTACCAAATATTTATAGGACACATGGTGATATTCTTGGAGGGGAAAAAAATCCAGATACCATTCAGCTTCACTGTTTTTTAATGTAATTTTGGAGGTGTGAATCTTGCTGTGGGCAGTATACCGTCCGTATATGATGATGTATTACGTTGTTTAATTTTATCAAAATAAACTTTTACAGTGAAACTGTTGTTTTGTTTTCAATTTATTGACTTACAGCCATGAAAACCTTGCTCATCCTCATTGTCTTTTCTTAAAAGTATTCCCCATGCATCTTTTTAAAACTTCCAAGAGAAGTTTGGACTGACATGTAACAACCAGTACAGCTGTAAAGATAAGGATGCTCTGGCTTCTTCTGGATGCTTTGGTTTCCTGCTCACACAAGACCTGTTTGTCAGACTGTCATGTTGACATGGAGGTGCCCAAACCACACAACTGATTTCAGATGTGATATACTGATTACAATATTATTTTGTTTAGAGATCTGCTGCTGGAGGAAATGATCGGACATTCAACAGAAACATGGGAGGAGTCACTGTCAAGTCAAATCGATTAAACATGTTTGGGTGTCTGAGGCAGATCACAACCAGGTGTAGACACTCCCCCAAAAAGTGACACAAGCATCAATTCTGTGC
The DNA here is from genome assembly GCA_038419695.1 of Scomberomorus guttatus. Lineage (NCBI taxonomy): Eukaryota > Metazoa > Chordata > Actinopteri > Scombriformes > Scombridae > Scomberomorus > Scomberomorus guttatus. Next base: position 4,461,657 of record CM076457.1, read on the forward strand.
TGATTCAAAGTTTTGTGTTTCATAACTAAACAAACTAAACAAAATTGTGTCTGAGGCAAGCAAACTCTGCAGATACAAATACTCACATCCCTAGTCAAGAGTTAATAACAATAATAATTAACTTTATTTGTATAGCACTTTTCAAAACACAACACTGAGTTTGCTAACCCAAGTTCCTCAGGTAGTGAGTTCCACAGCTGCAGGGCCCTAACAGAAAACACCCAGTTAGCTTTTGTAACAAGATGGGCTGTAGGAACAGTTAGGAGGGTCCTACCTGAGGAGCACAGGCAGCGGCTAGGCTCATAGGGCGCAAGTAAATCTATGATATAGGCAGGAACAAGGCCATGTAGGGTTTTAAAAGTAATTAATTAAAGTCAATTCTATAACTAACAGGCAGCCAGTGTAGCATTGCAAGGATGGGAGTGATATGGTCTTGTCTCTTGGAATTTGTTAAAAGTCTGGCAGTTGAGTTTTGAACAAGCTGGAGATGGGAGATGGCCTTTTGGCTGAGCCCCGAATACAGGGAATTACAATAATCCAGGCATGACACAATGAATGCATGGATGACTTTTTCAAGGTCCACTTGAGATAAAAAAAAAAAAGATTTAACTTTTGCAATGTTCCTAATTTGGAGAAAGCATGATTGTACTACCTTGGTGATTTGCATGTCAAAACAAAGCTCAGAGTCAAAGATCACACCCAAATTGCGGGCAGAGTGCTTAACGTTGGAGAATAGATCCCCCAAGATTCTTTTTCAAGTCACCAGTCAGGTTAGGGGGACCGAATAAAAGGACCTCAGATTTGGACAGAGGATGTTCTGTGACATCCAGCATTTGATATCAGAGAGACACGCCATAACATTGACTCCTGGGGAACACCACATGAGCGGCAGGCTGGGAATGAGGAGAATTCTCCCATTACAACAGAGAGGTAGGAGTGAAACCAGGCAACAGCAGTGTCTTTAATGCCAACACAGTTTTCCAGGCGATTTAAAAGGATATCATGAGACAAAGCTCACATTTCTCAGTGGATGCTTCCATAGGCTGGCTAGGGAGGGGGGTTACCCACTGAGTTGATTGCCTGAAATAAAACCCTGGGGTTGTGGCAGCTACTAGCAATCAGATTGGAAAAATTTAGCAGTTCAATATTATTTAGAGAAACACTATAAGACAGCACAAGGTCAAGAGTATGTCCCTTATGAGTTGGATTTTTAACAGATTGTTCAAGATTAAAAGACTCAAAGAGGTTAATAAAATCTGTAGTAAAACAAGACATGGAGGGGCAGCAAATGTGTATGTTAAAATCACCAAGGATAGGAACTCTATTGAATATGGCCATAATAAATTAAAGAAGTTCAGAGTCTCAGGCGGCCTATAGATTAAAACACATAGTATTGGATGCTGGGCATTTAAAAGAAAACCCAGAGACTCCAAAAAAGAGAAAGTATTAAGAGAGACGTTGGAACATTTGTAGTTGATTAAAACAGGAGCAGTTAGGGGGGACATGCCTCAGTGGGACAGAGTATCCAGGGCTTAACCAGGACTCAATGCTGAATAAGAAATCAATATTATTGATCATAATAAAATCTTGGCATAAAAAAAAGACTTGTTTGCAAGGGACCTCACATTAAGTAGATTACACACAGCAGGAATGTTGGAGATGGATTCAGCAGTAAATACAGTTGAAGGGTGTAATTGATGTTGAGTTGAAAATATTTCTGGCTTTGTTGTTGGAGTGGGTGGAATACATTTGCTCTTATTATATTTGCTCTTAAAATTAGAATATCATTGAAAAGTTTATTCGTTTCCATAATTCCATTAAAAAAAAAGTTAAACTTTCATAGATTATAGATTCAGGGGCCACAATTTAAACGATTTCAAGTATTTGTTTATTTTTACATATTTTGGGCTTCCAGCTCAAAAAACCCATGAAAACAGGAATTCAAAAAAATTAGAATACTGTGAAGAAATCACCATTTACTTCTCAGTTTTTGCAGAAAAAAAAAAAGAAAGAAATTAGGATCACATCAAAATCAAAATATGGTACTTTCTAAACGATATGTCAATGTTCAATACTTGGTTGGGAATCCCTTTGCCTTAATCACTGCCTCGATGCACCATGGCATTGAGGCAATCAGCCTGTGGCATTGCGTGGGAGTTATGGAAGCCCAGATTTCCTTGATGCTTGCTGTCAGCTCTTCTTTGTTTTTGGGTCTGGTCCCCCTCATTTTCCTCTTGATAATACCCCATAGATTCTCAATGGGGTTTAGGTCTGGTCAGTCGACTGGCCAGTCGAGCACTGTGATGGCATGGGCATTAAACCAGGTTTTGGTGCTTCTGGCGGTATGGGCAGGGGCCAGGTCCTGCTGGAAGATGAAATCTGCATCTCCATACAGATCCTCAGCAGAAGGAATCATGAAGTCCTCTAAAACATTCTGGTAGACTGTTGTAGTGACCTTGGATTTAAGAAAGCAGAGTTTACCCACACCTGCACCGGACATTGCACCCCAAATCATGACTGACTGTGGATATTTCACACTTGACCTCAAGCAACTTGGGTTCTGTTCCTCACCCGTCTTCCTCCAAACCCTTGGACCTTGATTCCCGAATGAAAGGCACACTTTACTTTCATCGGAAAAGAGGACCTTGGACCACTGGCCAACAGTCCAGTCTTTCTTCTCCTTGGCCCAGTTGAGGCGGTTCCTATGTTGGCTCAGGCTCAGAAGTGGCTTGACCCAAGGAACCCGACAGTTGTAGCCCATCTCCCGGATGCGTCTGAATGTGGTGGTTTTTGAAGTTGTGACTCCCGCCTCATTCCACTCTTTCTGGATCTCTGCCAGATTCTTGAATCTTCTCTGTTTGATAATCCACTGAAGCCCACGGTCATCTCTTATGCTGGTGCATCTTCTGCCACATTTTGCCCCACATGCCCACTAGACTATCCATTGATATGCTGGGACACAGCACTCTGTGAACAGCCAGCCTCCTTAGCTATGAACTTTTGTGGCTTACCCATCCTATGGAGGGTATCAATGATGGTCTTCTGGCCAGTTGTCGAGTCTGCAGTCTTCCCCATATTGAACCAAACTGAAGCAATTTAATGACACCTGGGGAAACCTGTGCAGGTGCTTTCAGTTTAGTAGATGATTAGTGTGACACTCAGTTTAAAACATTCATGCCCTGCAAAATTTGGGCTGATTTCTTCACAGTATTCAAATTTTTTTAATTCCTGTTTTTGTGGGTTCTATGAGCTGGAAGCCCAAATTATGTAAAAATAAACAAATAAATACTTGAAATCATTTGAATTGTGGGCCCTGAATCTATAATCTATGAAAGTTGAAGTTTTTTAATGTAATTATGGAAATAAGTTAACTTTTCCATGATATTCTAATTTTTTGGAAAGGGTCTGTAGGTATAGTGTTGTTGATTGAGGAGTGTTCAGCAGGACCCAGGGAGAGATGCTCATCTTTATGGACAGGAGTGGTTTCTAGAGCGGGGTCTTGCTGAGGTAAATATCAGTCAGAAGTAAAAGAAATATATTGTATGAAGTTCTGAGTTAGCTAAATCAAGTCAACATCTTACAAAGTTACAATCTGTTTAGAACCAGATTCCCTCTCTCTGTTTCCACAGAATGAAGTTCCTTGCTGAGCTGTGGCGGAGGGATACATTCTGGTAATTGCGTGTAAGTCTGATGACTTTATCTGGCCTTTACTACTCTAAACTTCAAGGTGAAGTTTTTTTTTCTTTGCAGATTTGATAGCTGGAGTAATTTTGCAGTCTGTTGTTTTAGACACAAATATTTTGGTAACAACCCACTCCAACTGTTGTTGTGTTTTGGTGTGTGTGCCTCATCTCAGAGCCCATCTCCTGCTGTTGTTGTTCTCCTCTAGACCACCTCGACTTGCTCCTGCTTCTGCGCCTGACATGGACTATGGTTAGCATCTGTGTTTATCTGCTTTCTTCTGAAAAAACTAAGTGATGAGAGAGAGATTTCCTTTGAGAGATGTGCTGTGAGCGAGTTGTGGCTACAGTTGTCAAAATGGACATAAATACACCGTTTGCAGCTCAGTAAAAGAGGAGCTGCAAGAAAATGTGTGAAGAACATGTTCACGCAATCACCATCACCATCACTGAGCTGACAATAGTTGATGAGGGGGTAAGTGTATAAATAATTACATAGTATGTGGTTCGCTCTGTAACGTGGGTAAAACACCAGCTCCAAAACTACATGTGACTACTAGAATGTATCCCTCCACCTCAACTGAGGCAGCTGAACTTTGGAATACATTTTTAGACAGAATGAGGGCTGATTGGATTTTTGTCCCCCATTTCTTACAGTGTAGTCGCGTTCCAAGTGAATACCTTCAGGGTCAATATGGAGAGTAGGAACATAGTGCTATGTCAGTATTGTATTAAGACAGACTTGAAAAAACCTGAAACTATCCTTTAAGCTGTGGTTTTTAGTCTGTAGTGTTCTCACACTGGAAAAGTGACAAAATTAAGTATACTCAAAAAAGCCATTATGCATAAATCCTTCACTTATAAAGTGCCAGATATAGTCTGAACTATACTGCAGTTTATACTTCATGTTGTGTCTGCATACAGGGACATGTGCACATGTTTGCCTGCGTACTGTCCACAGAGTCATACATTGTGGGACATGGGCAGATGTAGATGCAGATGCAGGGTTTAAGTGTGCTGTTGATGAAGAATAGTTTCCCACAATGCAATGCACAAAGGGAAATAGAGGACCTACTCACAGCCCTGCACAGCTCACAGCTGGTTGTGACAACACAGGTTCAGGAACATCTCAGAAAAAAGTTTTGAATGTTTGGAGAAAGAAACTTCAAATATTTGCACCTCTTCGACTTTGTCATGACATCACAGAGTTCAGCTGACGTGCTTTGGTGCTTATAATGCATCATTTCCTCCAGGTTCACATTGTTGGCATTTGGTTTGTAGTAAATTCATTTATTGCACATTAGTTTTTCATATTTTAGAATGGGCACTGCTAAGCAAGTCTCCTTATATATGGAAAGTCCATCTTCAGAGAACAGAGGAAACAGGAGGCCTTTAACTCCACATTTCAAACTGTATTTTCAGGCTTTTCAGGCGGTTTGGTCTGATAATGGACAACAAAATGGCACAGACATACTTCAGTTCTTCATAAGTGTCTTTTAAGAACAGGTGGACATGCTCTCTTTCTACATCTGTATGCGGAAAATCACCCATTCTCTACCTTGGTGATATTATGGATAGGAGAGGCTAAAGGTCATCATACAATCTTCCAGGCAGCTCATTCTTGTCCATTATGTACTTACAGCTTAGATCCTGTTAAAACTCCTAGATCACTCACTTAATGACCAAATTAGACTCACACATCCTAAACATCATCACGTCTCTTTTATCTATAAATCTTGACTGAATAAAACACCCCAAGCCATTATTCAAACCCAGAACACACATCCATCAGTGTGTGTGAAGATAGTGAATATTAACTTCATTCACTGGTTTTACATTATGTTTTTTATTTAAAGTGTCAAAAGCTAATTGGCACACAGCAAACCTGAGCCACATAGTACTGGTTCTTTACTGGGTGTCTAGGCTAAATATAATCTGCAGTTTGGACTCAGTGGGTGTTTGTAGGGTGATGGGTACATACTGCACATTACCTGCTGATCAGTGATTTTAATCCAGTCTGGAGCATGTATGGGGTTAATTTCTCCCCATTACAGCTGCAATTACCTACAGTCTTTCAGTGAATTCACTGCTCCTCCTGTGATCTAAATTCCATCCACAGTAGCGTCCTTGTATTTTAAAGTGGATGTATTTTCTATGTGAAGAGCTGTTTGTACTTTTTTTTCAATTTAGTGTGAAATTTGACTTTTGTGTGAAAATGAAATAAATCAGAAATGTTTCTACTAATCTGATAGATGGAAACATGCTAACACCAACATATGGGTATATTTGGGAACCAAAATGGCAACAGAAAAATGCCTATTTTTAACCTTTTTTAACATTTTGGTGCCATTAAAGGACAGGTTCACAATTTTTCAAGTGTGTCTTAAAACAACAGTCAGGTGTCCATATGAACAGTGAAAGAGGTTTTCCTCGCTGTAATCATTCCTCCTGTTCATACTGGCTATTAAAAGATCCCCTTCAAATGTGCTTTCAATGTAAGTGATGGAGGCCAAAATCCACAGTGTGTCCACACAGTCATTTAGTGCAAAAATGCATTTAAAAGTTGATGTGAAGCTTATATGAGGCTTCAGCAGTCTGAGTTAGTCATATCAAGTGGATATCTGCCACATTTACAGTCTTTTTAGCATCAAATTCCCTCTTTGTGTTTCCTCAGACAGTGTTTCCCTGTTGAGCTGTGGTGGAAGTATAGTAACAAAAAGAGGAACTTTGGCACTAAAAAGACTGTAATGTTGAAAGATATCTACTTGATTTGACTCATTTGGGCGCTGAAGCTTCATATTAGCCTCAGATAAACTTTTAAATACATTTTTGCACAGAAGGAGGACTGTGGATTTTGTCCCCCATTACTTACATTGTAAGTGCATTATGAAGAGATCTTCTAATGGAGATCTTCTATGAACAGGAGGAATGATTACAGGAAGAAAAACATGTTTACCTGACTGTTGTTTTAAGACAGACCTGAAAAGTTCCGATCCCATCTATTAAAAGTATGTTGAATTAGCTAGTAGCAGTTCCTGTTTGCAGTGTAGACATAGATGACTGAAGAAAACTCCTCTAGCAAGTTCTGAAGAGTCTTTTCTCTCTGATTTGTAAGTGGATTTCTGGAAGTTTATTAGCAATGGAAATTATCCTCAGGAAGTGTGAGTCACACTGAATGATATCAACATGTGTTTCATGTCTGTGTGTTCAGATTTGACTGAGTTATGACTCATCTTCACCTCATGTAGTATCTTTGCCTCACCTTCAACTCTCTGGTGCCCCCTGGGGAGGCTTCTGGCTTTCTGTTTTGGCTTTGTCCTGCTGAATGTTCATGTCTATTACAGACCAGATCCTGTCATTTCCCTAAGGTTAAAATGCCATCTGGAACGATGAGTTAAATTACAGAGGAGCACAGAGAATATTTAATTCCCACCTCCCCCTGTAATGTTCATCCTGTCTGAATGGAGCTTGAAGCATCGTGACACTTTGGACATTTTGACTAAAGACAGAGAATATCTGTGGCTGGTAGTGAGCTGGTTGGACATTATTGATGTGTTCTTTCCTTTTTTTTTCTTTGTTACCACCAATACTTAAATAATATCAGCTTTTCAAAAATGGGCCAGTGTTGCCTTGATATGAATTTTTAAACACACATAGCCATGTTTTTGTCAGTAAATGAAACAGAGAAATGAATAAATAACCTACATACTTAAATAAAACAGAATTACATAAAAGATTCACACTTTTTATTCTGGGCGATAACAGAAAAAGATATGGTGTAAGCTGCTGACAGAATCATTTTGAACTTTTTTTTAAGACTTTTTTAATGGGGGTGGACAGATTGTGAAACCTTTAACCCTCCGTCATTGCTCTGTTTTCTGTTTCACCATCTGTCAGCAGCTGATGGACAGGAGACAGTGAGGAAGCATCAGTCACTTCAGTCCAAGTATTGTGCATGTGTGTGTTTGCGTGTGCATGCATGTGTGTGTGTGTGTGTGTGTGTGTGGTCACCCAGTGGCAGCATCAGTGATGACAGCTGTAACTTTACCATGCTATGAATACACCACATGCCTCCATTAGTGCTTCATATTTTTTCTCACTGTTAATCTTTGATGGCGCTGTCATGTAAGGAGATGACTGGAAAAACTGTCAAACTCACTGACCCCACCCCCTCACAGGAGTACACACACACACACTCGCTGCATATTCAGAAATGCACACACAGATTTACTCAAAAATGCATGACCATTCATGGATTAAACAAAGTGGGCTGGGCTGTGTGTGTTCTGCAGGCTTTTCCCTCATCCAGAGGCAGAACACAGACTGGAGATGTTCTCTTAGCAACCAAGTCACACTGGGAAATCTCTGTATTGTCAGCTGGCATTAAATAAAAGTAGAACAACACAAGAGAAGCCAACAAGGTATAAGCCCTCGATTGCCACCTTGTATTCTCTTTCACAGGGACAGTAGGCCAGGAAAAAGTGGCAGAAAGATTTAGTCCAGGATGGTCGAGACTCATCACGGTCAAAGCAGGTTAAAGGCACAGGGAAGTTCTGGTCCTTGTGTCACTAAGGAGTCAGAAAGAGCCCAGTAATCCCCATGACAATAGCCAGGAGAGTGCAACATTGGAACAAATAACAAAGAAGCATTGTGTTAGTTATGATAAATGTGAATCACTAATCTCATTCAAAGATGTCAGCAGTCAGGTTGAGAAAAGACAAGAAGGCGTTCTACATGCAGTATGATATAATAAAATAATAACTGTATATATTTATTTATTTATATATTAACACAACAGTCAGGAGCCCAAATGAACATTGAAACATGTTTTTCTTCCTGTAATCATTCCTCCTGTTCATACTGACCATTAGAAGATCTCTTCATAATGTACTTACAATGTAAGTGATGGGAGCCAAAATCCACAGTCCTCCTTCTGTGCAAAAATGTATTTAAAAGCTAATATGAAGCTTCAGCGTCCAAATAAGTCAAATCCAGTAGATATCTTTCAACATTACAGTCTTTTTAGTGCCAAAGTTCCTCTTTTTGTTACTATACTTCCACCACAGCTCAACAGGGAAACACTGTCTGAGGAAACACAAAGAGGGAATTTGATGCTAAAAAGACTGTAAATGTGGCAGATATCCACTTGATATGACTAACTCAGACTGCTGAAGCCTCATATAAGCTTCACATCAACTTTTAAATGCATTTTTACACTAAATGACTGTGTGGACACACTGTGGATTTTGGCCTCCATCACTTACATTGAAAGCACATTTGAAGGGGATCTTTTAATAGCCAGTATGAACAGGAGGAATGATTACAGCAGGAAAACCTCTTTCACTGTTCATATGGACACCTGACTGTTGTTTTAAAACACACTTGAAAAATTGTGGACCTGTCCTTTAAGGCTTAAAATAATTCATTATTTAATACAATTGCTATTTCCATTTTATTGACATTAATTGACATAGAGTATGACATTTTGAGACAGAATTCAGGCATAAATTGATGAACTGATGACCTTCACCTTTCCACATTTTCTTATGTTGCAGCCTTATGCTAAAATCATTTAAATTCATTTTTCCCTCATCAATCTACTCTCAATACCCCATAATGACAAAGCAAAAACAGAATTTTAGAAATGTTTGCAAATTAATTAAAAAGGAAAAACTGAAATATCACATTGACATAAGTATTCAGACCCTTTGCTATGACACTTGAAATTTAGCTCAAGTGACTTCCATTTCTCTTGATCATCTTTGAGATGTTTCTACCTTGTTTGGAGACCTGTGGTAAATTCAACTGACTGGACATGATTTGGAAAGGAACACACCTGTCTATCTAAGGTCTTACAGCTGACAATGCATATCAGAGCAAAAACCAAGCCATGAGGTCGAAGGAACTGCCTGCAGAGCTCAGAGACAGGATTGTATTGAGGCACAGATCTGAGGAAGGCTACAAAAACATTCTGCTGCCTTGAACACAGTGGCCACCAAAATTCTTAAATGGAACAAGTTTGGAACAACCAGGACTCTTCCTAGAGCTGGCTGCCTGGCTAAACTGAGCAATCAGGGAAGAAGGGCCTTGGTAGGAGAGGTAACCAAGAACCCGATGGTCACTCTGGCTGAGCTCCAGAGATCCTATGTGGAGATGTGAGAAACTTCCAGAAGGACAACCATCACTGCAACACTCCACTGATCTGGGCTTTACGGCAGAGTGGCCAGACAGAAGCCTTTCTTCAGTGACAGACACAGGAAAGCCTGCTTGGAGTTTGCAAAAAGCACCTAAAGGACTCTCTGACTGTGAGAAACAAGATTCTCTGGTCTGATGACGTCAAGATTGAACTGTTTGGCCTCAATACTAAACGTCATGTCTGGAGGAAACCAGGCACCACTTATCACCCCAATACTATCCCAAAGGTGAAGCATGGCGGTGGCAGAATCATGCTGTGGGGGTGTTTTTCTGCAGCAGGGACTGGGGGACTTGTCAGGGTTGAGGGAAAACTGAGATATCCTTAATGAAAGTTGAACTGCTGGACATAAATGTCTCCTACTTCACTGTAAAGGCCATTTTCAGTGTTTGTGCACTGGAGGCTTCAAGTTTCCACATCACACTTGTGTAAGTTGCAGACTGGACCACGATTGGCTCCAAATTAGTTGTGATGTCACAAATCATACTCGTCAGTACATGTGTTAAAATGAGATTTAAGTTGAGCACAAAGACAAACATACTCATCTTTCAGATATCACTTTTTTCAGTCTGTTTTTCCTATAGTAAGACATTATTATATATTATCTATATCTATAAGACAAATCTACTATCAGTGCAGTTGGCCAAGATTTGACATGTAAATGCTAAATCTCTGTTGGACCAAAATGATTAGACGAGAAATATGAGGTGGAATCCAGTAGAGATGAATGAGGAAGAGGTGGAAAAGAAGCAAACATTTTTTTAAAAAGTAGAGATATTAAAACTACAAAGGCAGTGAAGTGAAAGCAGAGAGACAGATGAAACATGAGATTAAATGACAGACAGATGGCAGAGGGAGAGAGATCAAATCCTTAATCTTAATGTTTAATGCTCAATACTTAATCACATACCTTCTAATTAATTACAAACTGTTTAATAATATTTCCCAATGATTAAAGGATTATCCTCTGCTTTGATTATTATAACCTCCAAACATATACATGATTAGATTTTTTAAATTAATCTCTTCCTTCATCCTTTTTGTGCTAATGAGGAGCACACTTAAAGACACGCTTTTAATGATTCAGGTCAACTTGACCTTTTCTAAATGCTGCTGTTCGACTTCCAAGTTCAAACAAAGATCTGCAAGTCAGACTCCCTGAACTTTTATACTCAACACATTTAATAGTGCACTGAACTGCAAAATCTTAATATGGTGTGTGGTTTCTCAGACTATTCAGGGTGGTGTTCTCGTGATGTAGCACCAACTTTGCAATTTGCTTTGTGTCAAAATAAAGTCACATTTTTGCACCTCACAGTGATTCTTCATTCAGCCTCTGATTACCTGTGATACAGGAAAACAACATTTTTCCTCAGATAACAATGTTTTATTGCAAATACCACAAGTTCTGCTAATGCTGTTGGTTTGAATGAGTGCTGAGTGACAGAAGGAAGGTCACAACATCTAGTTCAGTAACTGCAGAGAGCATGAGCTTAAAATTTTATTTTCAGTGGTGGAAAGTAAATAAGTACATTTACTCAAACACTCTACTTAAGTACACATTTGAGCATCCATGTGATGCTACTTTATATTTCCATTCCACCACATTTCAGAGGGAAATATTGTACTTTCTACACTACATTTTTTTTGACAGCTTTAGTTACTTTTCAGATGATTTTACATAATATATTTTAATATTCTAACTGTTGTTTAAATTGTCTACACTCTTATTTTCTTTTTTCAAAATGTGTTATGCATTAATATTATTTAAAAAACATATGATACACTAACAGTATATATATGATGTAGTAGTATTATTACTATTAATCTCACAAAAGTATCTAAAATAGGCTCCACATTGTTGAACTACAGCATTAAAATAGTCTTACATGTGTTAGTGATACAAGCAGACAATGTAATATACTATAATAACATAACACTGTCAAAGAAGCCAGTCTGCATAACGAGTAAGTAAAGTAAAAATTGCTAATTATGCTTCTGTATTTTTACTTAAGTAACCCTTGGAGTATTTTTAGACTACAGTATTTCTACTTTTACTTAAGTAAAGAATCAGAATATTTCTTCCACCATTTATTTTTAACAAGGAATGCATGTGAGGAATAAGATGCCGGCTCGTTCTATCATCCGATATTGATCTGATGCAACTGCACTATAAAAAACTAGAAACCGAAATTATCAGCTTTTAAAGTCAAAAAAATTGAACAAAAGTGAATGAGTTCTGAAGACTAATCTAAATCAGCGATTCATTACAAAGCCAGATGTTTCTGTTTACTTGTGTTCTTAAGTTGAAGAATGCAGGAAAAACCATTTCCACTGTGTTCACATTATCTTTTGCACTGTAAAATATAATTTTACATAAACTTTCAGAAAAGTTTGTCAGATTGAAATTTAAATTGTTTAATTATCACTTTAACATAACATATAATCATGACTTGAATTAACTAAATGTCCAATTTTGCTTTACTTGGTTATTTAGAAACATTGTTAGCTTATTCACATATACTTCCCAGCATTCTCTTTGCCGTTTATCCATATACCTCCATAAACACTGAATTAATCTTCTTCAAAGCTTTTTTTGTGTCTTTTAGGTCATTGTTTTGGTTTTATAGTACATTTTCTGTTTTGGTTCACTTTCACAGCTTTCAGTCATTTCCTGTCAAGGGTTGAGGAGCAGGTGGACCCAGATGCAGAGACCGGGAAGCCAGGCAGGATCAAGAGCAGAATATTTAATAAAGCAATCCAAAGAAGCTGAGACACAGGAACAGGACACTGAAGTGCAGACAGGAAACTGAACATAACAAATGATTTGACAATGACTGAACTGAAAACTGAACTTAAGTACAAACTGAACTTACAGGTAACAGGTGGCAAAACACAAGGGCAGGCTGGGAGTGATTGGCAGGGGAAGACACTGGGAGCAAGGCAGGGCTAACGAGGATAATGCAGGGCAGGTGTGAAGGGAAAGTGTGAAGGGAAAAGCAGAACAGAGACAGACTCGATAACCATAAAGAACTGGAAATAAAGACACACAGAGAGCACAGGAACCCAAAAAAACAAAAACAAAAAGAAACAAACAAAAATAATCCAAAATCATGAGACCATGATAATTTCCAGCAGCAGCAGGCAGCTGTTTTATGCCAAAATCTTTTAAAACCCCACTGTACACTACCTGCCCAGCACCAAACAGCAAACAGACACAGTTAGCTCCATAGTGAGAAATGTGAAGTTAGCAACACCGGCAACCATAGTCAAACATATTCCTGGGGCCAGAGCAGGCCCCGTAAACATGTAGAAAAGCAATATTTTAACTGCTTTGCCTACATTCTCCTATCCACCGCCGCTATGTTTTACACAACCACAGTTAAGCTAATAACACGAAAGCTGTCTGTATGGAGCCTAACTGTTTATCTGAGTTTGCCACGTAACTTAAATTTTGGCAAATTCTTGTAAACTTAGCTGCTGGCTGCAGCAGTAATGCCACAGTGGCAGTGAAAGGGGTGAAATAATTTATCCAGGAGTAGCTGCAGTGTGTGCCAACAACCACCAGGTGGCACATGTGAGAGGTATCTGTGGCCCAATCCCAATGTCGACACTCACTGACTTTGAGGTGCGTTCCCGCTAAATCTGCAAGGGGTTAGTGTATGAGAGCTCTCCAGCAGACATTTTGAGCCCTTTATGGACTCTCTGTAAGTCCGCATCTCTGCAGACTTTGCCTGAGGGAATTACCCACAGTTAATAGCGTTGTGACATTAAATCAGCGGTAAATGCGGGGTTACCAGGGGAAGCCCGGAAGTGTTAACAAAACAAAAAGGGTAAACAAATGGGCATGTGGGTATTCAGCCTGGGTGTCCTGGTATATCTAAATTTACAAAGAAACACCACATTAACAAGGATTTAAGATATATAAAAACACAGGAATGCAAGCATAGGTTATATTACACACCTAGTTTGTTCATCAACCGTTTCTTTTAACGTGTGCTTAATGATGCTGTTTTGACAACATTGAGTAAATTGATTATTTGACAATTACCTCTCGTCCACTCTGTAAGGCAAGAGCCTGGAAGATGTTCAAATAAGGCAGTCTGTCCCTTACTTGACTGTCGTGCACATGATTATTTTATGGGTTGGATACTAGCTATCTGTTTTACACTCTGTTTAATGTATTATGTGCTTTATGAGTGAGTGGTTTACTATTTTTGTCTTTTTCTGTTTTTGTTTAAGTGAGCTCGCTAAGACAACTTCCAATCAATCATGTTGATGGCAATAAAGTACTGAATAAAAAAGTCCCAAACCCACAATTATACCCAACATGTTTTGGTGTCATCAAGGTAATGTGATAAATGCTGTCCCATTCCTATTTAAACCATTTCCAGCCCTTGCAGCCTCTTGCACTCAAGCACAGCACTCTGTTACACAGTCTTAATTTCTTAATGGACCTTCTCAAACTGACTCCAAAACACACTGGATGTGTATGATTCAAAGAAAACCTGCTGTGTCTCGTTTGTGTTCATGTTCAGCAACAGTGAAAAGCAGCTGTGAGCGCGGTGCCAAAGCTTTGGGTCTGTCCTGTAGGTCCTGTGGGCTGCCACTGCTTCAGCCCCAAATGTTTTCAGCATAGCCCTGAATATTTCTGCTCCTCACAACTGGTTTTTTAATGTAACAGAACTTAATGTGGTAACAAGATGCTTACAGGCCGTGCATGTATAAGATCAGTAAAGTTATTTTTACAGTGAGTGGAGTGGTTTCTGCAGCTGTCTCCAGTGTTTATAACAATAAGTGTGTCTTTAAATTGAGAGTGATGTGCACCACCCGTATGTGCCTGTGTCATCTAAATCTCAAACTGGCACAACCAGCATAATCATAGCAGCCTGTCACAGGCTGTCGGACAGGCTGTGATACTCAAGTGATCACTGTGATGTGACTCAGCTGACACACTTGCAATGTAACGCTAGTTTTTAATGTGTTATTTGAAACAAAGTTGAGGAAGACGAAACCCCTTCATCTCCGACTGAGTCCACCAGACTCATCGGCCCACAATGAGGTCAGCCTGGCCGCTTGCTCCCTGGCGGTATATCGCTTTCTCCCGGTCAGCGTGATGCAGGTTCACTCATAGCCGGGTGCTGGGGGAGCTGCAGCCTCCCAGTGGCTGGCAGCCTATAGGCCCATTTGTGTTGTTGCAATAATTTTTTTTTTTCTGTGCTGTGTGAGCCGGTCCGGCAAAAATAGACCTTGTGCGTAAAGATAGTGGAGTGGGAATAAGAACCAGGCATGAGCCGCGAGGCTCACAGACCCAGTTGACACAAGCTGGTTAGAATTATCTCCAGCAGCCTGACTACTAAAAACTGTAGTTATCATCTTGACAGGACAGAAACTCTCCAGAGGAAACAGAATTAAACTTTTAGCTTCTGAAATATACAGCTCTGATGGAGCTCAGGATTTATCAGGAGATAAACAGTTTCACTGTATAACCTGGACTGTGTGTGTGACCTTTTGGATGAATCCTGCACAAGTTTTCTTTTTTTTAATTCATGAGTTCAGAGTCAGATTTTTGTCATGAGGACCAAAGTTAATGTTTCAGCAGACTGTTCTGTTTGAAAGATGAAGTGATGAGATTGTTTATCTCCTGGTTAGTGGGCAATGGGTCCTAA
Source organism: Scomberomorus guttatus (assembly GCA_038419695.1). Classification (NCBI taxonomy): domain Eukaryota; kingdom Metazoa; phylum Chordata; class Actinopteri; order Scombriformes; family Scombridae; genus Scomberomorus; species Scomberomorus guttatus. Next base: position 4,477,199 of record CM076457.1, read on the forward strand.
CGCACTACGCCCACAATACATCTGTCTCACGCACACAGATATCACCAGTTAATTCAAACACCCAGTTAACTCACACCGGCAGGAGAGACGCCAGTTTTGTAACTGAAGTAAATACCAGGACACAAACTTTTTATTTCTTTTGACGTTTTCACATTACAAATGATGAACAACGGCATTAAAATACGAGTCTTGCAGGTAAAACATGAGACTCGTATAGGCTGTTATATCGGCTTAGTGTAGGTGTGTTTGCTGTAACTGCACCCAATGCTGTCAAAACTTTCAATTATAATGAGCAGCCTCCAGATGAACATTTAATATCCTGGAATTCACATTCTAGACACTACCACTCACTATCCCTGTAACAAATTGGCCACAATTTTGCACACCCATACACTAGGTTTGACCTATTTGTGTTTGTCATTCATATTCAGCATGTTTAACAAGCAGAGAAATGTTAATACTTGCCTCATTGCAGCTGCAAGATTCATTATAGAGCATAAAGTACATGTAGCAGTTCCTGCTCTTAGGTTTTGATTACCATATTTTTGTTAAGTGGATTTCTGGGAAATATGATTATTGATGCATTTTCATCTGTGTATTGTAAGATTTATGAGAAATACTGTACATCATGGCCTCAGTACTAGATCAGACAGAAGTAGAAGAGCTGTCTGACACACTTGATGCATTTAATTATTCTATCATATCAGACCGTGCATCAATGAACTACCACGCTATGCTGTTAACCATGTTTAACCAAAGTTGTGAGTTCAAAGGTTTATTTGGTCTGATACTATCATCCACCACACATTGTGGATGATGGCACATTTAAAAAGATTTAGATGAAAACACAAATAAATGCAGTCCATAGTAATGGATTACAAGTTATTGTAAAGATTTTGCAAATCATTTATTTGGTCCATGTGGTAATATATTATTGTTACTGTCAGCCACAGCTTTTGCTTGTTATTGGCCACTTTAATATCAATTAAATATATCAAATATATCTTTCAAATCTGAGCAATCTTTGAAATATGAACCAGAAGGTTCGAGTGTTGTGTTGCCTCAGTCTACCTGTGTTTGGACCTCTAAATATATTGAACTTCTAACTTCTAACCTTCCTTTTCCATCGCTGGCAGCTACTTTGGTAACATATTGTATATAAATAACATTCATATGTTATTTATATACAATAGAGAACCAGCATGAACTTGTAGTTTGATTTTATAAATTTTCCGTTGCAAAAACACTGAAAGGATTTTTCTCAGCTATATAACGATCAGTATTGTCTTTGGAAAAAACATTTTGATCCACTAGTTCTACTGCTGTGATGTGTGATGTGATGTCAGTCCTCCGCTTTGAGAGACCAGACAGACCAGCTCTGACTATATCAACAGCAAATCCTCAGGACAATATGTCCACTGTGTGTGTAAGCTGTGCAGCTACAGTGAGGAGGGGAAAAAGCAGAACTCATTTCATTTTCCTCCTGCATGCTTCTGACACGAACCTTTTTATGTAGCCTACTGGAAAGCATTTTTGTGATTGTACAGACCAGTTTGGTGAAGTTTTGTCTGGCCGCTGTGCTTTCAGCCTCACAGCTCTGCTCCACTGCTGCTGAGCTTGCAAACAAATGCAACTACTAAACATTATACTGACTCTAAACCTGTACAGAGCAGTCATATAGACAGAGTAAAGTTTTCAGTTAGGTGTATTTACACCATGACATTGAATTTATGCAGCCCTACATTAGTTCAGCGCAGCCCACTACAATGTGTACCATTAATTTCCTCAAGTGTTTGCATCAGAGCCTAAATGTGGGTGAATGATTATGCAAATACTGTACGGAAAGCAAACTCAATTTATTTAGGGCCGTTCTTGACGTCCCTGCTTATTAATAATAAGGCAAGCTAATGCACACGCAAGCATACAGATTATCACCCAGTCAGGGTCCATCTGCATAATCAAACAGTGGAATGGAGCGTGGAGCTTTTACTGAAGAGAGAAGACTCTTCATCCGTCTCCACACCATTGATCTGAGGGCTCTCCAGGAAGTGGGAGAGAAAAGAGGAAGGGAAGAACAGAAGGGAGGGTCAGGTGCTCTTAAGTGCTTTTTGAAAGATGGAGAAGAGGTGTTTTCAGGTATGTGTGCGAGCACATGCGTGCTTGTGTGTGTGTGTGTGTGTGTGTGTCTGTGCGTGTGTGTGTGTGTGTGCTGAATATCTTAATGGATTCCTGTAAAGATACCAAGAGCAAGCAAGCAAAACTTGAAGTTTCTTTTTGTGTGTGAAATTGTGAAGTTGAGTGTGAAACAGAGGAGAGAGTGTTAGAGTGACAGAACAAAGATGGATCTGTCACCAAAAAAAAAAAAGGAAAAAACTTTGCCAGTTCAGATCAGACTTTTATGCCACTGAATATAAACAGATTCACAATCTGAAGCATTTTGGTTTTAAGAATCACTGTTGGGCTATTTACTCTGATAATGCATAAAGAGTCATTTTTAGTGCAAAAAATAAGTTATGGAAACAAAAATCCAGTTTAAAATGTTATCTTATTAATAAGGATTAATGCCGTCACCAAAAGTCCTGCATGAAAAATCCTACTTAAGTAAAAGTACATAAGTATTAGCAACTAAAATTACTTAAAGTATTAAAAGTAAAGTAGAAAATCCATAAGTGACTGATATATATAATATGCTTAATAAAGTACATTACTAATACTGATGCATCAATGTGTAAGCAGCATTTTACTGATTAGTTTGAAATACTTACATTATTACACTTACATTACTATATACATTTGGCTAGTTTAGTCCAGTGGTTCCAAACCTAGGGGTTGGGCCCCTCCAAAGGGTCACCAGATAAATCTGAGGGGTTGTGGAATGAAGAAAGAAGAAAAAACAAAGTTGATATAAATAAAGTAAAATAAATAAATAAACTGATATAAATTTGGATGTATTTTTCAGACCTTTCTCTAATCTTTACTTGTTAGGGAAATATTGGAGAGTTTTACTCTTTGGGTTGTGAACAGTTAATAAAATGAAGCCACGTGAGACATTTAGAGGGGAAATGTCTCTGGTGGAACAGCTAACACCTCATAACCATCTGAAACATGAACTACAACTACGCGCTGATTTTATAGAAGAGCTCACAAGACAAAAAGTTTAGGAACTTCTGGTTTAGTCTTTAATAATGCAGTGTCATTTATAAAATCACATCATATTGTTTTATGTAAAATTTTAATCTGAAAAGTAACTAAAGCTGTCAAATAAATGTAGTGGAATAAAAAGTACAATATTTCCATCTGAAATGTAGTGAAGTAGTAAGAGGTAGGACAAAATGGAAATACTCAAGTAAAGTACAAATAACTTAAAATTGTACTTAAGTACAGTACTTAAGTAAATGTACCTTTTTTACATTCAACCACTGGCTGTCTCAACAACTAAACTTTCAATGTGACAAATACTGTTACAAATGGCTGAAATTACACTGTAAAAAGCCAATTTAACTTGGGAGCAGGTCTAAGTCTGCATAACATACAGTATATGTCTAATTGGCAAGATAATAGAGTCTGTGTGTTGAGGACTAGCAATCACTGTATTTGGATTTGACAAACCCTGACATCAAAATGGCATAATCCTGCTGCCTCTGGCTGCTGAGATAAAAACAGAAAACAACATGATTTAAACGTTTACTTGAGACTGGTTGGATGTTGCTCTCAGTTGAGATCCTTGTTGAATTGCATTCACCACAGATGGGCTGAGGGACTAGAAGCAGAAACTTCTTCAGTAAACAGTCGATTTGACCCGCATACACACAGAGACACACAGAAACATGCACAAACACACACACACACACACACTCACTATCTCACTCACTGACTCACGAGAAGCAGTCTGCTCCCACTTTACTGCTGTCTTTACCCTCTGTAGAGTGGGAACCTGCACAATGTTATTCCAAAACATTCTAAACTTTCTCACACTATACCACTCACGTCTCTGCACATCAGGGGATGGACAAAACAGGTAAATAACTCTACATCACAGTGTATAGGTCACTTCAACTACAATCCTCCACCAGCAAAATGAGCAAAAGATTCTCTGCTAGGAGGGCCTTGGAGCTAATATTCAGAGAGAGTGAGAAACATAGTGAAGTAGAAGAGGATGTTTCAGAATATGAGGATAATGTAGAAATAAGTTCTGAGTATGAAGATGATGCACCAGAAGAGTCCCACAGCACACATATATGTCCAAGAATGGCCTGATTGAATGGTCTTCGTCCCCAATGAGAGAGTAAGTATTGTGTGTGTATCCAAAGTCTGAAATATCTTATTCCTCTGTGCCATAGACCTCCATTGTTGTCCAAAATCTATTAAAAACACATCAATGAGCCACGCTGCTGCACTGGGTGACATGTTTTCAGATGCCGGAGGTCTACGGCACAGAGGAATACGATATATCAGACTTTGGATACACACAAAATACTTGTAAGTAGATCAGTTCATTGTTGGTTTGGCTCTGCACATGAGATTTCTTGACAATAAGAAAAATGTAGAACATTGTCAGCCTTATCCTTTCATACAGATAACAGAAAATAATGGATGAAGGAACTCATTGCCAGGTTTATTTTCTGCTTAAAGTAATAAAACATGCTTCAGGAAAATGTAAGAAAATTGTATTTGTTTAGAAATGGAGTATAGTTAAATATACCTGTTTTGTTCTTCAAGTGCTTTTTTTGCAGTTATAAGATATAAAGTTTGCTTAACTCTATGTAATAAAGTAATGTGGAGGTGGAGGTCGAAGTCATTTTCCAAGTTATTGTGTTTTTTCTATTGTGAGATTTGATCAGAAGCTTTTTACCAGCTAAGTTCTTTTATAGGCACACACAGGGGTACATGTTTCATAGCTCTATATTTTCTGCTACGCCTGTGTTGCTGAAGGACATTACAAGGCTGCTGTGTGTCCAAAACGAGAGCAGCCATTCATTCATGTTTGGACAGAATATGTGGTGGCTTCATCAGGAAGAGATGTTCAGGTGTTCACATTTACTAACAAATCTACTAACAGTGAATCCTCAAAATGAACTGACTATACTGAATTACCAGTGTCACTAACAGAATCAGTCATCTATAGCGGTGGAGTTCCACTCACTGGCGACTGAAAGCTCCATCATCATCTCAGCTATGATGGCATCTCAGGCAGTGGTGGCATGACAGTTAGAGAAGCAAGCTTGTGACTGGCAGGTTGCCAGTACAATCCACGGAGAGGATAAATCTGGGTGTGGAAAGTGTCTCTCCCTCATTACTGCCACTGAGGTGCCCTTGAGCAAGACCCTTAATAACATGAAGTAGAACACAAAAAGACTGCCTGATAAATGAAAAGATTACATAGACTTTCTTTCAAAATGTTATCACAATCGTAACATCTCTGGAGCAAGGTAAAGTAACACAAATAAATGAGTCATGTTAAACACCACACCCACTCATGTAGCCAATAGGTCAGAGTCACAACTGCAGCTGAGTATATAACCAGCGTGGATGTGGGGTCATATGACACTGTGCCATATTCTCTCAAGTCTATCTCTCATCTAATTCTGTGTATTGGGTTTGTGCAGACCGAGTCTTTCCATTTCTATAATAGGCAACATCTCCTTGGGCCAATGCACAAAACTGGGTATACTTAAGTCAGGACAGGGGAATATGGTCAAAATAGGTCAGGACAATACGTTTTGGGCTTTTGAGAGCCATTCAAAATTGCATTTCAAAAGTAATGACATAATGTATAACATGTGTTAATAGAACAACAATGAATCCAAGACATTGCCTCTTCCCAGACTTCTGCTGATACCCATGAATTCAAGTGGCTGGCCCAGGCTTCCCTTATGGAGCAGGTCACTGTTGGATTGACCTTAACCCATATTGATATGGAACAGAGACACATTTTTCATGACTACGACATTGTACTGGTGTAAAGGAGATTGTTCACCAGCTCATTTTCAGGCATGTAAGCAACTGAGCATGGACAGTATAGCCATCATAGTGTGACGGCCCCTGCCTAACCTACATTAAATGTATTGCTGCTGTGGTTATGAGTTACTGTTATATTCCTTTGTGTCCATAAAGGTATCCGGGGGAAATGTGGACGTGGCAGCCAGCCAGATTCAAAGCACCTGGACCTAATGCTCCCCTAGGATAAAAGGCCAACTCCCAGCATTGTTCGTGTTCTCTCTTACCTGGACTCATCCCGGCCAGCAGTTGCAGGCTTTTGCTTTTTGTTTGTTTTAGTTTTGTTTTCGCTTCACAGCACCTTACACCCACTGCTCATGCATTCACATCTACATTACTGATGTTACTGACTGACACACTCCATATTTGTAGTTATTTATTCAGTTCTTTACTTTATTATAATAAATACCTTTAATTTACCGCCATTCGTTTTGTCCACTCCCATATTTGTCATGGCCTAGGAGCCATGGAGGTTAGGAGGTTATGACAATAGTGATGTATTTCAGTTTTCTACTGTATTTCTCTGCTCTTTAGAGCTCAGGTGTACTGTATGTTTGTGGGACCAGGGCATTGCTTCTGTCCTTTAATACGGGACCTGGAGGACCTCAAAACAGTCTGTTACTTCCTGTTTAAATGCTTAATGAAAGAAAGAAAGAAAGAAAGAAAGAAAGAAAGAAAGAAAGAGTTATGGTTCTGTCCCAGTCTGGCTCCATGTCCCTCCGCTAGTCCACCAGATGTCCTCAGACTTTTCTCTCTTTGTTGAACTGGACTAAGTGGGAGAAGGACAGATAAAGTCCAGATTATACTTCAGGACCACTTGAGATACTGTTGCTCTTTGCATTGAACCTTTCACCTGGTTAGGTATGAGCATGTTTGTTAAATTACCAGATTGTTTTGTGAATGTGTTTCAGGCTGGTTTCACTGAGCTGCCAGGTTTAGTGCTATCAAGCAATTAATTTTCCAAATGGTTAGTTTTCACTTTTTGGATAATGGTACAGATCTGTGTTTTGGACTTTTCTCCCTGTTTGTTTAGACTGGACTGACTGGGAGAAAGCTGTTTTGAGTTGTATCTTTAAAGACTTCTGGCATGATATCATTTAAGTTGCCTTTATTAGTTAGACTGTATTCATTGTCTTTCTGGGTTTTTGGTTTTGTTTGACCTGTGTTTTTCTTCCTGTGTTCATGTACTGCATTCAGTCTCATTAGCCCTGCCCTGCTCCCTGTGTTTCCCCAGCCAATCAGTTCCCAGCCTGCCCTTGTGTCTTGTCACCTGTTCCTTGTTTCATTCGTTCAGTTTGTATTTAAGTCCTTGTTTTCAGTTCAGTTTTGTTGATCCTTTGTTCAGTGTTGTTCTTCTCTGTTTGCTCTGCATTCTGTTTTGCTCTTATGTACCAGCCTTGTTTTGCCTGTACAAGCCTTTAATAAAGAAGTTTCTTCAGCCTCGCTGAGTCTGCAGTCTCCTGCTCCGCTCCACATAGCTGAAGGATCCAACCAGTCATGGACCCAGCAGAGCACCTTTTTTTTCCAAAAAAAGTTTCTGAGTTTGATCAGACTGTGGCAAAACTCGTTGCCTCTCACTCTCATCAGCGTACATCACTCCTGGAGAAGATCTTTGTATAGCAACAGTATTTCAAGGAGAGGCTGTGGGTGAGTCATTTCGTTCCCCACTTGGATATTGTCCGTGATAAGCTCAGCCGTTTCCAGCAGACTGGCTCAGTTGACTCTCTTGTAGTCTAAGCCTGCACCCCAGTCTGTTCACAAGCAGCCTGTCACTCAATCAGGCTTAGTTTCATGAATCTGCAGCCCACCTGTCCTGAGCCAGCTCCAGCCCCAAACCCTTTCCTGGGAACCCATCTGGCACTAGGGGGACCTCGATTTGCCAGACGAGCCTCCAAGCCTGTCAGCCACCAGCAGCCATTCTATCCTGTTTCTTCCAAGCCTGTCACTCCAGCCTCCCCTGCACTTCGGGCTGCACCTAGGACTGCTGGCCTCCAGTCTACCTCTGCCTTTTAGTTGGCTAGCCTCCTGCCTCATCATGCCCCTCCAAGTCCAGCCCCAGTCCCCACAGACACTGTTGACTGGAACTAAGTATGGACCCAGCAGAGCAGTTTTTCATCTTGGAAAAGATGGAGGAGTGTGGTTGAACTGTGGTGCTCTTTATCACCATTCCTGCTCCTCAGCACAAGTGTCAGCTGTGGAGGGAGGTCTGGATCCAGAGCAAGTGGTTCTCAGGCAGGTAATATGTGAGGCATCTGTATCCCCAGAGTGACACCTTTTCTGGAGGCCCCAGAGTGTTACCTGCAGTCCAGCCCAGCTCCATCTGAAGTCCCCACTTTGCTAGTGTCTGCAAAGTCTCTGCTCCCCAGTGCCGCAGAGTCTCTGCTGACAAAGTCTCCTGCATTTGGGTCCACCTGCTCCACTCCACATAACAGAAAGGTAGAAGTGTTAGAAAGGTAGCCACTGAGCCATTATCTGTGTAAATCATTGTTATATACTCCTAGTTTGTTACTGAATAGTTTCAGTGAACAATAGAGTGAACTTAAAACAGAAGAAACAGTACAGTTATCATCATGGAGTTATGAATGGTCTTTTACTAGCCTGTTGTTGTTGTTGTTGTTAAAATCCTAATTACAGCCATTCTGTAATTATTAGACAATATCATACAGCAGAAGAAAAGTCTAGTTTGATGTATGGACATTTAAATTGTACTTTAAAAGTACAGTTTTAATAAAACAGAATTCATGTGTTTCTTTTTTAACTTAATCTCTGGATGAAGTGGAGCAGCGATGTAGTCCACTGCCTTCTTTACAAGAAAATAAAACCCTGCAATTATGAGCAATTTATGTGTGGGATGTGATGGCTGAGCTGAAATTCAGTTCACTTGTCTGCAGGACGCAGCAGAGAGAGAGTTTAATGAAGCTGCTGTGACTTTTTTGAAGACAGTAATTACATCTCCTTATGTCCACCTCACATCACACCCCCTCACTGAAACACACCTTTATGCTCCATTCCAGTCGTCCCATCGATTGACACTGACTGAATGAGTGTTGCTGTGCCTAAAAATAGGTTGTTTTTTTCCTGCCAAAAGGCACCACTCTAACTTGATCAATACACCACTCTTAAGCTAAGCTAGCTAAGTACATCTACACAATTCTCTTTTCAGCCATGCAACATCAAAGGCAAGGCCTTTGCACTGTAAAACAGACTACTAAATGTGATTATTTCTATGCCTTCTTTGTTCAAATTAAAGATAAACACATACAAACCGTATGTAGATCTGCCAATAAGGCAAAGGAGATCAGTTGTCTTTGTTTTCTGTGCTCATGCGTAAACCCACAATCTGATCCTTATACAGTGAAACAAGATCTGAGGTTTGTAATGGGATAAGATGATCTATTTATGCCTGAAAGCCAGAACAACACATGTGATACTTTATTCAGCTCTGCACTCTCAATGTTTCACACACTGCTGCTAAATTGGATTTCGGGTGTACTGTAAAGTTCTTGTGTTTGTCTTGGTGCCACATCTGAATAAAATCCCAAGACATCAAATGGGACATCTGCAAGATTAGAGACCTGACAAACTGTGACTCAATTCTCTCTTTCTTTTTAATAAGAAAATAAGAACACATGAATCAAAAATACATAATGACACACATACTGTACATAAAGCATGCAACACCCTGTTTCTGTGAACAGAGTAATAACATTTTTTCTCTCATGGATACCATTTTACTGTTTCATATAACTGAATAATCTATGTTGAGTATTGAGATAATGCATTAAAATTGAAATTGTAATAAAAATTGAAAGGAAAAAATTATACAGTACTGTGCAAAAGTTTTAGGCAGTAAAAGTAAAGTGAGGATACTTTCAAAAGTAATGCTGTGAATAGTTTTCATTTATCAATTAACTTAATGCAAAGTTTAGTAAACAGAAGGTACTTTCAAGGTACTCTGCAAGTTCGGTTGTTCCTGCATCTTGGAGAAGTTGCCACAGTTCTTCTGTGGATTTCAGCATCTCAGCTGCTTCTGTCTCTTCATGTAATCCCAGACTGACTCCATGATGTTGAGATCATGGCTCTGTGGGTCAAACCATCTGTTGCAGGAGTCCTTGTTCTTCTTGTTGATGAAGATCATTCTTTATGACTCTGGCTGGATATCTGGGCTCGTTGTGCTGTAGGATAGATTTAGGACCAATCTGACGCCTCCCTGATGATATTGCATAATGAATAAGAATCTAAACATCTAAAGTGCCTAAAACCTTTGCACACTACTGTATGTATAAAATATATATGCAGTATATATTGACTAAAATAGTTCCTTTTGAAAATAACATAATTTACACTTCCATATTCTTTCATAATTATTTTTGTTGTTCTTCTTCTTTTTACTTGTATTATTTTGTATGAGATTCTAATTTTAAAAGAAGTCATTTTTTCTCGATTCTTCTATTCTATATGGACAGACCAGATCATGGACCCATACTTAACATATTAGCCTGTATTTAATTAAACCTGTTACATTAGAGATATCAAAGCAGCACTAATCAATATTTGTTTTGAACAATAAATTACTGTGTGTAATGTGAAATGGGTCACTCATAGTGACTAAAACCAAAGAGAATTACCACTCTAACTCTGCTGTGCTTTAGCCGCCTTAGCTGCGTTAGCCTTTTAGCGTTTTCAGCTCACTATTTCGGTTTTCCCGCCAACAAACTCCACTCTCATCAACCTGGTTTCCAGCAGCATCAGACAGCTGTTTTCAGTGGAAAAGCTTGAATAAAGCCTTCATTAGCATCAAACTACAAATTAGCAACTAGTTGGTGAACATAGTGGAGCATTTAGCAGCTAAAGAGCCAAATATTTTCCTCAGGGATTGGTGGAGATCAAAACAGAGATAAAAGGAGAGTGGATACTGGACTTGGTCAGGTGGACACAAACATGACTCCTAATGAAAGATAGTGTTGCTGTGTTCTGCTGGATGTGTAAATAGGCAGCTGTTTGCTAACACTTCCACTATAAAAACTTTATAAAGTGATAATAAGTCAGATGTTGTTTTCAATTTGTTCTACTGCCCCCAAGTGGCCAAAAAAATCAATTATGCAGCTTTGAATACCATCTGTTACCATACCTTTAAAACATTTCTAAATAATTTATATTTTCTTTTTTCTTTGTTACTTTTTTTACATGGCGGTGTGTCTGGACCCCTCCATTCTCTAAGGTCAAGCTTGATCACTGCCACAAGAACTATACATAATTTATTAGTCTGGATTTGGGTAGGTACATTAGAGAAATCATATAATCTAGGGCTCTTTGAACTCCTACTTATTCATTCTGAGAAAAAAAGGGGGGTGGGTGGGTGGTAAATCAAATAATAAATATAATTTGGGCTTTTAAAAGCAAAAATCTCTAACAAATTGGGGAATTAATGACAACAAATGTATAAAAAAGAATCTGGGTATCTGGGAATTTAAACACTGGTGTTCAAAAGAAAATATAGGTTGCCAAGTATGATGTTGAAACAGAAAAACAAATTACTGATTCAAGTCCACCAAGCTGGACTTGAGAGACCACTAATGGTATCTGCTTTTAGATTCCCCAGCGGAGGACACACTGTTCTCTGCTGTGCATGTGTGTGAGAGAGAGACGGCCTCTGAGGCTAGTGGCTTCCCCTATTCCTGCACCTCTCTGAATTCTTCATTCCTCCTTACACTCAGTGTGCTAATATTAAATTATAGATAGTAGCCGCTGCACTCACTGTTCCAACTCACTCTACAGCTGTGCATCAACACAGCCATTATCCATTCACTCCTATGGAACCTGCAGTCTTGACAAAGCAGTACATTCTGCCAGTGGTTCTCAAACTTTTTCACATCAAGGACCCCTAAACTGACACAAATTAGAACACAGACCCCCATTTGATAAGATTTTGTCCCAGGGTCCTCCGTCTGATAATATTTTTGCTTTTAGATGTTTTTTTTACAGAAAGTATATGAAACCCATGATCAAAATAGTCATACATTCTGTGATTGTGTTATTTAAAGATGGAATTATAGTGAAAATAATAAAATGGCCTGCAACATCTCTCTGATGTCAATCTCTTTGTCAATAGTTTCTTACTAGTAATACATTAAACAAAGCCTGTAGGAAGACAGCTTCAATGGTGCTGCTCTGGATCAGTGGATGGATCAGCTGAGATTGTGTGTTGTCATCACCAACTGGCCACTTTGCTGACATTCAAGTTCACTGCTTCATTCATACTGTACTGCTGCTACCTGCACCCCACCACCACTCTAACATCCACCTATGAGCTGTGCTTCTTCACATTTGCTCAGGGGAAGCCTGTCTAAAACAAAATATATATATATTTATTTACATGTCCTATATGGATCAGGTCAGGGTGGATGTTGGATGTACAAAACACAGAAATATGACACAAGAAACCAGGTTTCACATCCCACTAAAACTCTTGGGTAAGGTGGTTTTAGTTAAATATTTTAAAAGGTCAATGTTGAAATGACAGGAAACATGAGACACAATGCACTGACTTTTTCAATATTGAACAAAACTACAACCTTTCCCCCTCACTAAGACCAAGAAAGTGGATCACATCACTCCAGTTCTCAGATCTTTACACTGGCTTCCTGTCTGTCAAAGAATTGGTTTTAAAATACTGCTGTTGGTTTATAAAGCACTGAATGGTTCAGGGCCAAAATACATTTCTGATCTTCTGCTACATTATGAACCATCCAGACCTCTCAGGTTGTCTGGAACAGGTCTGCTTTCTGTCCCCACAGTCAAAACTAAACCTTGAGAGGCAGTGTTCAGTTTTTATGCTCCACATATTTGAACAAACTCTCAGTTTTTCTCACACTGCACTGTAGCTTCACTGTAACTTTTATTCTCCTGTCTTATTTTAGCTTATTTTTATTTTACATTTAACTCTTTTAAATTCTATTGAAATGTGTCTTTTTATAATGTCTTGTGTTTCATTTACATTTTGTCTTAAAGATCTGGAATCATGGCCCTTTTTTACGCATTTTTATAAAGACAATGAGTCAATTTTAAATATATTTGCCACATTTTATTCACCAAAGGTTGTTTAGAATTCTCTAAATCCACCTTTTCTTACAGCCCAAATTCCCCTCTGTCCTCAGGCTTTTGCTGAAACTATTTACATAACATTTGCTTTTTAAAAAAATATCTTTTATTGTTTGGGTTTATTGTGGGTCAGGTCAGGACAGCTGGGTCAGGGCAGAATTTTTGATGTATTTATTTATTTTTATGTATTTCCCTTTCCTTTTTCTCATTTCTTTTTTATTTTTGTCTGTTTGCTTGTTTTATCCTTTTTGTAATTTATCCTTAAATTTTAGCTCTTTTCAGCTTCTCCTCTTCCTTGCTTTCTTTGCTCTCATCTGCTTTAGGCCACCAAAAGGCCCGTAGGAGATGGCTGGCCTGTTGGAGGTCAGATAAGGTCCTCTGACTCCAAGCTGTCCCAAATCAGTCCAGTCCCCCAAGCCCCCCAAGAGTAGGAAGAAGATAATTGGCTTTGTAAATGAGCAGAGTATTAATGGATGAAGTGTTGAGGGATACAATGTGAGACAGTATGGCAGTGAAATGTTGAGTGTATGACATGTATATGGCTGCAGGTATGGATAGGTAAGTCTGAGTATGGAGATGTGTCTGGTTTTGTTGCATTCGCTAACAGGCAAAATCGAAATTAAGATTGAGATTTGTGATAAATGGAGTCCAAGTTTCAAAAAAGTGTGCTTTCATAGAGAGGCAGTTATTTTTCCATTGATATATGTTCTGTGAGAAGATTTAACCAATGATTGATGTTTACTGTTTGTTTGGTTTTCCAGTTTGTAAGGATGACTTTCTTGGTGATAGCTGGGACAACCAGTGTGGGTGTTGTGTGTTTTGGTGGAAGTTCAACTGAGGATAAATCAGTAGTATGAGTAATGAGGGAGAGAGGGGAACTGCAACCTAAGATTAAGGAGAGCTTCTGTTTTACCTTAAACCAAAAGTGTTGTATGGGTGGACAGAGCCATAATGAGTGGAGGTAGTTGTCTGTGGTGCCTGGAGTGCATTGTGAACATTTGTCTGTGTTGGAGAGACCCATTTTATGCATTTTGTTTTGAGTAATGTGTGTTCTATGGAGGATTTTATACTGGATTAGTTGTAGATTTCTGTTGTCATTTCAAATGAATTTTTTCAGACCTGTGTCTAGATGTTGGTGTCTGAGGGGAGAGATAAATCTCTTTCCTATTTAGCAGTTGGCAGGTGGATGTTGTTATCTATATTGGAGATTAATGTATATAAATTTGAAAGAATTTTGGTGGACATAGAATATTTCATGATGTGTCCTGCTGGTTGGAGTGGTTGGAGTAGATCACTTATTATATTGATTTTATTTTTAATGACTGATTTGATTTGTAGGTATTGAAGAAAGTTTCCCCCTCTGACCCCTTACCTCTGGATCAGGTCTTTAAATGAGATAAATGAGTTGTATTGAAATATATGGTTGGTGATGTGTGATTCCTTTTTGTTCCCATCTGAAAGTTCTGGTTGTGCCAGAGAGGGGTGTACATGCAAGGACTCAATTGTGATTTGCTAATTTCGAGTGTTTTCCACCAGGCTGTCCGAGTTGAGGAAATGAGTTTTTTAAACAATTGTGTTGTTTGATGTTTGAGCCAATAAAGGGTGAATCTGAGATTTGTATGTTGTTGCATTCTGCTTGTTCTAATTTAATCCAAGATACAGTATATGAGTTGGGTTAGAGTGGATCAATTTAACGAGATACTGTAATTGGTTTGCCAGATAGTAATGAAGAAAAGTGGGGGCATCTAGGCCCCCCCGAGTTTATTTTTCTGTAAAGTGAAAAGAAGTGTGTAGAAGTGTGATATGACAGAATTCAATGACTGGAACCATTTGGCTGTAGGTTTAATTGGAATTATTGAAAAAAGGTAATTGGTCTGAGGTGGAACTTTAATCTTGCTCTTTAAATGAGATAAATGAGTGGTCTTGAAATAGATGGTGGAGATGTGTGATTCCTTTTTGTTTCCATGTGTTTGTTCCCTGTTCATCTGGTTAGAGAGAGGGGAAGGTTAGACCATGGCTTTAGATCATTGCTGATTTGTTCTAATTGTGGGGTGAAATTGAGCTGAGTTAACTCTGACAACCTGGAGGAGATGTTAATACCCAGATATCTAATATTACCAAAGGTGAAAGAATGGTGTGTGTCTTGGGTTGCAGGATTCCATGAGTTCACTGAGATAGGGAGAATAATTGATTTGGACCAGTTTATGGTGTAGTCTGAGAAGTTGTTAATGAGATTGATTACTTCCTGCAGTGAGTTTTGTGGATCTTGAAGATAGAGTAAGATATTGTCAGCATATAAATAAATTTTGTGTCCTACGTTTGTGGTGTAAATTCCTTTTTATTTTATGATTTTGTTGGATGGCACAAGCAAGGGGTTCAATGAAAATGGCAAAAAGCAAGGGAGAGAGTGGGCATCCCTGTCTGGTGCCCCTGTACGACTCTCCAAAACCAAGCTTTTTTAAAACAGTGAAAAGGAAGTCCAGTGTGAAATGTTGATTAAATTTAAGAGTCTTCTGATGTTGTTAGTGGAATGTCGTCCCATTGATGAAGCGGGTTTGGTCATTATGGATTAAGGATGGGAGTATTGTTTCTAACCGGGATGCCAGTGCCAGTCATTAATTTCCAAAAAGGATGACCACTCCTCCCTGATTAAGCTGTCAAACTGAGGATCTTTAATTAGTGAGGTATGAAAGCGCCATGTAGGGTGGAATGTAATGGATGATTCAGTCTTCAGGGTGAGTGTTACAGGTGCGTGATCACTAATTATGATTGGGTTGACTTTGGTGTGATAGGAAATTTGGAATGATAGAATTGCTGGATAGGAAAAAGTCAATTCATGAAAATGACTGATGGGTAGGAAGGTAGGAATATTAGTTTTTAAGTCTCCAGCTATCATCAAGACTGAAGTCATCCATGTATTCTTTTATTGTTGTTGAGGATTTAGAAATTCTGACTGCGATGATGATGATCTGTCTACTGATACTGGCCATACAGGTTCACAATTGTAATGGTTTGTTGTTGACTGGGCACTTTAGTAGAACTTTTTGTTGTAGAAGGAGGAAAGAGTCTTTTATGTTATACTGCTTAGAATAACAGCAGTACAGCTGTCCATCTATGTAGAGTTTGTCCAGCACTATGTATGCTCTTATATTCTTCTTTCGGTGTTCTTGCATGATGGGGTACAGGTTTTTTCTCCGTTTGTTTATTCCTCTGCGAAAATAGTCATTGATGACACATTTTGTTCCTTTAAGTATCTTTGCCTTGCTTTTTATGAGTTCTTTGTGTTTCTAGTTCATCATCATAAAGGCCCCCGACCCATCAGTCTAGTTTTGCAATGATGGGTGGGGGGCTTTTATTGGTGTGGTTACCGAGTCTGTGGACGCAATGGAAAGTTATGTTGTTTGCAGTATCTGAGGGAATTTTGAGCTAGGAGTACATGAAGGTTTTGAGCAGAGCTTCTGGGTCATCAGATGTGTTGTTTTCGGGTATGCCAGAGAATATCAGGTTATCGTGCATACTCCGTGTCTGAATGTCCAGCATGGTTTCTTTAATGTGCTTGAGTGAAGTGTAATGTGCAGGTCAAGTTTTCGGTTAATGGATTGTAAAAAACCGACCTCAGTTTCAGTTGTGAGCAGATCGTGTGTGTCTGTGGCAGAGTCTGTTTTTTCTTTTGGGCTGGGTTTGTTTTGTCGTCTGAGGGGTTGGCTGGAGTGGCTGTGGAGGTATCCGGCATGTTGCACTGTAGGTAGTAGTGATCGATAAAGTTTTCCAGATCCATTATATGATCCACTTTCTCGATGAACAGGTCTGGGTGTGTGGCAATAACAGTTTGCGTGATTTTGGTTAATGTATGTCCATGTCGGTCTTTTGCAATGCTGTTTGTTGTATTGACAGTAGCTGGTGCAGCTAGCAGTAGTAGGTCACCATGATGAATATCGCCTCCATGTGCAACTCTTGCGATCGTAACATTTGCATCATTGTGCATACTCTGTGTCTGAATGTTCGAATTTTGAAATTTGCGCCTCAAGAACCGTCGAAAGCTGTGTTCAACTTGTTTGCCCGTCCTATTGATTTGCTCTAGTTCCAGGTCTGAATATATATATAACAAATATAGTTATATGCAGCAATCTCCCCGCAGCTGTGTCTCCCCATTGAGAGATGCTGTGCGCATTTACACACGAGGCACAGCAGCATAATTGCATCGATTATTTAAATCTCCCGACACGCCGTCAGGATCGGTCAGAATCCAATATTAATTAATGTTCTGTGTTCTTCTACACATCCAAAAGGTCAGCTGTTACACACACAGTCCAGGTTCTTACAGTGAAATTGTTTGGAGTAAAGCAGCTGTCCTCCTGATAAATCCTGAGCTCATTATGTCAAGCAGTGCAGTAAAACTAAAAACTGTAGTTATCAACTTGACAGGACAGAGGAAACTATTCAGGGGAAACAGAATTAAACATTTAGCTTCTGAAATAAATTTTTTAGTCATACAATATTTTCTGGTTTTGGTTTCATTTCTATTCCAGTTGCCGATTTGAAGACAAAAACAGGTTAGGGAAAACAGGAAGTAGATTTCCTTTTTTTAATTCACACAAAAAACGGGGAAAAAAATAATGCATTTGTTTATCCTGTAATCAAACAAGTCCAATACAGCTTTGGACGGAGGGTACCTGTACCGAGAGGCAGCAATGCAATTCCTGTGCGTAGTCTGCCAGAAAATAGAGGACGTCAGTTGACCCTTACTTTTATTCACCCCAAAACTTGTAAATCACCTATTCCTATATTTTAGAAGACAGGGTTTGCCAAGGAGGCAAATCCTCCTTTATTTAGACAGGGGTGCTTTGAGCTGAATGCTAATGTCATCGTGCTAATATGCTCGCAATGACAATGCAAACATGCATGCTGATCTGTTCACGTTCATCATCCTAACCAATGTGTTAACATGCAAATATTTGCTAAATAACACTAAACACAAAGTACAGCTAAGGCTGATGGGTAATGTCATAGTTTTTCAGGTAGCCTATGTGGACAAATAGAAATTTTGACCAGATGATGGCGGTGGAAGAAAAGATAAAGGATTTGGTTGGTGATTTTCTAGATTTTCCTTATTGCCAACAAATCTCATGTGCAGAGCCAAACCAACAATGAACTCATTCTACTTACTAGTATTGTGTGTAATTATTAGTTTAGACACCCCCCTTCGCCCCCTCCCCCGCCACTTTTTACCATGTCGAAAATCAGTGCATCTGCTCTGCACTTTTTTCAGAGCACTGTGTCAGTGCTTCATTATCAAATCCATTCTTCCGCTTGCTTATTGAGAGAATGCCCAAATTATTGAAATTCCATACCACATTTTCACTGCTACCTTGCACCCAGGCAGATGCTCACATAGCACGCACACACATACACACAAGTGCCGGTAATGCTAGGTAGGAAGAGGAGAAACATGACAGGAAAGAGGAAAGTAAGATGGCAAATGAGACTAAAAGAGAAGGAGAGAAAGAAATGGATGAAATGAAGAGGTAAAGAAGGAAATGAAGTAAGCAAGGAAACAAAAAGGGATGAAGGGGACTAATGAAGAAAACAATGAAGGAGATACCAGGGCAGGGAGGAGCTATAGCTCTAAGCTTTTATTTTTTATTATTACCTTTAAATCTTTTAATTGTCACTGCAGTGTCACCATTACATTAGTTGATACAACTGGGCACCTGATAATTGTGTAAAATTATGAAATTCATTGAATAAAAAACAGCAAAAAGCGTCAACCCTCTTAAGTCATTGTTGGTGATTAATTGTGTCACATTTATTTCAATATTTCATGAGATTTTTGGGTTCTGTGTTGGATTTTAAGTTATTTGCTTTTTGAAATGTGAGCAAATATGTACTTTTAGCCAAAATGTATATATCAGAGGCCTGTGCCACAAAGCTATTATGATGTTATCCAGCTAACGTGATGGATTTGCTCACACACACTCCTCTGACCCATGCCACTCATGAATCCAAGACTATTGCTTTTCATGAAAGATGGCTGATGGTTGTTATGAAATGTTGCCCTAAATATTTATGTGGAGTGCTTCTCGGTAGCAGTGTTATGTGCAAAATGTGTGTGTAAACAAAGCTACCAAGATAACTGACTAACAACATAATCTAGTTTTGAAACACAGGTCTCAGGTCCTGGTGATTGTTCATAGTAGTAGAAAGGATTGGCAGATTAATGTAGTTTATTGGAGAATGCATAGGGGCACTTTGACTACAGTTGTCCTCTCCGCTTTACTCATTGATTTGATAAATTCATTAAACAGAAATTGCAATTGCATGCAAGCATAAGGAGATCCTCAAGTTTAAATAAACAATGAGTGGTTATTATTAAAGATGTCTCTGACTTAGTCATCGAATCAATATCTGTACTTTTAGCTTTTTAATATCTTCAAATATGTGATCTGGGGCCAACCCCTTCCTCTGGATGAAATTACAAAATGTACCCATTATTTTTCTCATACTAGTATAGCCAGATAAAAGTATAAGTAATAAAGGAAATGACATCTACCCTGTTAAAAAAATGTCTACATCCATGATCCAAAACCTGATATTTTATTCCTCTGTGTAGACCTCTGTTGTTATCCAAAAATGATTTAAAACATGTCAAAGAGCCACACCACTGCACTGGGTGACATGTTCCTTCACCCTGAAGGCAATGGTTACGGTAGTTTGTCTAGAAATGGCTCCAAAGACTAATAACAGCTATCACATTTTCAGTCTCAGGAGAGTAGTTCTGTATAAGGCAGATGCCACTGCGCATGTGCAGGAGTGCACATGCCTCCTTAGTCTTTACAGCCTTTTCTAAACAAACTACTGTAACCATTGCCTTCAAGGCAAACAAACATATCACCCAGTGCAACGGTGTGTCTATTTGATGTGTTTTTTAATACAGCACAGAGGAAGAAGATATATCAGGCTTTGGATACACACACAATACTTGTAAGTAGATCAGTTCATGAATGTGTGTACTAAACTTCATGGCAATCCATCCCAATAATAATTATTGAGCTATTTCACAGAAAACACAAATGTCAAACACATGGTGGTACAAAGGGAAAAGTATTCGGATGTATCGTCTTAGAACCAAGAATGTCCAACCAGTGTAGTAGATGTTCACTGGAAGAGTGGGACCTGCTGGTGGCACTATATGAAAAGTCAAGATAAAGGTCATAGAGTGTTATTTTTGGACTTGTCTCGAGACTAAAACTAAACTAAAACAACACTGATTCATCCTTCTTTTACAATACTTGTGATGCTGTTTGTTAGAAGTGCAGCACTGGGAGAAGAAATGTGCACAGGGTCAATCTTATTTTCACGCTGTCCAAGAGGAGATTGTGACCTTGAAATCCATATATTTCATCACAGCACAAGGGAAAATAAGCAATTCTGAAAGGTAGCATAAAGCAAAACCATTAACTGCAATGCATTCCATTTGAGTTCTCCATTAAAGTAATCAATTATTTAATTTATTGCCATGGAAGGATGCTCCATCTGACAGGTTATTGTGCCAACAACAAATCAATTTAATCTCCATCTAATGTTTTTCATTTCCTCTGTCCTTTCCTTTTTTGATTAACAACTAACACTTCCTTTTATCCCCCCCCCCCCCCCCCCCAGGGCCTCATTCATGGGTTTCCTTCACTCAGGGATGTACAATAGTAGAATGAAGCAAAAACCTTGTTTTATAAGTGGAAAAGAGTTATAAAGTATAAAGGTACACTGTGTAAGTAAGTAGTTTCAATTTATTTGCAGTGATTTGCATGATGTTAATGAGGTTAAGGATAAATCCTTAAGCTAAATTGAGTGTACTGAATTAGTAGGACCTTTTTGTATTGATACTTACAACCTGAAACTGAACTGAAGGTTGTGTTAAGGCCTTGGTATGCTATAAATGATGTACTTGTTCATCTAACAGCATCTGAAGACCCCATTTAAAACTTGCATTACATATTTTGATGGTAATGTAATCGGATAGGTCAGACTACATCTCGAGGTGGTCAATCCATAAAATCATCCAGCCTTTGACCATCACATTTCTCAACAGTATATTGTGTTGTTCACTCCATATGTTCCTACAAGGTAAGTTAAGTAGCCTAAGTAAAAAAAATTTTTAAACAGCATTTAATAAACAGCATTTCCCATAGGCTCAAGTCCATTACCAGTTAAACATCATAGCTTGGCAGATGCACCAAGACCATGAGTGAATTGAGGGGGTTGTGGTTAGTTCAGACATGTCTGTAAAAACAGCCAGACAGAGAGAAGTGAACGCTGTACAAGATTACAGCCTAGAGGGGCCATATTATCCTTGTTGTGATTTTCTGTTTCTGTTGTTATTTATATATACTGTTATGATGTTGGCTATGCTAAACATGGTCAAAGGTCCAAAACCTGAGGTTAATGTATGTAGAAATGCAAGTCAAAAGCCAGGGCTTCAGCTTCAGTCTGCTCTGAACGCTTTGTGACTTTTTTTAATACCTCGCTGACGAGCTGACGTCGGCTCATTATGCATGCCCATAAACAGCCGTCTGTTCCATAGCTTTGGTTGCTAAGGTTGTTAAGGTTTTTCCATGTGTTGTTCAAGTTGTTCACTCTCATATTTTGAATTTTGGTTTGAACATGTACAGATTTATTTGAGAAGTTGACATTTCAAGTAAAGAATGAGAAAAAGTGAAATCCTAATACTATAGTTTGTTGATGTAGCCTCCTGAGCGGCCAGAAGTTGGCCATGACACAGCTTCCGAGAGAGGGGGCCTTAAAGAGACAGGAGCTAAAACAGCCTTTTTCAGACAGAGGCTGAATGGAGGGGCTGCATAAAGGGCCAGTATGAGGTAAATACATTTTTTGAACTGTAAATCATGCAAAGATATTCCAGTAGAGCCCCAGAATATAAATATAGACCTTGAATGCACAGAATATGTCCCTTTTAAGAGTTAAAAAAATTACATCAGAAGAGAGTGTTGGTGAATTTTATGGATATGGATGAAACCAAGTTATAATGACTCTGCCGTGCTGATAAATTTTCATGGGAGCTGTAGTTTTTTGTATGCTCACTAAGTAAATGTTATTTAACTTTGTTCAACTTTTGATAGCAAGTGCAGTAGTGGATATTGATTTGTCCTAGAATATGGAAAGTAAAAGCCAGGAACACCATTTATTTTTTCAGAATGACTGATGAAAAAGAAGACACTGCTTTGAGTTACAGAAGCTAGTGGCCAGTCTGGACGTGACCTCATGACATAGTACCTTGTTAGATGTCATGTAAGGACAACAGTGGATGAAGGAACAAAGTAGAGAGTTTGTTATAGCTATGGTTGATGAAGCCCATTTTCTACAGAGTTTTCTGTAACCATTCAAATCACTAACATGGCTGGACAAATAAGAAATGCTTTTGTGCCAAGTGCTTGTTTTGTGTTTGCGATCACTGAATATGTTTTCCTCCAGTCCAGTCCTTGGTCCCCTAAGATCTGTGACAGCCTGTTGTCTAGCGAGGACTGCTGCTCTCTGATCCACTGGCTAAACACGTTCACACATCCAATGTGCTGTGTTCACAGCTGCTCTGGTGTGGCCACATAGAAAATTGGCTCTGATCAGCCAGGCCTGAAAAGGTTCAGAAGTTGAGATGTGTCCAAAATTGCAGGTCTCCTTGAGGCTGTCTGTCACCATCCAAGCCAAGCTTTTATTGATTTGTGGTATTATCTTTCATGCTTCACTTGACATTTGTGGGGCATAGTCGAGTGTAAAACAGAAAAACTAAAACTGACAGATACACGTTCGCACACACACAAGTACACTAACCATTAAAGAGAACGTACAGCCTATCCCCTCTTTTCATGCTTCTAAAATAAGTCAACACACTAGATAAGGATGCTGCCCTCTGAAGTATATCAACACACACACAACCTCGTGTCAGACACTGCATAATACAAAGTCTTGACATTCTTATTGGCATAGGAGTGCACATTTGTTCACGCACTCACCAACAGACACACCATATGTGCATACACATGTGCACATTCAAAATATGTACACCAACCCAACCATTCACACTTCTCAGAAGCTGTTGTGCCAGCCTTGTGTGGGCTGTGCAGCCTGAAGCTGTTTGTGTGTCTTCTGCTCCTCAGTCCAATCCTCAGCCTCTTCCTCTGACTGCTGCATCCATCCAAAACACTGATAACCCAAACCTCCAAATTCAAAAATACAACAATTGGAAGATTTACAGTAAAGTCTGAGTCAAAAATGTCACCTGGAAATTTTTAAAGGGATATTTATGGCATTTCTGAATGAATAAGATTGTTTTTATTAATACAGAAAAGTTGACAAAGAATTCTGCTTCATATTCATTCAGCTGCCTAGGACATTCAGTCCTCTACTGTAGATTACCAAGGAGGAGCAATCTGAGGTAATTTAAGACCACTTCAACAATAGGTAAAGGAGGGAGAGGTACAGAGTTCTGTCTGGTTTTAGGAAGGAAAAAACAGATAAAACTATTATTTATTTGAGACAATGATTCCTGTGTTTGGTCTGGTCAGCACCACAGTGTACAACACTGACTAACTATAGCCCCAGTTTGTGCCTGAGTTCAACAGTATAGCTACAGGTCACTTCCCTTGCATCACTGGTCAGTCAGTGTCCCCTGTGAACGCACAACCTTCTCGTCACACAATACCTAGCCACAAGGCCACATCTTCTGCAGTCTTTTGCTCCCTACTCCTCTGTTACATTTTTTAAATATGCTGAGAGGGAGTGTGCTAGCAGAATTTGAGGGTCTACTTTCTCATAAATACAGTAAATCTTATTCCAAATCTATCTCCAAGACTTGGAACCTGACTCATACCCATAATCAGCAATTTGCTGCTGGTATAGGTATTATAGGCAACACCTTGGGTATCAGGGTACTGCAGAATCATATAACAGCTCAGAGAAATAATTAAATGATTAAAAGAAATAAAAAGACAACACAGAGGTATGTGCCGTTTGTAAAAGCAGCCTCCTTGTTTTCAGTGGATTATGTTCACTTGCGATTCTGCCTGCTCAGACCAGCTAGTTGGATCTGTTTTGCCCAAACCAGTCAGTGATGAGTGACATTGACTGCGAGAGCTCTAAAGCGTGTGCTAGCTGGAGTGTAAGTCTGACAAGCTACAAATCTCAACATTTGGCAAATTGAAAACATAATTACACACTACACCCACGTAAATGAGGTCTTGAGCAATCAGTCACAGTAGATGATAACAATACTGCACCATAATAACCAGTAAGAGTGGACTTGAAAGTAATTAGGCCTTTTCTCTAGACAGCTCCAGTCCACCTGACCCTATCTTGTTGAACTCACTGCTTTATAATTGGATTGGGAAAACAATCCTATCGCAGCCTGCATCATCAGTGACAGTACAAATAGGGAGCACAAATTTACTGTCTGCCTTTTAATGTGCAGTGGGGGACTTACACAGTTTCTTTTAAGTAGCTTGTAATAAGTCACACCCAAACACACAAATGGTTACAACAGAAATATATATAGAGAACTGAAAATGAGTTTTTTTATAATAATATAAAACAAGTTTACAAATTTCCAAATTTATCCAAAGTAAACAGTGTCTTATTGTTGTCAATGCATAAACATTTTAAACAAATTAATTCCAGTTAAAATGTTCAAACCTGTGTACAAAGCTTCCTGTTAAGACCAAATCATCACCCCTGCTTTCTTGCATGTCTTCCTAAATTTGAGCAGTCTCCCTTTCATGATCACATTTGCATTGTCTGCCAAATTGTGTAATAGCTGTGTTAAAGGACCAGTGTGTAGTGGCATCTAGCGGTAAGGTTGCAGATTGCCACAAACTGATAACCCCTCCCTGCAACCCCTCCCCTTCCAAGTGTCTTCCTACGGCAGACCTGCCAACACTCCTGTTTTTCCCGGGTTTCTCCCGTATGTTCACCCCCTCTCCCGCTGTGCTCCCGTTTTGTTGTTTCTCCCGGGAAATTCATAATTTGCATGACCCTCAACCTTTATTATGAATAATTATCATACATACGGATCCATAAGTTTTGTATGTTTATCTGACATTACCCAAGTTGCCAGATCATCTATGAAACACAATCTATACACACAATCCACACACGACATACAATTCAATTCATCTGTCACCACAACCCGATTCAAGGGGTGCGTGTACAGCTGCTCTCTGCGCAGGCAGTCTTTCCTCCTGTCTTCTGTCCTCCTCCCTCTGCTGCTGATGTGATTCACTGCCTGCAGGTACTACTGGTAGAGAGGAGGAGCTGGTTTATCTCAGCCAGCAGCTAAGTTTACAAGAATTTGCCAAATTTTAAGATACATGGCAAACTCAGATAAACAGTTAGGCTACATACAGGCAGCTTTTGTAGTATTAGCTTAACCAGTGCGCCATGGTTGTGTAAAACATAGTGGCGGTGGATGGGAGACTACAGGCAAAGCAGTTGAAAATATTGCTTTTCTACATGTTTATGCTTGTTGAACAGGTGGTTTAATAAAGCACTTTTAGGCTTTTTACTTGCAACAGTTTTGTTGCACTTACAGTAACGAGCGTAGTTGTCGTCAACTCTATGTGGAGTCAGTGTTTGTAGAATCATAGCAGTGCATCATGGTAGGCTCCGGTAGACTCCCTATGTCTATATAAAGGGCTCATTCTAAGGTAATGAATACACAAGAATTCTTATTTTCCGTTGATTATACACTAATTAAAACATACTTATAAACATTATATTCCATTTATGCTAAGTCTGTTCCGCTAGACTAACTCGTTCACAGTTTCAGCTTAGATTATGGTTGGAGCAGTGAATAAACATTAGAGCAGCCTACTGTAGCCATCCATTGCACCATGAATAAATGCCAAATTAACATGCATGTTTAGTATCCTGGCCAGAATTGAATTAAAATACTAAAACATTTCCCTCACACAGATTAAATTGTCTTCCTTGAAAGCCTGAAACATGAGCAACAAGTGAAAAAATACCTTCCATCAATATGCCCTTTTGTTATATGGCTAAGTTATTAGTGGAACCCTGAGAAGTCAGCCACAAAAATTGCGTTAGCTATGATGCTACAGTACGTTCTGCTGTGTTGCATGAAGTCCAGTAATATCTGCTATAAACCATCACAAAAATGTCAATAGCAGTTCCATTGATGCAGAAATGCTCTGCATAAACTAAACCTTAATTACTATACATCTCAAAGAAACTGTCATTCAGCTAACATTATTTTTTATGGACAGGCTAGCATCTGACCAGCATCTTTTCCCCTTTAGCCAGCAACATAAAGTTGTCTTGGTGACTGATGTGAGCTGTGTTCCAATTCAGTGGCCACATCCCTTGAAGGACACAGTCTACAAAGGCGTGTCCTTCATAGACTGCGAGGGCCGATTGTTAAATGAATAAATGTTAAATATGTGACCAGCTGTCTGCAGAGGTGTCCGCCCTGGAGGAGGTGCCCCCTTACCACGACTACTTTTAAACATCTTAGTGACACAGTGATTGACTCAGCCCTGCAAACCCAGCTGATGGATGATGCGGTGGAGAGATCCCCAAACACACCGTGGAAACCACCTAAGATAATGTCCCAGTGACAGAAGACACCAGGGTCTTTACTATAGCAAGCCATCCAGGTCCAGCAGCACCATCAGGGACTCCCTGCTCAGTTGAATACATTTTCTAAGGCATAAAATTGAATTTACAATTCTCTACAATCTCATGTCTTCCTTCATGAGCTGAAGAAGCTCACCCTCTCTCTCACTCTCTCTCTTTCTCTTAAGTGGCTCTGGCTGGCTTTCCTCCTCCTCCTGGTTATCCTGTACTTGGCCCTAGTGTGTCCTCAGGGATGGAAGTGATTAGGACAGGGATGTGGTGGAATGCCTCTGTCCCAACACCTGATCCATGAGGACAAACCACTGCCAAGTTGCAGCAGTGGGTTTCCCTCTCACACCCTAGCCTAACCCATATATCAATTTAAAATCACATGTACATACTTTGTTTGTTTTTTTAATTGTCTTTTTTTTCCATGCAGGGGAGTCACCTTGTCCAGCAGGCCCATTGCCTCCAGAATTGTCCTAATAACAGAGAGAAAACAAGAGAAAAGGGAAACATCATGTTAACTCAGGGATGCAAACTTGGGAAGACTGGAAAGGGTGACACAGCAGGACAGACACAATCCCCCAGAAATCATTTACTTGGATGCCATATTTTGGGTTAAAAAAGAAAAAAAGATGATAGTCACAGCTTGCATCCCTGTGACAGCACTACAAAAAACACAACAAAAAAAGGGTATTGCCCCATCTACTGGTTGTCTTATTATTTAATGGGCTTTGTAAAGGATGAGGGCTAATTTAACTGTAACCTTAAGTACAAGATAGTCAAATGGAGATATTACAAATGGGCTATTGTTGTCTTACCTCCAAGCTATGCTAGCCAAATTTTTTGCCCTGGTGAAAAGGTGACTATTTTCCCCTTTCAGTTTAATAAACTGAGAAGTATGTTCCTTGCTCCCTAAACAAAACGAAATATTAGAGTAAGTTTTGCTTCATACCACAAAACAAAAGCAGCTTAAGTAGCAAAATAACCAACTTCAGGTTAGCTGTGTAATTAACCCCAACATTTGTACTGACTTTAAAAGTGAGATTCAACTGTCTGAAAACCAAGCAGGGTTCACAACCTGTCTAAATTTGTTTACCTTGGTCTATTTATGTACGTAATATGAAGTATAAATTATATATAAAATCACCACAGTCTCTGTAAGATATAAGTCAACCTTTGAACCTCTCAAGTTTGAAAGTGAATGCTAAAGGCTTTACTTTCAAAGGCTGTAACTGAGGTTGGATGCGGGCAGCCAAGCTGCAGTAAGTGTGGCGGTTCCAAGTAGCTAGCACCATCAGTTATCATAACTATTTTAAGGCTGTTTTAAGGCTTTTATGTTAGAGCTGTTAGAGTTGGCGAGGCTATTCTCTTTTTGGAAAAAATCCAAACATCACCGGCGCGCAATGAATCTTGGGATAGGTTGGGTCTCACCCAGCCAGCTGCTCTTCACATCTCCGAAAATGTTGGAGCAAATTTCCAAAAAGGCGTTATTTGGATAAACTGACCACATATTGAGAATCTCAATGATTACTTTCTTGCCTGAAAATTTTTTAAAACTACAGCAAAAATTACAACAGCTTTCAGCCTGGCTCAAAATCTCTGCCATCGCTGCCGGTTGGTGTTAAATGCATTCTGGGATACTTGGCTGTCCCAAAGGATCGATCTTCCAAATTCGGAAAAAGAAATCTGCATTTCTCAGCCACATTTGAAGGAGCCTTTGAAATGGGACAGCCTTGGTCGCGCCGCTGTGACGCATTTGGTCTTCCAATGTAGCCTTTGAAGGACACGGCCCCTGAATTGAGACACAGCTGTGGTGTCCACGTGGTAGCTTTCAGCTGAGTCATGCTCTCAGAAATAGAGACTGAAAAAGCACAAATTTGACCACAGACCAGCAAGATTGTGGATAATCAGTGTATTAGGTTCTGAAATCCAACATTTAGATTTAAACTGAGGTCAGGTTTTGGATTGGAGATTTCAGATTGAGATTAAATTTAAAAGAAAAGGAAAAAATAACTCCTGTAAATAAGTGACTTTTAAAAGGGTTTTAGTTTAAATTAGTTGAAATCACTATTTTTGGAAGTAACAACACCTTACAATTATTGTCAATATAAATATTACAAAATATTGAATTATATTGTAATTCAGCATCAACACAAACTGCCACCTCAAAAATGATCATATCAGCACCTTCCTTTCATTTGACTTTTGCATTGGATTACTATACACTCACCTCTTATCTGTACTGCTCTGAGATATGAGGTATCAGTAAATGTGCTCATGGCTTTATGGTACCAGTGTATTATGATTCTATATGTCTCTATAAAATATGATAGATGTGTAAGACATAAAAGAGATGTGAAAAATAGAGTAAACAGAAACAGGGTGAAGAGATGGAAGAGGTTGAAAAAGAGAGTGAAAATAGATAAGACAGGGCAAACAAGACCGGGAACAGCAAGACTGGAGAAAAGGGGGAAAATGAGAAACAAAGAGAAAGATTGAACATGTCCAATAGCTCTAACAGCTTTATCTGATAAAGAAAGGGCTGACCATATACACACAGTGTTACTCCCAATCAATACAAATGACTGAAATGACTAGAGACTTTGATATAAGACAGAGAATAGATTGTAATGGGTTTTGCAGAACAAGAGCAATATTTTTATAGATGACATATTTTGCCTGTTGTTCATGTTAGAGTGAAGTCTTAAACCACCATGAAACTGTAAAACAGTAAAACAGGTATTATAAGATGGATACATGTGTACAGGAATAATGATTTTCATGTCTGTACAATTATCGCAAGATAGCGATGTACTTAAAGGGGACATATTCTGCACATTTACAGGTCTATAAAATTTCATTCTGGGGCTCTACTGGAATATCTTTGCATGATTTACAGTTAAAAAAAACTCTTTATTTAATTCATACTGACCCTTTACACAGCTCTACAGTTCAGCCTCTGTCTGAAACAGGCTGTTTTAGCTCCTGTCTCTTTAAGGCCCCCTTCCCGATGAGCCTACTCTGTTCTGATTGGTTAGCTGCTGACTTCCAGCAGCATGTGATCTTGATGTGTATTCACATCAAGATCACATGCTGTATAGTGCTGAAAAAAAATCCAGTTATCCAGTCAAAGTTGGAACACAGTCTTAATTTGTTTTCACTGTTTCCACATTTCATGTTATTATACATTTAGTTATTATGAAAAGATGTGGTTAGTAATGTGTGTATGAGTGGTGACGTTCTTCATCTATAGATGATATATTGTGTCGATGCTCAGCCTGTTGCTGTCAAAAAGCATGTTGTCAAATCTTCCCTTTCCTCAGTTATTCTCCCTGCAAACCCTTAATTTGCCACAATATTTAGTTTTATGCTTCTCCGAGAAATTGGTGATTTGTTAGAAAGACACGCTTTAAGGTAATACTTCAACATTTTAGGAAATATGCTTAACACATTCTTGCTGAGAGTTAGATGAGAAGATTTGATAGCACTCTTAGAGTAGTGTTTTACATGTTGTGGCTAAAACTGTAATCTTCACTAAGGCTGTGCTGTAATATAAATAAAACTCACCTTTGCTGCAAAATTCTCAGCATCTTCTCTGCCATCTGTGGGTCCATATTCATTTTTTCTTCCTGCTTTCTGTTCTGTTACGAATATTGATTGATTGCATTTTTTCTATTTTCTTGCCAATCTGGAATAGCCAGTTGAATCCAGATTGCAGATCATATCAGATTTAATGGCAATTTATCCTCATGACTCCTCCAGGGCAACCTTTCATGATATCCAGCAGTCAGTGAGTGAGAATCCTGCCTCACATAGTCCAGATTTTTCTTAAGTTGTTGTCTTGCAAACTAATCATCTCCAAGGGACCACTAGATGACATCTGCTGCCTTGTAACAACCATAGGCTGTTTCCCAGAGAGGTCTGCTACTCATGAAGGGAACAGGAAGCACTTGCAATTAGGCTGGCCCTCAACTTCCTCAAATACTATCTTATTAGAATTCACTTTGAATGACTGCTCATAGGCCTTTTAGTAGCTGGAAAGACACCAATAGATCAATTAATCAAAGGCATCTGCTAATGAAACTGTTCTGATTCGCCACCCGTTACGTCTCAGGACAAGTTAAGTGAACTTATATACAAAATAACTGGTACTTTACTGAAGTTGTGAAGTAACATGACACAGGCTTTGTTCATGAACATGTCTCAGTACAACATGTACTATTTTAGTGTTTCATTGCATCCTGTTTTAATTCAGTGCAGTAAATGTGCTGCCTCCTAAAAAGTAAATGTTTGATTTCATTTAATTGGATATGTAGTCAAAAAAACTGCTTCATATTTGAGATGTGTGACACTCACTGGACCAGATCCTATTTTTATTCAAAAGACAATATTGTCGTGGTATTTCTCTCTAACCAGAGGTGACAGCACAAACATTGCACCCGCATATGAAAAGTGATTCAGCCAAGGACTCCATTGAAATCAGTCCCTTTGAACTCTGATGCCTGATGTTATTTTGCGAGGGAAAAATGATTCAGGAATTTCCAAATCTATGTCGCTCCATTCACTTCCAATCTAATGCAATCAGCAAAGCCAAGCATATCCCTGCTTTCATCCTTTTGATCAGAAGGAAAAACAATTTACACTTTTTCATTTCAGAGGCAGTGTGAAATGAAAGCAGAATAAAGAAGAGTCGGTAGAAAGGGCAAAAGACAGAGAGAGATGGGAAACAGTGGGGTGGTAGCAAACGGATGAAAAGCACTGAGCAAATTTCATTAAAGTGATCCATCATAAACCACACACACACACACACAGAATTACATGCCTCAAAGAGCTCCTAGAAGCTGATAACTACGTCGGTTTTCCTGTAGAGTACAATTGAATTTGGTCCACAGATTAAACACAAGCTTCAAACCTAGACAGGATGTGTAGGTATCATCACACCTATAACTCTGATATAGCGGATATCCCTGCATTACTGCATCAGCCACAGCAGAGGAAGTCCCCATGATAAAAGGGCTAGTTTATTCACTCACAAATTACAAACATAACTATATATATTATAACTGCTATCTTATTTTATTATTATTATAACCAATCAGTGATTTTTTGCAAATCTGATTTAAACCATATTATATGTTACCCTAAACAAACAGTGCTTTATTGCAGAGCAAAAATTTACAACAGAAGAAGGGGAGGTAGAGGGCTCAGCAAACTCATAAGAAAGATGGAATAGACCATGACCATGCTAAGTTAAACCAACCAAAACAGAACCCTGAAAACAGGGCTTTGTACTGGATAGGAGATGATCTGTCTCCCCTCTCTGCCTTGTCTCCGTTACACCTTATGTTGCTGTTTTAATGTCTGGAAAGCGTGTCAGAATTGAAGCACCTGGTCTTCAGCAGCCACATTTCTAATATAGTTCAGAGTTGTTTTGCTGATATTTTGTTTGTTTTACAAGCATACTGAATATTAAAGCGACTGTTTAGATGGTAACCGATGCTTCATGGCTTTATTTGAACATGACATCCCTTTATGCCTCTAACTTTCTCTGTGATTACTCATTTTTAAGGACAGATTTGGGTTTGTTGTTTTTCACCTTTATTTATTCAAGGGGGAGTTTCACTTAGGAACACCCTGATTACATTCACTCAGTTACACATTCACACCTGGAAGCTGCCCAGTACAACCACAGTCTGACTGAGCAGCAACCACTGAGCAGCTAGGGTTAAGGGCCTTGCTCTGTGGTGGTAATAAGGGCAAGCGCAGCTTTTCACTTTGCCCAACCAGATTTAACCTGCCAGTCTGGGTGATTGAACCAACGACCTTCTGGTCATAAGCGCAGTTCTCTAATCTTTAGGCCACCACTGCCCTCAAGGGTTTCCATGGACTGAAGTTCACTGAGCTGTGGTGGAGGGATACGTTCTGGTAGTGGCATGTAAGTCTGTTGACCTTATCCAGCTCTTACTATTCAAAACACGCTCAGAAAAAACTTTGAACTGATTTTTTTTTCTTTGCAGATTTGACAGCTGGAGTACTTACAGTCTGTGTTTTTGGACACTAATATTTTGGTAACAACCCACTCCAACTCTCAGAGTGTTTTGGGGTCAATTTACAGCTGTTCTTGTTGTTCTCCAGACCACCTCGACTTGATTTCCCTTGAGAGATCCTGAAAGGACTGAGTTGTGGCTAATAATTGGCAAAATGGACATAAATACACCATTTGCAAGATCCCCAACTCTTCCTCCGAATGTCAAAGTGTCCTTGGGCAAGATACTGAATCCCAGATTGCTCCTGATGGTAGTTCCAGCACCTTGCATGGTAGCTTGCTGCAACAGTGTGTGAGTGTGTGTATGAATGGGTGGGTGAACAGCATTGTAAAGCACTTTGGATAAAAGCGCTAAATAAATGCAGCCAAGCTGACAACAGATGACGAGGAGGTAAGTGTAAATAAATACATAGTATGTGGTTCATAGTATAGTGATCATAAAATAAAGATTTTATCTCCATTAACAGCTTTGTAGTGACTTCTGGTTAACAGGTAGTATTTATGAGCTGTGTCATCAAATTTAACACTATATCCACTGTCTGACAACAGAAACAGAAAAATATGTAAATGTGAACAACTGTATTGTGAATTCGGCTGCATTATCTCTCTCTCCAGTTACAAACATGAAAAACTAGTGTATGTGTTAAGACAAAGTCAGTAACAAATGAAATGCATGATTATAAAGCAAGTCTGGCAACCATAGACCTGGTGTGTAAAGATTGCTGAGTGGTGAAATGAGCTGGGCTCGAGAGACACACACACACACACACACCAGCTAGAACAGCAGTGGATCATCTCTAGCCACAATGGAGCCAGGTCCTGTGGAAATTGCGGTTTATATCCTGCAGACTCGGTCAGCTCAGGTCGTCTCTCTCTGCCAATAAGAGAGGCTCTAGGGAGGTGAGGACAAAAAAAACTTAAAAAGAAGGTGAAGCAATGCCTGCAGAGAGCACACATCAGGTGGTTTGAAATGTGGGACAAGCTAAAGTCCAGTGATTTTCCTCCCGTAATTCTCCTGTCATTCCAAAAGAAACACTTGTGAGAAAATTCTCTAAATTGGACCAACAAATTTATGACAAGGAACAAATAAACCCCTCAAAAGTCTCCAGGTTATGTTTCCATGTTGAGGATTGGAGTTACCATTATATGCAGGTCTTCCCAGTGGTTGAGATGAAGCTGGTACTAAGTGGTCATCTTACAACATGTTAATTCCTCCCTCTCTGCTCAGGCACAAGTCATGACTACTAGTGTTTGTGCTCTCTATAGGGGCAGTTTAACTCCAATAGGTCTGTAGTCCCCACCAGTCCATCTGGAAAAACACTACTTTTTACCAACTCCATCCCAGTGACCAGCTGTAATGTGTTGACTGCCTCCTTGACCCTTCAAGGACTGCTGGCCAATGACACAATTTAAAAGTGATGAAGCACTCTCAAAATGGCTCCAAAATTACTGGCTGTTAGGTGCCTTTTCCTCTGGATTCAGGCAAGTATTGGAGCAACTAACACTTTGTGGTGACTTCTTTCATCAGAAGATTATACAACTGTGAGGGTCGATACATGTCCTCAGACTGCACCTCAGATGACAGTAGTGTGGCAGGTGTCCATCACGGGAGTTCAGAGTCAGTTGGGCCAAGACTGTGTCCTGGAGGACCGTCTGTTTTGACCAAAGGTCATATAGTGAGCATTTTCTGTGTATTTGTGTATTTGTGTATTGTGTGCTTTGTGTGTGTGTGTGTGTGTGTGTGTGTGTGTGTGTGTGTGTGTGTGTGTGAATCTCTCTATCTCTCTGGTGAACCTGCTGTTGTAGCTCTGTGTAATGTGTTGCAGGTGAGCTTCTCTGATTGGCTGATTGGAGTGAATGATTGAGTGATTGAGTGTGTAGGTTGTTCCAGGGAGCTGATTGGTTCCAGCCTTAAAGCTGGTTTAAAGGCCGGCTTCCCCCAGCTCCTGTGGGCACTCCTTTCTCTACTCACTGTGTGTGTGTGTGTGTGTGTGTGTGTGTGTGTGTGTGTGTGTGTGTGTGTGTGTGTGTGTGTGTGTGTGTGTGTGTGTGTATATATATATATATATATGTGTGTGTGTGTGTGTGTGTGTGTGTGTGTGTGTGTGTGTGTGTGTGTGTGTATATAGCATTTCTGTTTAATCTCTTTTCTCCTGTTTCTGTTAAAGTCGAGGTAGAATGAAAAATGTCTTTTGGACCCTTTTACATCACATCCCCATTCATATTGTGCACCTATTTAACAATATATGCCAAAAAAATACAATAAAAATACATAAGCCTATGTGATTATGTGTGCAGTTTTTATAAAAGATTTAGTCCTGGCCCTGGCATTTGGATAAGCTACGTTTACAGTTAATGTTGACTCAGTGAAGACCAAACTTATTGTCCCTGTAAAATCAATTAATATCCAAATTATGTGAAATCACAAAGTGTTCTTTTCTTTATCTGATGAGAGAGATATTACTTTTTTATTAAAGTGACTACATGGCAGCAAATTTTGATTGTTGAATGGTTTTGATTGTTGTGTGTATTGTAAGGAAAACCCTTACAATACACACTGTGGAGGGCATGAAATTAAATAAAAATGACACAAAAAAGAAAAGTTAATTTTTTAACAGTTGAAAACATTTTGCTTTCTCCTTGACAGTTGCTTTCCAAAGTCCCCAATTATAAATAAATATAAATAAATAAAGTAATAACTGAACTGAATTTTTAATAAATGAAAGTTGGTCAGTTGGTGCACCTCTTGAATTATTTTCTGTTAGTAAAAAGCAATAAAGCACATTATTAGTACAGACAAATGAGTGCAAATTAGAGGATCTCTGGTATGTGCAGTGCATAATCAGTGAAATAAGTGATGAAGGCTTAGCAGCATTCAATTCTTTCAATTAATCTGTTGATTATTGTTTCAAATAGTCAATTGTTGAATCTATAAAACATTTTTTAAATGCATTGCAAGTTCCCAGAACTGACAAGAACACACACAAAAGAATGTGACCCTTTCTTCCGTACAAGGGCATCTTTTTCAGAACTGAGGTTGGTCTCATCATTACTGGTGAGCTTTCTTTGATTCTGACTCATTTGCTCTTGTTTGTCTGAAGCTTTTACTGTATACTGTGATTGTCTGTGCACAGTTTGTCATGTGCTATAATGCAGTTTTTTATCCTGATACATAATACATTTGAAGAAAATGAGCAGACCATGGCCTGATGCAATGGATCCTTCTGCTAATGCAAGTACAACAGAATGTGAATAAAAATGCATAGATGGATGAATCATTTGTTTAATCATGCAGTACTAACAGCAGATACAACGTATTTGAGGCTGTGGTGGTCGATATTTTAACCCTTACTTTAACCATAACCCTTTCAGAAATACTGTTGACCTGCTGTACTGTTGACAGCAACTTTTAACCTCTTAACAGAAGCCTGTGTCCTCAGTTTTCACTGGGACTACTTTCTACTGGAGAACTAGTCCCTGTGAAAACCTTTGACAGTGTTTTCTGTGGATTTTCAGAATAAGGGGGACATTGTTTCTGGAAAGAGTTGTTGCCCTTGAAATTTTCAATATCACTTTTCAAAGCTGCAAGCACCACAAATAAAATTACATTCACATCCCTTGTATTGGAGTGAAGGCAGAAAACTCAGAGACAAATCAAAATCTGTACAAAGAAAACGACGTGTAAGGATACTAGATGTAAGAAAAGAAAGGGTTTTTTTTGTTGTTGTAATTTGGGTGAACTGACCCTTTATGAAAAGCCAGAGAGTGTAAAATTGAAGCTAAACTAAGCAGCTGATGGACAAATACCTAAGCATATAGTTGGCATCACTTCTACCCTGAGCAGAGGGTAGAAGTGATCCCTCTGCTTTAAGAATTTTTTTCTTAAATTCTCCATTTTTTCTATTTGCTCCCATTACTCTCATTCTTTAATCTGCAGCAAATCTCCCGCTGTGTTTTTGTTCATCTTTTTCTGTCTTCTCACTCTGTCGTCCATCCCCCCTACCTTCACCTAGTGTGCTGCTATACTTTTAATCTTGCCTCGTCTTTCCTCTTTCTTTCTTCCTCGCTCCACTCATCCCTCTTCTGTCTGTCTCTTCTGTTGCTACCTCCACTCACCACCCTGCTGTCATCTCCTATGGGCCGCGGTCCAAACCAAAAGGAAGACAGATCAAAGCCTCCCATTGCTCTCAGAGGCCACCAAGATCAAAGAGTGGATATATAAGCAGACTCTCTCACACACACATACTGGATAAATCCCATCACACATCTATATACAGGAATAGTGGTCAGACTGATAGAGTTGGTAGAATTTCCATTTGTGTGTATGTGTGTTTTTGTATGTACATGATGAGTTATTGATTACTTGAAACTTTTTTCTCGAGCTGGTGGAAAACTTTTTTTTCTTTATGATGTCTTTCTCTGTGTTTTTTCCCCCTTTTCCCTGACCAATTCTCCTAGCACTGCTGTGGTTATCTCTACCCTTCTGTTGGCCTGGAGAGGGTGTAGACAGCCATGTGTCTCCTCCAATATGCTGTCAAATTGCCTCACTTATTGTTTAATTTCTAAAGTTAATTTCCTATTCATGAGAAATAGTAATTGTGACATTCATTGTAGATGATATAACTTTTAAGCATGACTGAATTTTAAAAATTCTCAGTAACCTATAGCCATAATAGCCAACTTCATTGCCTGCTGGTTCAGTTTGTAGGCAGTTTTAAAGCAGCAATAATTAATTGCAATCTCTTCACGATGCTGTGGCTAACATGTGACCAAACAGTTGCCTATTTACATATCCAGCAGACACGAGGCACCATTAGCATTATTTGGTGTTTGTGTCCACCTGATGAATGTAAGTCTAATATTCCCTCTCATTATTATATTCATTAGCTCTGGTTTTGTCTTAAACAAGTCCTGAGTGGCTAAATGCTCCTCTGTGTTCACCAGATAGTCGCTAACTTTGCTGTTTGGTTCTGAGCAAGAAGCATGCAGTGGGTTTATCAGAACGTTTTCACTGAAAACAGCTGCCTGCTGCTGCTGGAAGGTCGAAGGTCGTAATAACAGTAATAATAATTGTTATAAAGTAATAATAATAAGATTCTGTTACTGTTTAGTGACTTTACAGTGAACTTATATATTTTATTATTCATTTCTAGTTTTTAAATATTTGTAACTTGAGATATTTATATGCAGTATTTTCAGGATTGTATTCATACAACATTTATTTAAATTTATTATATATCATATTGTCCAGACCTGTTTGGATATTTTTGTCGATAACTGGGTACAACAACTGGTAAACACAGCTGGTAAAAGAAAAGTGAGGACGTTGTTAAAACACACCTAATTTTGTTTGAATATGGTATTAATTTTTAACTGTTTTATTTGCATTTTGTATGTCTAATTCTAGTGTGTTTTTTGTGACGTAGCTGAAGTAGATTTATCAGGCGCACGTCTGCTAAACTAAACATTTTGTTAACGTTTCTCTTATTTAATGCTTCAAAAGCGGCCAGGTCTAATTAGTCGTAATTTCTGTAAGTTTTACAATGTTATGTCTCCACTCTTCATCCCATTTTATTACCGTATTTATGTAGTCCAACAACACAGGAACTTGTTTTTATCCTGACTCTTGTTTCTATCCGAACATAAAAACAACGCGCGGTATCGGTTCCGGTGGCTCTGAAATGTCAGCCGGGTGAAAGCTTGCAGCTGGTTCAGTCAGGTCTAAATATCAAACATTTCTCAACAAGCGTTAACAGTATGTGTTCAACAAAGAAGGCATGGCTGAACGGCAATAATTAGAGTCCAGTTGAATAAAAGCGTCGGAGTAAATACAAGCTACCTGCTGTTATAATGAGTTGTGTCCCGCTGAAGAGGGTCTTCAAGGAGCTGCCAGTGTGGATAGTGGAGGACCACCACGATGTAAGCCTGCTCTCTGTGTATAACAGTTACTTACAGTAATAATTCATTTTCTGTTCAGAGCTCCACTTAGAATCAACGAAGACACTCTGTACGTTTAAGTTACATACATAGCTATCGTTAGCTATAGTTAAATATAGCCCCCAGTCTACTTACCGCTGAACACAACCAACAATATTGGTGCTCTTTTAACTCTGAGAGAAAGCTTTCCTTACGTACCAGAGAAAACGGTAAAGAGATTTCAGCCATAAAAAATCATAAGGTATTGCCACATTATTAGTCAGTATTATGAAATGTAGCTAATTTCATATCTGTTGTTATTACAGTGACAGTTTAGTTTTTTCCCCCCATAAATTCAATGTTTTGCTGTAATTTCATAGTGTCACTTTTCTTAGTGACAGTTTATCACAATCTT
Organism: Scomberomorus guttatus; assembly: GCA_038419695.1. NCBI lineage: Eukaryota > Metazoa > Chordata > Actinopteri > Scombriformes > Scombridae > Scomberomorus > Scomberomorus guttatus. The sequence continues at coordinate 4,516,312 of CM076457.1, forward strand.
CCCGCCAGGCTTTTCAGCCAGTGTCCTAAAGCACTGATCAGGCAACACCTTGCCATACAACGTGGAGAGGACACAGGCTTCTTTCTGGGATGTGTTTGCTTTTAAAGGAAAGCATTAGTGTCACTGTGTTTTTATTTTGAAGGACAGATTCACAATGTTTCAAGTCTGTCTTAAAACAACAGTCAGGTGTCCATATGAACAGTGAAAGAGGTTTTCCTCGCTGTAATCATTCCTCCTGTTCATACTGGCTATTAAAAGATCCCCTTCAAATGTGCTTTCAATGGAAGTGATGGAGGCCAAAATCACATTACATACTGCTTTACAGCTGCTCTCATATAACATGAGTTCAAAAATTGAAGTTTGGAAAAGTAATTTCCTTCTCTCTAACAAGCATACTACAACAATAGAAGATAATGATGCTTCAAACACTACGTGAATATTATTGAGATTATGTTGCCAGAGGGAGCTGCACATAAAGTACACACATACACACACACACACACACAAACACACTTTTCATCTTTCACTCCTCTACTATGATTTGTCTCTCACCTCTTTGTCCATATTGTTATGATCATGTCAACTTCCTCCGCATTTGTCCGCTAATCTGTCTTCTATCTCAGCTGTCAATCAAATCTGTACACTACAGATTTTAACTTGTTTGCCAACTTTCCATTTTAAAAGTCCCCCTTTCTCTTCAGGATGAATTTATGTCTCATTGATCTTTATGATTTAGTGAGAATGCAGAGTTGTAACTATCAAGATTTTTGCAAATATCAGACAGATTTGAAATGATCAAGGTGGTCCAGATGAGCCTGCCAGCAGTTAAGGAGGGTTTAGATTTTACTGTACGTGTATGTGGTAAAAATGGGTACCAGCATAGACCCTAGGCCAGATGTTGAATCAGAGATAATTCAGCCCAAAACTCCTGTAATCAAGCCCAGATTTGTTATCAGCCTCTGCCAACAAATTGTCAATTTTTGCTTTGGCAAATTTCTTAATTTAAGGGATGCAACTAACAAATATTTTTTATTATTGCTTAATCTGTCTTAGTTGTCTGGTCCATAAAATGTCAGAAAATGGCAAAAAAATGTTTAACACTGTTTCCCAGTGTCCAAGCTGACGTCCGCAAATATCTTGTTTTGTCAGGACCAACAGTCCACAACCCAAAGATTTAAATTTATTATCATAGAGGACTGAAGAAACCAGAAAATATTCACATTTGAGAAGTTGGAATCAGAGAATCTGGAATTTTTTTTCTTAAAGACTCAAAACGATTTAAAATAGTTGGCAATGAATTTTCTGTTGATCAACTAATCGATTAACCAACTAATTGTTGCAGCTCTAGATATTTTGTATATATTGTTCCTTTCTGTAATTGTTGTGTTAATAGTGTGGCAGTTACTTCCAAACGATTACACACAGTTCTCATGTTATGGCTTCCTGATTTATCACTGAACAGTACAGTGTATTTTGTGCTCATTTTAGTGTCATGAAAGTGTTAATGAATGATGTGAAGTTTGTTATGATCACCAGAAGATTGTGTGCTTGTGATAAATGGCGATCAAATAGCTTAAATATTTGCATGCTTCAGAGCAAGCTAGTCAACATGCTGTGATCAGTCCAAGAGCTTGAAAGTGCTCATTCTTCTGTCTCCACTAGGTGGTGTGTCATATCTATCGTGCTATTGCATCAAGACACCTCCCCCTGAAGAACATAAAGATGGTTCATTTGGACTCCCATCCTGATCTGCTAATCCCTGTCAACATGTCTGCTGACACAGTCTTTGATAAGGACAAACTCTTCAGGTATGTTTTTTTAAAGACTCACTCACAGTATCTTACAACTCAGCTTGACACATTCTAAGCCTTTCATTCTGTCTGGTTCAGAATCAGAATCAGGCTTAATTCCACGTAGGTTTGCACATACAAGGAATTTGGACCCCACTAATCATTATATGTATCTTTTTCCAGTGAGCTGAGTATAGAAAACTGGATCATGCCCATGGTGTATGCTGGCCATGTGTCCTGTGTGGCGTGGCTGCATCCATACTGGGCTCAGCAGATCAGAGAGGGGGAGCACAGGATGACTGTAGGCAGAGACTCATCCACCACCACCATCAGGTAAGATATACACTAAGGCTGAGTCTTACCTTTCTGTCAAATCATCCGTTGCTTTATTAAGGGTATATCTTTAATTAGGTGCATAGCTGATTTTTTTCCCCCTGTTCTTTCTCGTTGGTTGGTTTGTCATGAACTCTACATCTCCTCTCTGTCTCTCCTTTTTCCCCTGTGTGTGTGTGTCATCTTCCCTCCCTTTCTTTGCAGAGTGACAAGTAAAGACCACTACTTCCTCAGTGATGGTCTGTATGTTCCCGAAAGGCAGCTGGAGAACTCTAAACCCCTTCGACTGGATGTGGTTAAAGTCAATCCTGTTAAACCAAATCACCAGTCATTCACAGGTCTGTACTTTGACTATAGAGGGCAGGTGGACAGAAGACATGATGTTCCTTAGCAGAACTAATTTCTATTGGGACAGAATTTATTTCTTTAGCAGAGGTGGGGTGATTTGAACATTACCTGCTGGCCAGTGATTTTAATCAGTAATAATTTCACCCCTACACCAGTAATAATTACAGCTGCATACTGTTTTTCAGTGAACTCACTGCTCCTCCTGTAATTCAAATCCCATCCACATTTTGAGGGAGTTTTCTTTCTGTGAGAAGAGCTGCTTTTCCTTCTACTTTTTTATCAGCTCAGTGTAAAATTTGACTTTTGTGAAAATGCAGTAAACAAAGAAATAGTTGTGTGCACTTCCTATACTATGTTTAGACCAGGCGCAGGACAACAGGGAGCTATAATCCAGTGTGTGGACACTCTGCTTTCTTTCCTTCTAAAAATGGAGGAAGTCAGAAAAGTTTTTGCTACTCTGATAGATGGAAACACCAAATATAGACCTATTTGGGAACCAATATGACAACAGAAAAAATAAAACCATCAAGAGAGCAAGACCTCATAAAAGCTCAGCAAATGGGCTGCTGTAAGACGGTACTGCTATTCTCTTTCAGACCCATTTTTAGTCAATATTTTGGCAAATTGAGGCCATGCAGCTCCTGTTTGCAGGGTAGCTGCAGATGTACAGACAACTCTGGATTACTTGGATACTGAAGAAAACTTCAGGCATGTTCTGAAGCCTATTTTTTTCCTGTGATTTCTAAGTGGATTTATGAAGGTTTATTGGTGATGGACATCTAAGATAATGATATCCTCAGGTAGTGTGAGTCACACTGAATGATATAAACATATGTTTCATGTCTGTGTGTTCAGATTTGACTGAGTTATGACTCATGTAGTATCTTTGCCTCACCTTCAGCTCTCTGGTGCCCCCTGGGGAGGCTTCTGGCTTTCTGTTTTGGCTTTGTCCTGTTGAATGTTCATGTCTATTACAGACCAGATCCTGTTATTTCCCTAAGGTTAAAATGCCATCTGGAACTGTGAGTTAAATTACAGAGGAGCACAGAGAATATTTAATTCCCCACCTCCCCCTGTAACATTCATCCTGTCTGAATGGAGCTTTAGTGACATCTGTGCTTGGATACCTTTGATATCCTATCAGAAGTTTATTGTACCTCAGTTAATTAAGCTAAGAGTGCAGTAGCTAGAAGTACTGGCTCAATTACACACAAAAGTCCCTTTAGAGTTTGAAGATTTTCTGATTGATGAAGAAACATTAACCTGAAGGAGCACTTGGGCTTGTCAGGTTTCTTTCAAGTTTTCAAATGTGTTTGTTTGTGCCTCAACATAGCAGCTTTTGATTGTTACCACTAACACAAGTTATTGACTCCTCTCTCACTGCCAAAACAACATGGCGGTGTCATGGGGATCAGAGCTGCATGGGAGATTAATGCAGTGTGCCTTACTTTTAAGGCTCCCACTCTGCTCACCAAAAAACAGTATGTTGATTTTGGTGATTTAGAACTCGTTTTTTCCATGTGTAATACTTCAGTGAACCCAGGCCTCAGTGTGAAAGATAAATGTCTAAAAATTAGAGATCCTGCAAAACATGGGGACTGCACTGATACACAATATTAGGACTTAAAAAGCCTAACATGCTAAAAAAAATATTTTCTTCCTCATAAAACATTTGGAATATTTTGGAAACCTTCGTCATTTACAGCAGCTTGCAGACTTCTCCACTTTAAAGGACTGGGTCAGACTTTTTTCACATCTTCATGTCCATTTGTATTTTATTGGTCATGTAGCTATGAAAGGGCAGCTGAAACTAATATGAGACCTCAGCAGAAGTATTACAGTCAGTCATATACTGTAGCTGCTGTAGGCATGACACAGATTGTGCTTTTATAAACTTTGTTATTCTGTACATTTCTTATTGTCTTGGCTCTTGGTCAGCTTCTCTGAAGTAGTTATTTGAGCTGTTCCCCATCATAATGTGTGTGTCCTCTGAAAGGCACAGACCAAATCTAACTTAAAACATGGTTTGTTTTAGACTAACAAGAAACATTCAAGGGAACAAACTAATGAGCAGTTACTCAGCCCTAACAATCTTACTGGGTGAGCGATTTTTGTTAAGAGTTGCAGTTAAGAAAGTTTCTCCTCTTCAAATATATTTTACAATAGAATGTAACCCAATACAAAACCACAAATTGAACATTATTATATTAACGTGTTTGCGTTGTTCACCTCATCTGCTGTAGTTAACTCTATACGTATTTAATTTACTGGCTATTACTAACTTTTATAATTTCTTAATCTTACATTTTTATTTGCTACTTTATTCATTTATTACTTTTTATATCTTGTATGTACTTTTAATGTTAATCTTTTCATGGTTTGAATGGTTATAATGTTTATGCTTTTTGCCTTCCTTGTTATACAGGCATGTGAGAAAATTAGGACACCCCATTAAATAATCAGCTCTTTATTTAGAAATGGTTCACATACCAATATCCAGTCGTGTTTATATGTATTTTTCAAAAAGAAAGTGATTTGATTGCAATTTAACAACAAAAATGAACATTGTTTGACAAATCCAAAAAAAGAAAAAAAATAAAGTATGTATTTTAATGGAGGAAAAAGTTAGGACACCCTACCCCCTAATAGCTAGTGTTGCCCCCTTTGGCTGATATAACTTCAACGAGACGCTTTTTGTAGCCTTTTACCAGTCTCTGACATCGATCAGGAGAAAGTTTGGCCCACTCCTCAATGCAGAATTCTTTTAGCTGTGAGATGTTTGAGGGGTGTCTTGCATGTACAGCCCGTTTCAAGTCACCCCACAGCATTTCGATGGGATTAAGATCAGGGCTTTGACTTGGCCATTCCAGGACTCTCCACTTCTTCTTTTTTAGCCAGTCCTTGGTGGATTTGCTGGTATGCTTTGGGTCATTGTCTTGTTGCAGTATCCAGTTACGCTTCAGCTTTAATTTTTTGACAGATGGTTTCATATTTTCTTCAAGCACCCTCTGATACACAGTAGAATTCATGGTGGATTCTATGATGGTGAGCTGGCCAGGTCCTGCTGCAGCAAAGCAACCCCAAACCATGACACTGCCCCCTCCATGCTTTACAGTTGGTATGAGGTTCTTTTCTTGGAAGGCTGTATTTGGTTTACGCCAAACATGTCTGTTCTGGTGTCCAAATAATTCAATTTTAGACTCATCTGTCCAAAGAACCTTATTCCAGAAGTTGTGGTCTTTGTCTATGTTCTCTCTGGCAAACTTCAGTCTGGCCTTGATGTTTTTTTTAGAGAGCAAAGGTTTCTTCCTTGCACACCTCCCATGCAAGTCACACTTGTGCAGTCTCTTTCTGATCGTAGAGTCATGCACTTTCACATCGACATTTGCCAGAACCTGCTGTAATTCCCTTGATGACACTTTAGGATTTTTCAGGACCTCTTTGAGCATCTTGCGTTCTGCTCTGGGGGTAAACTTGCCCGGACGGCCAGATCTTGGCATGGTGGCAGTTGTTTTAAATGTCCTCCACTTGTAAATAATTTTGCGAATGGTGGAATGGCTGATGTTAAATTCTTTTGAAATCTTTTTAAATCCTTTACCAGACTCGTAAGCGGCCACAATCTTCTTTCTGAGGGCATCAGGAAGCTCTTTAGACCTCACCATGGCGCTCACCTCAACATCTCAACTGTCAGGGCCACACCAAACTAAATCTGAGGTTTAAATAGGGCAAGGCTCCATTCAAATGCTGGGTAATGATGTACTAATCATGTGCACCTGACGTGATGCACCTGTTTGGGATTTTCAACATTTTAAGAGGGATAATATAGGGGGTGTCCTAATTTATTCCTCACCAGAAATTGCATTATTTTTTAATTAAATTTTACAGAAAGTTTTAAAAAGGCTTTTCTTATTTTTTTAATGTTTAGTTATATTACTTGGATCCCTGAGTTTAATTAAAATTGACATTAACTACCCATATGTCCAAATATATTTTAAAATACACAGGATTTCATAAGGTGTCCTAATTGTTTCACATGCCTGTATCCTATGATAGACTGTTTTATTGACCCTGTTTATTATTTATTTATTTTTACCTACATTTCCAACTTACACTGTCTTATTGTTCTCTGTCTGAATCGATCTAATTTCAGGAAAGAAAACAGAGGAGGACACAGAGAGATGGTTTGCCAAGAGAGCCCGGTCAGAGTGCTCAGAGGCCGGGGAGGCCAGCTGCTCTAAACCTCTCTCAAGAACCACTGATGCTCTACAACCAGCAGAGGGCAGCAACACCAACAAGACAGCCAGAGAGGAAGAACAGAGCAGCAATGGGACAGGCCTGAGAGAGAACAGTGATGATGATGATGAGGAGGGATCCACCAGTTATGTTGTTAAGAGGATATTTTCATTTCTAAGTGAGACAGAGCCATACGTCTTGGACATTGATCTGGATTTCTTCTCATGTAAGAATCCATTCAAGGAATTATACACTCAGGTACATCTGTCTAATATTATATACATATACTATATATTATATATCTTTGCCTTATTTTCTATTTCTGTAGCTGCTTCTTTAATCTGATTTGTTTTGAACCTTTTCAACCATAATCAAGAACTTAATCAAATATACATAAGCAGAGTTTTTTATGGCCTTTTTTTTTTTTTTTACACTTATTACTTAGATTATTATCCTTGATGGGAACCACTTTTTAACACTAATTTGAAGATCCAGTAAAATCGATATCTGGAAAACAGGAAGATACAGTTAAGATTTCCAATGCTCTCTGGCCTATTTCACTTCATCTTGTTTCAATAGGAAATACATTCTCACTCTAAACACACAATCCTTTCTACAAATATAAACAAAAGGGTTGCTACCACAAGAATTCAAAACACAGCACTGGAACCTGATACAGTATCACTCTCAAAGTGACATTGTCAAACACAAGATAATGAATAAATACAAGTTATTCGTGTGACACTGTTAAAGGTAATTGGGGTGGGTGTGGCTCAAGTGGTAGAGTGTGTCAGCCATTAATCACAGGGTTGATGGTTTGTTCCCAGAGCTCCTGCTGTCCACATGCGACATTGTCCTTAAGAAAGACATTGAACCCCAAATTTCTCCCATTGTGTCTCATGCAAGAACATTTTCATATTCTTCTCCTGAATCTTACTTTTTTCTGTGAGGTTTGTTCGTACAAGTGTTCCGAGTCAGATTCATCAAACTCTTAATTGGACAAACTTGTTGTAAATCGCTCATTTCAGCCTGATAAATGTCACCTGTTCATGAGAAGATGAACGTTTGTGAGAGTTCATCATTAATATAATCAATGCCCTTAAAGTTGCCATATAAGGTGAGCTGTTCTGACCTGATTGTGGGCAAGTTTCTCTCACAAAAGTGTCCCCAAAGAGTAAAAAGAAGAATTTCACAGCATGAAGCTTCAAGTCCTACAGTCAGAAATCAACAGACAAATTCGTCAGTGACAGTAGTCATTCCCTGTGTGTGCTGAATGTTTCAAGTTTTCACATCACACTTAAGTATAGTGTAAGTGTAAGTGTAAGTTGTATACTGGACCATGATTGGCTTCCAGACTAGTTGTGATGTCACAAAATCATGCTGGTATTTCCACATCTTTAAATCAGATTTAAGGTGAACACAGAGAAATTTTCCTCCTTCAGCAGATGAGTGTGAAACAAACATCATTCACATACATCATTCTGCACAGTGAAGCTCAAACATCCAACTGAAGGAACAATAAGCAAAACACATTGACTGGAGAGGGAATTTCCACCTATATTTGACATGCTGTTTCATGCACCATTTTGATTAAAAACAAAGGAAAATAACAGCCTGAAGTATAGTTTACATGTAAAATATAATTTCTCTGTGACTGAAAATGTCACCTAGTAAACATGTTTTCTTGTTGTCTCTGTGTCAAGGAAGAATACAACATTCTTCAGGAGCTCTACAGCTTCAGAGGACCCAGCCCCCATGCTGATGAGGTCAGACTTTTAAATGGCTTTCAGAAAAAGATTCCACAACAATCTGCCACCTCCAGTCATCACTCTTCAACACACACACACAGTACACAGTGCACTCAGTGTGAAAATATGTTAATCAGTTGGCATGATTGATGTAAAAATAAGAGAACAGAAGCAGTAGTAGAATGCAATACATTAGGGAATTAAATGAGAACATAATCTTCAGTTACCACATGAGCAAGTCTAGGTTTTACTAAAAACTCTAAAACTTGCTGTTATTTTTAAATGTCACTGAATTATTAAACATTCTGTCTGACTTTCTAATAATCTTCTGGTGAAGAAACACATTTACTCTCCTCCTTGCGCATAACTATTTTATAACAGTCTATTCTCAGTTTTATACCATTATGTAGGAGCACAAGCACTGTTGTATTTATTAACCCCGTGGAGGATGTGTGAGGATTCAGCATTGATTATATTACATATTATTTGCTGCTGTATTGTAGCCATATCATGACATCAATTCACAGGAATTTGTAGAATAAATCTTGATGTATTTTCTGTTTTGATCATTAACATTCGATGTGTGTATGTACGTGTTCAGGAGGAGCTTGATGAGTGTGTGGATCGTCGTATACATCAGTTAGAAGACTTGGAAGCAGCATTTGCTGATCTGCTAGAGGATGATGGAGAAGAGAGCGTTACACGCTGGGCCAGCAACCCTGGGTAAAGTTTCTCAGGCTTCATTTTGCAGCAGTGAAACATAATGACTTATCAATTGTTATCAGTTTACTCATCACTGAACGTACTAATCAGCCTGTCAACACAGTTGTATAATTTCTTCTGGTACTCTGGGGTGGAGTGTTTCATAGTCTGAGAAAATAATGTCCTAAATCTATACACTACATACTCATCACAGTGTACTATTTTTGCAGTTAGAATACAACAAATGAAGCCTACTGCAGATGTCGTACTGAGAGGAAATTACATAAAACCTCTCACAACAGACGTCATATCATCTGCAACCTCCAAAAAAAGAAAAAAAAATCATCTGCAACCGCAGACAACCAGCTCATTTGAAAATGGGAGGAGCTGCTGCCTTGACTTCTGCCATTTTGTCCAGCTGGTCCCTCCTCCATTTGTCTTCCTCTTTTTATGAGATTCCAGCAGGCGGTACACTGTGAGGCGTGTAATGCTGCTCTCTACATGTGCAGTGTTGTCCGTTTAACTACTACACACTTAGAATTAGTGTGCAGTATGGATTTGGGACACAGCAGACATTTTGACTTGTAGGAACAGCACAGGTGTTACTAATAACATTAACGATGGCTCTGTTCTATTCTAGTGTCCCAGTAAGTCATGACAGTGTGACAGTGTGACAGTGAGCCAGCTGAACAATACCAGGACCCTGAAACTGAAGCAGCTGAATGGAATTCAGCAAACACTCTTCTTGTTATTTACATCTGTGCTTTTCATACTGTGACCTGTCAAAATGTCTTCAGTGTAACAGAAATCTATCAATAGGCCTTCTTCACAGCAGACATTTTGACTTGTCATTGCAGGAAAAGCACATATGAAACTAATGCAATTAACGATGTTCCTGTTACAGTGTGAGAGTGTGACACAACACCAGTGAGCCAGCATGCACAATGCCAGTAGAACAGAATGCAGTCATTATCGATTAATTACGCACTTTTCCTGCTGTGATCTGTGAAAAAGGTCTGCAATAATAATGTTACAAAACTGCAACAAAACAAGAGTCATTGAGATGTCATGCAGGCACATCTGGACACACCCACACAGTCCTGACTAAAGGTCTAACCCTGAGTGTGTGGTTGGACCATGTTTATGGTGGGAGGATTGTTTTGTGGCCTAATTTTTTTACAAATTTACAGCTTTGTTAATGAATACTTTTATATTGACAATAGAAAAAACGACTGAATGATGTGAAGTGGGTTGTTTGTAGTGACAGCAATGACTCAGCTCTGCTCTACAAAGCGTTTTAGCCTCTTTCAGCTCATTGTTTTGTTTTTAAGCCTCACAACTTTCCAGCAGCAGCAGCCAGCTCTGTTTGTTAAAAACACTCTGATAAAAGACAAAATTAAGAACTATCTGGTGAACATAGTGAAGCATTTAGCTGCTAAAGATATTATTATTATTACTAAAGATATTTTTCTCAGGAGGTGGTTGAGACCAAAACAGAGTTAAAAGGAGAGTGAATATTGGACTTAACATTCCTTGACATTCCATACTGTGATAAAATAATCTAAACTGAAGGCTGACTCATTAGCTTCTACTTGCTTTCAAGCATATCTCACATCTGATCAGGTGTCAGCACATGACTCAAGTACAGAGTGTCTGTCATGTCATTATAGGTGATCATATAAAGTCAAGAAGGATTTTGGGCCATGTATTAAAAGACTTCATCAATTTCAGAATCATATCAAGTTCCAGTTTCAGTCTTGTATTTAGACGTTTGGTGGTGAGACGGCCATTTTGTTTACAGGTTGCTTTTCTCATTTTATTATTTAGATTGTAAATTGTGGGTTTGAGTCGTGACAATAAGTATGAAACTCCTCTTCTTTTTGGTGCTCACATTTTTATTTGTCATGCATGTGTCAATGGCGAGCAGTAGGATCCATCATTATTTGGCATCATGTGTAGTGTAGCACAATACACACATCTTTCACATCTCTAAAATGTGTCACATTGCACTGTTGGACAAAGTGTCTATGACATCAACACTCCTTTTTTGTTTCATTGTGGAGTTTTTGAGGGCACTTTATAGTGGATACATTTCCACTCAGAATTTGCACACTCAAATAAAAGGGTAAATATGGCGCACTATCTAGTAAATAGGGGTGACTTCAGACACAGCCAGAGTGTATTATCTTACCTTTTTTGTACCATGTGTTTCAGCATGGCTTCATTAGCCCAACTGGTTTCCAGTTTGAAGTCAAGAAATCCATCCCCAGATTATGAAATGGTAAGAATGATGTTAATGCTCTCTAACTGTCTGTGCCACTACTACAACCACCATAACATATAGTAATAATAGCTAAAGTATTATTATATAATTATACTAATTATTATACAGTTTTACAATATAACTAATCAACATACCCATGCATTTATGTTTTTAATGTGTATAGATTGTTTAGGCATGATAGGTGTTTTGAATCATTGTCTGTATATGTGTATATATTATGAAGACCTTGGAGTACTAAGCTGTGAAGCTGAAGGATCTCTTATAAAAGCTTTATGTTTAATAATAATAATTGTTATTATTTTTAGAGCGCTTTTCAAGGTACTCAAAGTTAAAAGGATCCTAAATATAGCAGAGAGAAGGTAGAAGCTTCTCATTTTGGTTAAAATGTTAGACATCAGCAGCCGTTACATTCATTCTGTAACGGCTAAAACAAAAACTTTGTCTGTTCTGTGGTTAATATTCTCTCTGCAGCTGCTGCCTGTATTCAGACAAAGGTGTGTGAGTGAAAAGACACATTACTCTGTGACACCACTGTACAACCACCAGTGGACTGTTTGTTTTTGTAGTTTCAGAGTGGAGACTCTTCTCTAGAGAAATGTTCAGCTGATCACCTCACGTCAAAGAATCTCCCAGTTAAACTTTGATTCATATCAACGTGAATCTGATCAGCTTCATAGTTGTGAATCAGGATTTTCAGGATTTGGAGTGAAGTACAGGAGGCTTCAACTGTTAACTGAATGTGTCAGAGACATATGATTAACATTTCATATGTTATTAGCTCATTTTCAAGTTGTGAACATTTATGAGGCCATCGTGTTTGTCCTCTCAGCCAACAAAAATGATGAGTTGTAGTTTTAGCATTTAGTTACTTCTAAAGGGGATTTCAAAAGGATTCTGGATTTGAATTTGATAATATACTATCAAAATTTGGTACACATATTCGTAAGATGAATATGAATCACTTTGGTGATCCCTTAACTATTCCACTAGTGCCTTGTTCTTGTTCCTTTATAAACAGATACATCCTGATATTGATAACAGCCAATACAAGCTGCAGTAAAACAGAGCAACAGAGTGATTTTTTTTGTTCTCTCCTCTTCTGCTGCTCTTCCCACCTCACTTCATCCCACCTTTTTATCTCCCACCCTCCTGCTCTCGACCCTCCTCCTCCCCCTCTTCACCCATCTGGTCTCGCTTTCAGGTCCACCAGGCAGGTTTAACCTGTGACTCCGTTGAGCTTCCTCACCACATCAGCCCTGATGAGGAGATTGACAGACTCATCACAGCTGTACAGCTGTTTCTGAAGCGTCTGCCCAAGCCTACACTGGTGACTATGTCCAGGTGAGTAATACAGCTGCGCAGTTAAATATCTGCAAAGTCAGATGAGAAATTACAATTTAAGCCTATCTCCTCTAAAAGTGTAGTAGATGCACCGAGAAAGATAAGTCTGATGATTTTACGTGTGTGTGTGTGTGTGTGTTTGTTTGTTTGTTTTCAGGTCCAGTCTAGATGAATACTGTCCAGCAGAGCAGGTGGATTCTGTCCAGAGCAGAGTACTAGCTGTGCTAGAAAGCCTGTATGGACCACTGGATGTTAAAAAGGACTATGAAAGCACCAGCACAGAGACTCAGAACTGCCAACCACAGGCTTCTTGACACACACACACACACACATTGACACACACACACACACACATTGACACACACACACACACACATTGACACACACACACACACACATTGACACAAGTTTGATAAAGACAAATACGCATAAAAACCGACACGATCATTATTGCTTTTTCTAGATGCTGTTGCAGTGAATTCTGAAGTACATAATGTCTGTTGTCCAAAAGCTGGAACAGGTTTTGAGGTGGTTTGTGCTGATTATTGCATTAAATGTGCAACTTTTGAATTGGCCATAGAAGCTCTCCATCCTGGATCTCTATCCTTTTTGCTGGTTAAAGGACAAGTCTGGTTATATTGTACATTTTTTATTGTCATCAGATCCCATGAAACCAACAAAGAATTGATCTAATAACAAATATAGTGTGTGTATCAAAGTCTGATATATCTTATGCCTCTGTGCTGTAGAGCTCCATTGTTGTCCAAAAACTATTAAAACACATCAGTGAGCCACACTGTTACACTGGGTGACATGTTCCTTCATTACCATGAACACACACACTTTAGTTTATCTTGACTCACTTCCACACACACTCCATCCAGAAATACTCACTAGAACACCAAATGTGGATTTATCCACGGCTGAAAGTAGTCCCCAACAAATGCACTGTTTACTTCTGTTTGAGTAACATTTGCTAAAAACTACAGTGACCAGCTGTTTTAGGAAATCACTGAGCCTTTTTAAAAAAATGAAACATTATACTTGTTAGACATTTTGAAGACTGAAGCCTTCCATAAGATCAGTAAGGGACTGAGTACTACAGACAGGGTAGGGAAGTCAGAAAGTAAGTCTCATGGGATTCATTCATAACAATAGACATGTAAAATATTGCCAGCCTTATTCTTTAAGGCAGAATGCATTTATATTCACTGCAATAGTCTGATTACTTAAAGCTGCTATAATCAATATTTATATATTAACATCCTCCATTGAGCTTTTTTATTGCCTTTCAGCTCAATGTTTTGGTTTTACAGACACAAATACGACTCCAAATGAATTTTAACGTTGCTGTGTATCTGCTGGATGAGTAAAACAGTTTGATAACACATTCTCCATATGAACTTAAAATGTGATATATGTCTGTGTTGTGTTTACAGTTTATTTCTGCTGCCTCCAAATGGCTGTTAATGTAGGTTTAACATGTAGTTTTTAAGTGACAGGTTTTTCATGGTACTGGTGTGATAATGGTGCTGATGGCAAAATGAGAGCGTGTGCATGTTTCAAATGTATAATCACCCTGCTGTTGAGTTGTTAAAATTGATGTGTTTTGTGTTTCAACTTTTCCGTTTATAACAGAAAGATGAATACAGTTTTGTTCAGTAGAAGTCTGACTGTGGATTAAATTATTTTGAAGACAGTGTTGCCTCGGCTACAGTAATGATCTTTCCTTTCATCCTGCTATACTGCTGCCATAGCACTACGCCCCCTGTACTGGGTCTTTGTTATGCAAATGAACTGAGAGTCTAAGGATAGAGGGTGCTGTATGTGGAACAGATTATAAAGCCCCTTGAGGCAAATCTTTGATTTTGGGTTATATAAATAAAACTGACTTGACAAATGCAGACATGTAAAAACTCAGTATGGAAATCCAATTGAGGGAGTGTTTTTCCAGGAAATCTGGGTTCTCTAATAAAAATCTATCTGTGTTAACTAGATTTTCCTTAAGGATAAATGAATGTGAGAAATATATTTAAACACAACTAGTGTCTTTGCACACACCTTTCTGGATCCTTATTTAAACCTGCTCTAAATTGACAACAGATGGGTGAAAAGCTTAAGGCTGCAATTGAAGTGAAATAATTCTGCATTCCTTGCAGCTGCAACACAGTAGAGTATCAGCCCCACTGCAGCAGAGTGAAGATTGAACCTTCCTCACTAGAATAAGTAATATGTTGGTTTTGTCACTAGAGAGAAATCTTTACACAGACAAAAGTAGTCTTTTGAAAAGTGAACATTCAAGTGATGATTACTTCAGTGCACTTATATAACAACTGCATGGAACTGATTCAGCTATGTATATGGGAGTGTCATCTGCAAAGTTATGATTAGGGATTGTGGAAACGGCTCAACTACATGAAAACCAGTTATGCTTATCAGATAATTAGCCTAAGTGAAATGCATTTCCATCCAAAGCCAGAACTTCACTGCACCATAGGCCTATATCATATATTCATTATGACTGACAGCTGCCAAGCTCCCGTCCTTATATCATTATACAGGAGGACCCGATATTTACCCATTTATTTATTGAGCCTGCCAATCTGTTAAACAACTAAACCAGCTGTAAACATGAACACAGCCAGACTGAGCTGACCTTAAACCAGGTAATATTCTCAGTTTATTAGCCATGCTGGGGTGTTTTCTTGGTTATTTTGGTTCCTAGTTCATTATTCATATATCCCAACTTAAAAACAGGTGCTCTCCCTCACAGAGTGGCCATTTGGTTTTTTTAAAAGTCTGTAAAAACAAGTTGGTGCACACTGTAGAGCAGATGGTTCATTGTCTCCTTCATGCTGCCTGCTAATACTGACTTTTTGTAGAGGCTTGTCAGCCCATTCAGTCCAGTTTAACATCCACAGTGCACTGGTTAGTTAAAAAGTTAGTGAAACTCACTCACTGCCCACAGAGACCCAATCTAATAGTCACAGCGGCAATAGCCCGTTAGGTGCCTGACACATTAACAATTTAAATACATTTCATCTGAAAACCTTATATCGTCTAAGTCTTGGTATTTTCATTTACGGGTCTGTATAAACTAAAGGAGAGACCTCAGAATCAAACCTTATGGAACACGTGTCCTTTTTACTCACTCAGTAGTTAAAAATCAAAACAATTTAGTCTCTGTTCTTTAAAACAGAGGTTTCATCAATTTAGGACAGTGTCAGAGAGCCCAGCCCAGTTTTTCAGTCTGTCTAATAATATACTCTGGTCGACCATGGTGACTACAGCACAAAAATCCAATAACACCAAAACTGAGATGTTTAAAGGAATGTCATTTAAACCCTTTGTAAGTGCTTTCAGTGATGTGTTATTTATGAAATCAAGACTGTAAAATATTAAATGTTATATTAAGGCAAAGAAAGTGTTTAAATGTTTGAAAACAGCTTTTTAAAAACAGCCTGAGAGAACTGAAAACTCTGCAATAGATCTCATCTCATCCATGAAAAAGATTCTTTAAAAAGCATGTAGACAGAGTATCAAGGACGCAGATGGAAGATGTTACAGCAGCCTTTACAGTTAAGATGATCAAAGACTCGTGTTAGCTAGATTAGTTTTATCTGGATGCAAGGATTTGCCTGACATGTAGGCACTGATGTTGTCTTCTCCTCAGAGTTTTGGCAGTATAGAGGGAGGAAAAGTCATGACTTCACTCTGTATAAAAGGAGTTCAGGGGATGCTGATGCTAGAGCGTTTGTCAACAGTGGCAAATAAGGGGATACCACAATACTTTCCTGTGTGTGTGTGTTTTATTGTGCTTTCACATCAGGAAACTGTGCTGGATAATGTGGAAGTTTTCAAAGGCGACATACTTGGTTAAGGTTGCGATAATCAATCTTTTTATATTAACAATGAATCAAATGACTATGTGAGAGGAGTCGCTCATAGTGATCAACCCACAGGGGATTATCAGCAACTCTGCAGTTGGCTTTTTTGCTTCTGATAAAGTAGCTCATTGTTTTGTTGTCTTGGTCTGCAAACAGCAGGCAGCTGTCAGCAGTTAGCTTCAGCAAATAAGCTCTGATAAACCCACTGCACACTACCTGCTCAGCACCAAACAGCAGACAGACACAGTTAACAGCTGGCTGGTGAACATGTGGAGCATTTAGCAGCTCAGGAGGTGGGACAGACCAAACTACAGCTAAAAGGTGAGTGAATCTTACATTAATCAGCAGGACAGCAGCATGACTCCAAATGAATGCCAATGTTGCTCTGAGGCTACTGGATAGAACAGGCAGTATATTTGCTGACACCGTTCACCATAACAACTTTATAAGGTCATGATATGTTTTGTTTTCAGCTTGTTCTGCTGCCCCCAAGTGGCCAAAAAATTTCAAAAAAAACAATTAATGCAGCTTTCAATAAAATGTCTATTAAATTTTCTGTAAATGAATCCTCACTAATCAACAGAACACTGATAAATGTTGGAGAGTAATGGAGTTACCAGAAGCACAACTAGCAGTTGCAGTTCTGACAGTTAGCATGTGCTAGTTTCCATCATCTAAAAGCTGTGCAGTGGTTGAAATTAACAAAGTACATTTATTCATTACAATTTTAAGGGTCCTTGTACTTCACTTCAGTATATTCATTTTTATGCTATTTTACATTGTGCTTGTCATGTTTCACATGTCTCCAAGTTCTTCACTAAAGAGACATTTCTCCTCTAAACTTCTTACATGGTTTAATTTAAATAACTGTTTGAGATCCAAAAATGTCAAATGATCCAATATATCACAAAACAGCAAACATTAGAGAAAAGTACACAAAAAATTGTGTATTTAATTTTTTCCTCTCCCATTAATCATCTCATGACCTCTCAGATTTATCTTGTGACCCTTTGGAGTGGCCGACCCCTAGGTTAGGCTTCACTAAACTAAACTACAGAACAGTAAAATATTAGTTACATATTGAAACATCAGTATTAACTATCTAATAATGTTATATATAGTAATGTATCAGTAACAAGGGACATTTTACTGCAGAACAAGTACAGTACTTTTACATTTGATACTTAAAATATTTACCTATAATACATTTGTACTTTAACAGAGTTTGAATGCAGGACTTTAACTTGTGATTGAGTATTTTTACATTTCTGTATTGGTACTTTTACTTGCCTAAAAGATCAGAATACTTCTTCCAGTATTGTAACTGTGGTCAACACTTTACATCTCAGCACTGATAACCACATGGTACTTGACTTATCAGAGTCTGACATGTTGGTACATTTATGTTATGTCATTTATGTTGTGCTATAAATGTAAACATGATGGCAGCTTTACAAATTTAAATCAAATGACAAACTTGCTCAAAAGAAACAAAATCAAAACATGTTAATGAACATCTGTTAATAAAGGAAGACATTTACTGCAACTGTTTATGCAGATTTCATGCATCAGAATATTTCATGCAAAGATGGAGCAACAAATGTTAAATACAGTCAGATGTGATCACTGTGTCATTACTAGAGGATTTTTAGATGATACATTGTTGAGAGCATCTTACCACTTGTCAGTTTAGTAGCTGTTCTGGGGATTTCAATCATATGATCTTCATCAGCAGATGGAGTTTGCCAAGTTTATTTGTGACCACTTTCCCATTTTCAGTTTTAACATCATAAACATGCCAATACTAAATATTAATATTTCTATATTAAATGCAAACTCTTCAGTAAGTCTCACATTGAATACTGCTATTAGCAGTGACGTGTCATGGGAGTCTATAAGGAATATGATATTAAAAAAAACTTTTTTATGTACTTTCAGCACTACTTTCTTCCACTTTGAAAAATATGTGCATGAATCACATTCTCAGGTTGTAGCCCTTAAAGGATACAACACCATACTACAAAAGAAAAAGAGAGAAATCAATTACCTCTACCTCTACATTCTCTATTAATCAACTGACTTCTTTCTAACAGTACATTTAAAGGAAAATTTGATAGGCAGTTAGTCAATCCTGCAAGCAAGGTATTTCCGATCCTCTGTGGTACATGATGTACAAAAAAACTCATAAACTCACATATTTGACTAAATTTCCTTTTACTGCCGCTCAGGAATGCTGACAACCTACAGGAAGAATCCTAAATATTTCGTTGTACCACATATTAACTGTAGGGGGCTCCGTCTGTGCAAAAATGTATTTAAAAGTTTATCTGAAGCTAATATGAAGTTTCAGCATCCAAATGAGTCAAATCAAGTAGATATCTTTCAACATTACAGTCTTTTTAGTGCCAAAGTTCCTCTTTTTGTTACTATACTTCCACCACAGCTCAACAGGGAAACACTGTCTGAGGAAACACAAAGAGGGAATTTGATGCTAAAAAGACTGTAAATGTGGCAGATATCCACTTGATATGACTAACTCAGACTGCTGTAGCCTCATATAAGCTTCACATTAACTTTTAAATGCATTTTTGCATAAATATGACTGTGTGTTTCACGTAGCCGATTACGGATAAATACAGAATTAACTGAGTTTATAACTTCCAGGTTAACTTCCAATTAACCTTGTTCATATCAATTTCTAAAGTTTCTTTTCCAAGTTTCTGTGGCAAGGGAGCAAAGCATTTTATAACACCGTGAAAGAAACTTGTTTCTTTTTTAACAGGAATTCCTCCATATTGTGTAAAGAAGGAACATATTGTTTAAATCTTTAAATACATTATAAAACTGCGGATTTGAAATAAAAATGAAAAGGTTGGTGTCTAGTGAAAGCTGAGCGCTTTGTCTCGTGCAGGTCTTTCCTGAGAGGCGGTGGGCGTTTACATGGATCACGTGAAGGCATCATTCGGTAAACGTGTGTTTGTGTTTGTCTCTCCGCCCTGACGGTCCTGACAGCTAACCTAACCTACAGCACACACACGGAGCGCTACGTTAGCTAAATACTAAGATGAAGGAGAACAGTGCGCCACGAATTTTTATAATTATCTTGTGTGCGCTGGTTTTTGTTGCCGTTTTAGTTGTTAACGGTTTGGCTGGAGCGGGCAGAGGTGAGTGAAAATAACGTTACACAGACAAGACTTCTTTTCACTGTGCTGCATTTAACGCTAACTTCAGAAATCTGCCGATACTGGCGTATTTACAACGTTTTCATTACGTTTAAGTCGACATAACTAACGTATTACGCCAGATGGGATTCATTTTCTTCGTCCTCTGGTTACGAAACTGACTTTTTACTGGGAGGGAGACTCCCATTTAATGATCTGTTGCTGGCAGTTCGTTATGTTGTTACCGTTGTTACACAAAACAATGAGGAATTATTTCCATGACCCTGCCCGGGTAGCTAGCTCACTAGTTACATAATTAGCTCGTTATCTAACGCTATATATAAACAGAAAAAGCTACTTTTTATTGGAAAAACCTGGTGTTTTGTTTAAAGAAGACGTTATTATAGAGATGACAAAGACGCTCTTTGTACTGCATTAAAGGGTCACTTCACCCAAATTACAAAACAATAAATAAATAAATAAATAAAACCCTTTCTCAGTTAGCTGTAAGTGTTAACTAGCCGTGTAGATTTGTTTGGTTGTGTTTTGGTTTCACTGGGGAAGCAGATACATCTCTGAGATTTCTGCCTTCACTCCAATTCAATTTTGGGAATCGAATTTCATTTGTGCAGCTGACAGTGTTGGATAATGACCAAGAACCAAAAGCAACACCTCTGTCTACAGACCTCATGATTAAGAGTTTTAATTGGACCTACTTTAATAAAAGAAATGGTCCCGATGAACTAACAGATTGTTAAGATGAACTACTTGTGTTCTTGGAGGGGAAAATAAGTAATTCTGAAAAGGAAAAATATGCCCACATCCATGGGTGTGGCAAATATAAATTTAATCCCAGGCACTCTTTCCTTCCTCAAGATGTGTGTGTAGTAGAGTCATAATGTGTTGTTGTTGAACCTCTTGTTAACTACAGATAATGACAAATACCAAGCAATAAAACAGAAAGTTAGAATGTGCTCCACAGATGAACGATAGAGGAGAACCAGTAACTGTGTGTACACTCCAAACTGTCCAGACTTACACTTGAAGTGAACTTGTTGTTATCCTCTCTTGTAAACTCCCATGAGTGTTTTACATCAATTACTGTCCCTAGATATTTGTATTCGTTCACTATTCACAGAAACTTTTTGGTGTGACTTTCCTCTTGTTCTGAAATCAAAAATGATTTCCTTAGTTTTTGTTGTATTTAGCTGATGAGACACCAGTCAGCTAACTCATCCACACATCCACGATACTTTGTTCCATCTTCAGTGATCAAACCAACAACTGCTGTGTCATCAACAGATTTAACATTGAAAACATCAGATGAGTTACTCTTATATTCATTTGTATGAAGAGTAAATAGAACTGGATAGGTAGTTCTCCCATATGGAGGCCTCGTGTTAGTAATCAGTGGGGGAACACTGCAGCGTTTACACTAACACACTGTGATCTGTCAGTGAAAAAGGAGTCCAACCATCTGATGATTCAGCTAATCACCTATAGATGTAACAGCCTTTCCATTAAAATATGTGGACTTATGGTATTGATTGAATGTAGATGAAAAATCTATAAATGTAACACTGACATGTCATATGCACTGGTGTATTTTTTTAATATACTATTTGTTAAAGGCTTCTACTTGTGGAATAAAGTGTTCCCGTTAAATGTTTTTAACAGATAACAGATAAAACTCCTGTTCTCTTAATTTGTGCACACATATTATTAATTTCATTTTATACCCCTGAGACTTGCCATGACAATAAAATAAAATCCTGCAGATTTAGGACATTTCATATGTTCATAAAGGTTTCGTAAATCCAGCTGAAGTAGTCCAGCTTTTCTAGAATGATATGTACTTTTTTGTGCTTGCGGTGTGTGGCTATTTTTCATAGTTTGGGCGAGGCAAGGAAAATCTTAATCCTACAGCATTCAATTACTTTTTTTTACAATGGTGTGCCTCCAACCTTGCAGTTTGGGAAAGGCCATTTCCTCTTTCAACATGACAATGTTCCTGTACACTCAGCCAGGCCCATTATAAAATGTTTTTCCCAGTTTGTTGTGGAGGAACTGGACTGGCCTGCACAGAACACCTTTGGGACGAACTGGAATGCTGAATGTCTCTGTTGTTTTCCAGGTCCCTTCCATTCCTCAACAGGCAATGTGTCGGCCCGCTTTGAGACAGACATCACTCCAGCTGGCTGGACCTTCTCTATCTGGGGTGTTATCTATACTTGGCTCACCCTGATGGTCATATACATCACTTTATATGCATTCAGAGGGTAAACTAATATCAGAATGTATACAAAATATTAACTCATGCACTGTGATTGAACTCTTTACTCACACCAACATGCAGATGAAACTGATATTTCTCTTTCTGTGAATAGATCCTGGGCTCAGTGTCTGCTGCCCTATGCCTTCTATTTTTGCTGGCTGTCCAACATGGTGATGAACATGATATGGCTAGTGCTGTGGGACAGAGAGTATGTATACTGTTTCTACCTATTAGTTTATTTATTTCCATAGAAAAAAAACATAAAAATGAAATAGTTGAATGTAAGTGTGTGTGTGTGTGTGTGTGTGTGTGTGTGTGTGTGTGTGTGTGTGTGTGTGTGTGTGTGTGTGTGTGTGTGTGTGTGTGTGTGTGTGTGTGTGTGTGTGTGTGTGTGTGTGTGTGTGTGTGTGTGTGTGTAAAAAAAAAATATATATATACATATATATACATATACATATATACATATATATATATATATATATGTGTGTGTGTGTGTGTGTGTGTGTGTGTGTTCTGTATGTTTAAGATTAAAATGGATTATATTTTCAAAGGATCGGTTCACCCAAATTACAAATTAAATATGCACACTGTATACACAGTTGTATTATGCAGAGTGTTTTGGTTTAACTCATCCAGGTTTTGAGATATCCGTCACCCCAATACAATGGAAGTGAACTGAATTTCTTTTGTGGTGCTCCCAATACTGAAAAAATTACATTTGAAAACACATTTTAAAAATCAGGTCTTTAAAAATGTAACGGCAAACCCCTCTTTAGTAGATGTGGAACTACTTTTTACCTGAAGAAATAGTCCCTGTAAAAACTGTTGACAGCGTGTTCTCTCAATTATCCAGAATAACATAGACATTGTTGACATTGTCTGGAATGACACATTACTGTTGAATTTTTCAATGCTTTGAGCATCACAAACAAAACTCCACTTTTTTTTAACATTGATTGATACATTGATTTGGAATTGTAGTTACACCTTTGTTTTCCTCACTAATAACAGAAGCTAAGTTGGTGTTGTGGGTTAATTAAATTAGTATTACCTCTAAATGGACAGGTTTAGGTTAGTAAAACACAGTCATTGATATAAATACAAAATAAGTGTGGCCCAAGACAGGAGCCTTGAGGAACTCCTTGCAGTATTTGTTTTTAGGCGTTGACAGCACGATTATGAACATCATTGTATAGCCTCTGGTAAATGTTATTGGGGATAATTAAAAAATAAAGTTTATTCAGCAGTACTGTGTGTTATGACTGACTAAAAACTTCCCAGCTTAAGCTAATGATTATTTTAGACTTGTAATGAAATGTCCACTTGTAATAACATTGTTGACCTTGAGATTGCTGATATGATGTATTTATGGTCCCTCTCTCTCTCTTGCAGGTTGATGCTGGCGGCTCTGGTTATATTAATCCTGATTGCGATTACCAACTACTGCGCCTTGTTCTTCTGTTGCTTTGCCACAGATTACTATGGACTCTGGTTACAGACTTACTATCCCAAAGACCTGGCCTGTCTCAGAATACTGGTAATCCACAGTGTGTGCATGGACAGGTGTTGCACTTTATTCAACACATTGTTAAAGGAAATCACATTGCACTTTTTAAATATTACGTTTTAAGATTTTAAATTCAGTATGATTGACAGATTTGAGTCAGGAACACTCATCATGTGTGTCAGTATCATACATACATACATACATACATACATTACTTTGTTGGAGCATTACTGTAGCAGTACTTGCTCATTGTCCCATCTGAATAATGTCATTTGTATCTATGAATGTTCATGCATTCAGGTCCAGAATGGTTTGGCTCTCTACACCACATGGACATCCATCGCTTCTCTGATCAACTTCTCATTGGTTCTCCACCTGTGGGGTGTGGTCAGGAGCACAGCAGCAACAGCCTCTCTTTGCATCCTGTTTGCTGAGCTGGTGGGATGGTAAGGCAGAGGGGCAACACATTCACCAATGAGTACTAGAAGATTACTTTGTTTATCATGAACCCATTAAGGCAGTACATACAAAAACATAGTACAACACTATTACTTTAAATCCATGAAAAACAGGTAACAGAACAGAAGTATGCAGGTCAGATATGTAAGGGAAAAAGTCATGTTTTCTGATATATAGATGTGATTAAAACTGTGGCAAAAAATATATTTTTTAGAATTTTTGGCATGAAACTGGACTTAATACAGCAGCGGCTAATGGAAGTCTAGAAACTTTGGTCAGTCTTCCTTTTGTTACTTATTGCACGTGATCTGTATCTGGGTATTTACCTGCAGTCGCAATCTGAGTATGAGTGAGTATGACCACATCTGGAGGCAGTCCAGAACACCTAGAATATCATGACTTTCTCAACAAAGGGAAGATAAACGGAGCCCATACAGTAGCAGCACTTCAGAAGACCGCTACAACGTGTAAGAGGAGGGTCATGTGGCAGAAGTGTATAGCCAAAGTAGTACTAGTGCTAGCAAGTCTACATTGGCTACAGAAAATAAGCCTACAGATGCCTTAGACTGTCTGTCGGACACGCCACCCTCATATTGCTTATTGTAGCAATCCCTGGAGAATATCTTGCATCAGTTATCCTGACCTGGTTCTAGGGCTCAAGACTAACACAGTCTGTAGGCTCAGGCTATTCATGATAAAGTCATTACTGATAAAAACAGACTGTCAGGCTCATTTATGAGTCCAGAGTTCAGCTCGATCATATATCTGCTGTGGCCTCAAAATAATGCATTTGTTTCCTGCCTCAACTGCTGCTTGACACTTAATGTTGCACATGAGGAACAGTTGCAGTGAGGCAGTAGTGTTTGTATGGTAAGGCACTAATCTGTTGCTTTGCAGTGGTGACCAGAGCTTTCATTTCTTTGTCTTTGTGTGCAGGTTTATCCTCGAGAACTGGGTGCTGGACCGCTGGGTGCGTAACATCCTGACGGTCTACCCTGTAGTGATTGTGGCTCTGGTCGGAAACATCTTCAGACATTTTAACCCAGCTGACCCCACTCCAAATTCTGTCTTCATGGGTGAGTTTAACATAACTGCTGCAACTGGATCAATACCAAACACTGTGCCTTGATCAATACCTGCTCTTATAATACATCCATGCTCCCTACCCATCTTTCTAGTTTAATAAGCTAACTGACTTTTTTCCACCTGACATCAAAACATCACAGTATGCTGCCTTTCTGTATTCCCCAAAATGATTTTTTCCACTTTTTCCTCTTCTTTCTTGTCCTATCAGTTGTACTGCTGGTGTTAGCATGTGTCCTGCTGCTGTTCCGAGTGTGTAACGTCATCTGGAGAAACATGAGGCGGCCCCTCTACTCTCCAGGCTCAGCACGGCTGCTGGTATCACCCCTCGACGGCAGAAAATTCAAGATCCTATCTTAAACCGTAGGAACATGTACATTACCTCCTGTCCTTGCTGTACACACTTTGATTGACATGTTCACACAAGCCACTGCTACGTTCAGGGGGGAATTTGCCACTTTTAATATGGTGTTTTATACTAGTTAAGGTGTTCAACTGGTAACTGATTTGCCTAAACAACATGGATGAGAACTGCATTTCTTTCGATTGACAGTTTGAAATTTGATTGAAAAAAAACAACGGAAAGAACAGAAGTGTTTACAGATTGTAATGGGAAGGCAGGAAAACCTCTTCTCATGAGCTGCAACGCTGACAAATTCTGAAACACTGTTTTTCAAAATGAAAATCATCAATCAAAACTACTTCTAATTACTATTATTATTATTGTGTATATGTAAAGTACTTTATATACAAACACATACAAGTGATTTGACAACCATTGTTCTGTATTACTATTTTTTAAGCAGTTTTATTGTTGCATTCTTGGCTTTTTTATTTTGTGTTCATACAGTGGCACTAGACTATAGACTATCAATATGTCGGCACTTTGACAATATAATTTGAATAAGTAAATAGCATTTTTTTGAAAAGTACCTTGAGCTTTGTTTGATTCACTCTCATTTGCCAATAAAGTTTCTCAGATCTAATATCCATCTGCCAGTCTGAATATTTGTGAAATCAAATGCTAAAAACAGTATTTGCATGAGGAGATTGCATAAATGAAATGTTTCCCCACCATGAAAGGATTAGTTAGGTTGAGACCTTGTGTTACTTTCTAAAACTGGGAACTGGGAACAGACTTGAAGATTATTAGGATTATAGTCTAGAAAACTAGACATCCCGCATATAACGAGTTATATCTTCCAACATGCACACTGTGGTCTTGATAGTCAGAGGCACATATTAAACTGAGTAAATGCAGAGGTACTATACTGGTCTCATTTGGAGGGTCACACTGCATGATGCCCTACTGCCTCACAAAGTTATTCAAAACAGTTGTCTTCCTTGCCATTTTCAGAAAAATAAAATGTCTTATTTTTTTCTTTTTTGCCAGCAGTGTGGCCGATGGCAATGTCAGTCTGTCGGTGGGTGGGCCACTTTAGTTCAGACTTAAATATTTTAGCTGGATTGCTATGATATTCTCGCTAAATTTCTTGCTGTGTCATCGTCCCTTCTCTGTGAATTGAGTGTCTGAGAGTTTCAATTCCTGAACTCTGTTCCTACTGTTTGTGTTTACTTGTTGATTTGCAGTAAAGTTACATGTCAAGTCAACACTTGCATTTCACCACATGTAAGACTTGCAGTTCTGTGAAAGAAACCAGGAAATATGTGGACAAAAGGGATAGAAGACGTGTTTGAGTGCAGGAGGACACAGAACGTTTTCAGGTTTGGTTTCATTCCAGAAGGAGGAGGAACTTGAACTTTAACTGCCAGTGTTTTTGAAAGGAAGATTAAGATAGAAGGGGAAGAGTTAATATACACTTGTACTGTAAAACACATTGTAAATTTAACACTAACAATGGCAAGTTGGATAATACCATTATATGCATGTGTTCTTCAACCCTTTTAAACATTTACTACTGTTTTGCCTCCATTGTCATAAACCACCTGTGGCACAAGTGATGTAATAGTTACATTGTAAAGCTTTAAAGTAGTGACATTAATTTTAAATATTTTTTACAATCATGATATAAACAGTGTACCTATGATAATGACATACTGCAATGATCCTCAGCTGACTTTTTTTATGGAGAAGTTGCCAACCAGTCCCACATTAGATTTACTGTATTAAGTAGATATTGTCAGGTGCAACAGATACAAACAGTATAAAAACATTCAGTGCAATTTACCTTAAATTACTTAAAGCTAGCCAATGTAACATTCTCTGAACAGCAGCCATCATAGTCTAAAGTGTCAATTATGGGATAATAGCATTGATAAAAGCGATAAAAGTCATAAAGATGGTGAACTGACTCAAAAATGTCAGCAATATCTATTTAAGTGTCTTTATATTAGGTACATTAGCTAACATTAGCCACCATAAGCTACTGATCATACCAGAACAAGTAAAGGTGTAGCTGCCAAACCCCCAAATGAATGGAAGTGAGTATGTGTTTATTGCTAATGAATTTAACGTTCCATTTCTAAGGGTCAGATTGTGTTATTTTGTTTTCCAAAACTTTCATAGTCTTGCTTTGAATAAAAAAGAATGACAAGGAAGGACTAATCCCTTGTGCTGGTAAAGTTTTCAGTTTTTATTTTCTAAACTTTTTGTTGGGTGTCAGGACATGAAAGTGGAGGTGAGGGAATAGACTAAAGGTTGGCAAGAAGAGGGACTAAAAGGCCAGATTTATATCTGAAGGTAGATTCACTCTATTCTTAGATGCAGATTGGACTGGAGACTGTAAAAGAAGTGGTACAACATTTTTGTCTGCTTTCACTTTATGATTTTGTTTTTCCTTCCCATATCTTATCTGTTTCTGGCACACACACTGAATGTAAAGTGTCTTCTCTGTTTAGTCTGTTGAGTTAATGTTTTACAGTTTTACACTAACGAAAGAAGAAATAGAAACAGTGAATCAGCCAGACACACACATTGGGATAGCCTTACTGAAGAAGGTTGTGTGGGATGGATTAAGTCTGCTGACATTAACATGAGCACAAACAGATTGGGTTGATGAATTTATGGCATGTGTCCATGTAGACAGCAAACTGTAACACAGTAGCTTCAGTATCCTATAATACATTATATGATCTCTTTGCTGCATTCTTGTTAAGAAGATAAATACACACAACAGAATCTGACTCACATTATTTGAAATCTTCTGACTTCTTTCTTTCTGTAGATGTCGGTATGGCTGCTATAACGTGATTGTCCACACACACAGGCAGACAATAAGCAGTCTACAAACCAGAGGGGTGCTGTTTCACACATTTGAGGAAACTCAATGAAAAATGAGAAAGATATGGCAGCAACAACGACAAGTTTCTATAATAGACACTACATTTTAGGGGGCCACGGCTACTGCCTAGAACTGCCACAGCAGGTAGATTACAGGCCAATTACATCTTCTGTGTTCAACACATGTAGAAAAAAACATTGTGGTTTAACAAGCACCCGTGTCTGCAGTTAGGAGGTACTGACCATCAACAGCTAGATTAACATTAGCATCAGTGACTGCATGAAGTCCCATCCTGTCAGTGAAGCTGCTTTGGTCTCACAGTCTCCAACTCTGAACTAAACCAGCTGATTCCTGAATGTAGTCTTACCAGTGGTTAACAGTAATAAGCCAGCTAAGAAGACACAACATGTAAATAAGACAACTTTGGAGTTACCTGGAGTCTTTTGGTGGAGGCTACTGGACCAACAAATATCAACTTTTTGACCCCCAGACAGTCAAAGTAACAGAGTGTTACTGGGATCAGTAACTATAATGTAAATACTGAATTTCAAATTGTGATGCCTCACACTACTGTTACTGAAAAAAGTACTCACATTACTGTGCATGTCTCAGAGTAATGTGTTCCTGCCCAACAATGATGTTGGCCGATAAGTTACAAGAAATTGCAGTGCAGAGATGCCAGACTGGGTTTGAGGTTATTTATAAGCAGTGGTTTCCATTATGTAGTTTATCCACCAGAGAGTACTTAATCTGTAAAATGTCCCACTCAGTATCTTAGTCACAATTCTTTTAAAAAAAGACTAATATAAGGGATCTTTATCAAGACTGTTTTATGTTATGTAAAAATTACTAAAAATCGTCATTGTATAATTTTGAGTTTAAAAAAAGTTATTCATAAAGAGAGTGTTCCTGGAGTTCATAAGCTGTTTTGTTCAAGTTTCCATTCCCAAACTAGTGAGATGTTATTATAAACAGACAAAACACTGGTGATGCTGTGAGAGAGGATGTGGATGAATAAACACATGAGAAAGAAGAACAAAAATATGCATACACAAGAGGATATAAACATGTCTTAAACATGAGTTTTGTGTTCTGAAATAATGTATCTTGATGTTGTACATTACAGAAATTGAGCAATTCTAAATGTAGTTTGTGGAAGACTTTTAGTGATGATGACATTTTTATTGTGTGATGCATCCAACTAGGCCCAGCCCACATGGGATGCTACAAATGATTTTAATACATATCCAGACTTTCTTTTTAATTTCCATTCACTTTTAGTACCCCACTGTTATCTCATTTGAAATTTAAATGATCATTCGTGTTGTCATTTCACAAGCAATTAAAACTGCATTAACCGATGTTTAGTCATTGACACTGAATCTGATAACTGTAATGTACAAGGGTTGCCTGGAGAGCCAATATCTTTTTTAAACTGTTGCTGGGAGTTTTTGTTTGCTTTGCTCTCCTGCCCTCTAGTGGTTCACTTTTATTTGTATTACCAAAGTCCACTGACTTCACAGAGCTTCAAAGCACATCTCATGGTTTCCAGGAGCAGAATGAAGATTGTGAGATGTGGTTAAGTGCACCTTGAGTTAAGAGTATTTTGTTAGAATGTAGAAATTAACTAATAGATTATTAGTAAGACTGTTTAGAAACAGAGGGTGACGCAACAGTAATGGGATGTGATACGCAGGTGGGTGGAGGAGAACAACAAAGACAATGTGATTGTTGCCTCCAGTTGTTTGTATCAAGTTTGTATTGCATTCTCAAGTATCAAGTCTTTAGTTTGAAATTTTTCACATATTGTACACACTACATTAAGGGCCTAAATGTGTTTGGATTCCAGTGCATATATGTGTGGAGGTCACTGAAGATGAAGGTGACATACCAACTAAATAGTCACTTAAATCCCAGTTTTGAGAGTTGATGTACAGGTTTCATTGAGAAAACCTGAGGTCAAAACTCCTAACAGGTTTTGTTATGCTTTATTGTTATTAACCAAGTATGCAAGCATACAAATAATGTGTTGGCATTTGCCCCCCCAAACGCAACATAGAAGAATAAAGAATAAAGATAGAACAAAAGTAAGGTAATAATCAATAATGAAATAAACAAAATAGTATTAAAATCAAGTTTTAAAAATTAAAATAATGCTATATACACCAGCAATAAGCAAAAAGGAAAAAAAAAAAAAACAGGAGCAAAACTCCATGGCTGCCATCCGCGGCCATTAAAGGACAGTTCACAATTTTTCAAGCCTGTCTTAAACGTAGACTGACATGCTAATGTGTACATTGAAACTTTTTTCTTGCTGTAATCATTCTACCTATTCATAGTGGATATTAAAAGATCACTTTGTGGGGTTCCTACTGTAGTTTTCTGCCATCTACTGCTACACACACCAGTCCAGTAGGTGGCGGTAGTGCACCTACACAGTGGTTTACCAACCGCCAACAAATCCAAAGATGAAGAAGAAGCGGACGCGAGGAAGTCAGGAAGTAGGTTTGTACTGTACCGGGTACAGCGGAACTGATAATATCCGCTGTTCATAACGCCTGTTTTAACGTTAACCAGCTATTACTATCGTGTACAGAATGGCTAAAAATACAGTCTCCGATCGGTTTAGGAAAGTAGACGTAGATGAATACGACGAGAACAAGTTTGTGGACGAGGAAGACGGAGGAGAGAACCAGTGTGGACCCGACGAATCAGAAGTGGACGCTCTGCTCAGACAATATCCTTTCGTTTCTCTTTATATTCTACATTAATGCACCTCTGCATACATTAATGCTCCTCTGCAGGCAGGGGCGCGAACCTGCCCGTAACACCGGTATGTCAGTCACGGCTGGTTTCCACTGTCTGTACTGTTGTTATGTAGCTGGAAGCTAAAGAAGGCCGACATACTGACTCTCAGCTTCGCATTATCATTTGAAATATTCAAAATATATCTATATTAAACTGCAGTCTTTTAAAGTTGGACATGGCTGACATTTGTTTGGAAAAATGTGTTCGGTTTGCTGTCAGAGATGTGTTTCCGGGTGTCAGTCAGCAGGAGGGTGTGGTCGCGTCAGCTATTTGCAGTGAAATAAGTTGATACGAAGTGTTTAAACACGCGTCTTTACTCCTTAGTGTTGTGTCTCTTCTCATAGTGTTCATTAGTTTGCTTTGTTTGCTATCCAATGCTGTTAACTTTACTAGGGTTAATGGATAATTAGCCCCAGTGGTGGAAATAGCTAAATGCATTTATTCTAGAGAGCTATTTGTACCACAACAATTCAGAGAGAAATATTGTACTTTTACTCCACCACTACTATTTGACAGCTGCAGTAACTAGTTACTTTGTTGGTTAGGATTTGACTTTGTATTACAAATCATATGACAAGCTTATAAAATATAATGCTCTGTCATACATTAAAGGACAGGTTCACAATTTTTCAAGTCTGTCTTAAACCAATAGTCAGGTGAACATTGAAATAGGTTTTCTTGCTGTAATCATTCCTCCTGTTCATACTGACCATTAGAAGATCCCTTCATAATGTACTTACAATGTAAGTGTATGGCTCTCCACTTCATCCTCCAGCACCTGGACTCTGCAGGAGCCTACACCAGGATCCTATTTGTGGATTTCAGCTCCGCCTTTAACACAATCATCCCGGCCCTGCTGCAGGACAAGCTCTCCCAGCTGCACATGCTTGACTCCACCTACAGGTGGATCACCAACTTCTTGTCTGACGCAGCACGTAAAGCTGGGGAAACACATCTCTGACTCTGGGCCATCAGCACCAGTTCCCCTCAAGGCTGCGTCCTTTCTCCACTTCTCTTCTCCCTGTACACCAACAGCTGCACCTCCAGTCACCAATCTGTTGAGCTCCTGAAGTTTGCAGACAAAAACAACTTGGAGCTCAATGCTCTAAAGACAGTGGAGATGGTTGTGGACTTCAGAATGCATTTTTGCACTAAATGACTGTGTGAACACACTGTGGATTTTGGCCTCCATCACTTACATTGAAAGCACATTTGAAGGGGATCTTTTAATAGCCAGTATGAACAGGAGGAATGATTACAGCAGGAAAACCTCTTTTACTGTTCATATGGACACCTGACTGTTGTTTTAAGACACACTTGAAAAATTGTGAACCCGTCCTTTAAACTAGCCAAAAGTACCATTATATAAAGCTATATTTAAATTCTGCTTATATTTTAATGCAGCAATAATAATGATCTAATATGTCTCTGTGAAAGGGGTCACTGCATAAAAAGTCATGAAAAAATGTTTCTGCCTCAACCTCTTTAAAATCAATAAATAAGAGCACATTAATCCTTATTAGTGTGTATTTAAAAGGGGAAGAAGCAGCAACTGTTCCCATGACTTTGAGGCAAAGCGACAGATGCTTCTTTCCGTGGCAGCAGTGTACTGTGTGTGTGTGTTAATTTGACAAAAGAAATGCGTGTGTATTTATATCCTGTGTACGTGTGTTGTACTTGACTGTTGCTTTGCAAGGGGAACATGAATGCAGCTCTCCAAGCTGTGCTGAAGAACCCTCCAATCAACTCCAAGAACCAGAATGTCAAGGTATCAGTATTTGTTAAGTTACATCAACACTGACATTTTCACAGGGTGTGTGCAGATACAAACAGTCTTAAAAGACTGGGCCATTATAATGTCTGAAAGACAGTTGAATCATGTGTCTGAACCATAAATGTGGGTCCAAACTTGTACATCATGTGTACTGGTTACTAATTTAAGCTATATGCAAATGGTTTACACCATTCACCAACTTTTAGTAAAGCATGAATTAGAATATAGTGTTTTATTGCCAGTATTTTTGACTGCATGTACTAAAGAACCCAGTGTCTGCCTACGGACTGTAAAAACAGGTGTAATTTAATACTGTAAATAAAGTCAGGTTTTCCCTGGTGTAGGAAAAGCTAAGACATTCACCTGCATATTCCATAATATTGCATATCCCCCTTGTGTGTGTGTTTGTGTGTGTGTGTGTAGGAGCGAGCAGAGATGCTGGTGGTCAAAGTGCTGAGCAGTTTTAAGAGCAGTGACATTGAGAAAGCTGTGGGCTCACTGGACAAAGCTGGAGTGGACCTGCTGATGAAGTACATTTACAGAGGCTTCGAGAAACCCTCCGACAACAGCAGTGCCATGCTGCTGCAGTGGCATGAAAAGGTGTGTAGCTGGTATTATTCAGAAATAAACTAATAATGCAAATTCCAACTTAACATTCGGTCCTCCAGGTGACACAAAATACAGATTTTTGTTCAAACTGAAGCAGTGTTGTAACAGTTTAAGACATAGTTTTATTTGGTTAAATTACCACACAGTAACAGATCTGTTTAGTTGTACACACCATACATGACTGTGTGGAGCAGTTTTATTCTCAGGTGTTTTAACTGTTCTGGTCAACAAAGTAACGGCCTTGTGTTCTCCAGAACCTGGGTCTTCTGGTCATAGTTGTGGCCATGATCATCATTTTACTCACCAGTAAAATGCCTAAATTATGCCAGTATAATTGCCTAAAATAATCTGGTAATTGCCTAAATTTGCCAAATCAACTTCACAGACTGGAGTTGATTTGGAGACCCCTGTGGTTGGTTACTGGTGGTGAAATGAGGTGTGGTTTAATACTACAGCCAACACTCCTTTAGCAGCTACTTTGTCAGAAATACAACAGAAGAGCAGCTGGAGTATGTGTTTACAGAGCAAACAAACAAACTTGCATTGTTGTAATGCAGAAGTTAATAATAATTGCTGACACAATCTGATGTCGTGCTGCACACTGTGATAGTAGTTTTCTATACAACAGCAGGACACAGTAAGCTGGTTAGCTTGTTGAGGAGCTGGAGGTGAGCAGCCTGCTGACAGCTCACTGTGGCTGCTCCTTTATCTGCTTGCAATAATTCAAACTGATCCACTGTCAAAAATTGCTGAAGATGACACATCTCTGATAACCGATTGTGGTCATCACTAAACTCTGTGACAAACCTGTTTCCTGTTTCCAGTTTAATATGAAGCGGATACTACTGAGATCAGATTGTGCTGGATTACATGCATGTATTGATTTCTTGTTAATCCCTCATGTTTAGGGAGGCAATCTGAATCCAGTGTGGGAATGGCAGACTCCACCACTGCCAGTAAAAACTACAATATAATTGCTGAATGTAAATACATTGAATGGCTATTGCAGAAAATGCAGACAATAAATAGTATCAAAAATGGGATTTGAACTTCAGGATTATAACTTTAAATGTTCAGTGGAATCATCTGTTGCTTTGTAAAACTGTGCACACGCAACTACAGTAAGAACAGTGGGTCAAAGCTGAACAAGGAACTTTTTCTAATCTAATGACAATCTTTGGAAGCAATAAAAATGTCATGTTATCAATCAAACATATGACATTTGCACTAAAATAAAATTTGCAATAAAACTAGTCAATGAAATAGATATTATCATGGTGTAAGTTAATGTTTGGCTGAACTGCTGGAGGTTTTAGACATAACAGACTTGAGGTTCTTCTGCTACACTGACGGTTAGCGTTCTTGACTTAATGTGTCAGCTTGATGAACATCAATTTTTTTTTCTTCTCTTTCTTGTCACAAATCTGTCCTTCTTGGCTCTACACACTCCCCCACCCCACACTTTACAAACTACCCAGTTACATAATACAGTAAACTGGACTTGTTTAGAACCTGTCTTATGTTGATGTTTGCAGTGCTCAGTGTGTTGTGGAGTCCCTGCAGCTTCAGATTTCAGCTGTTGAACTTGCACAAGTACATATACTTTTTCTGGCAGATTAGATCTCTGCTCAGGTACACACTGGGAATGATGTGTGCGTGTGTGTGTGTGTGTGTGTGTGTGTGTGTGTGTCCTCAGGCTCTGGCGGTAGGAGGAGTGGGCTCTATAGTCAGAGTCCTAACTGCCAGGAAGACCGTCTGATCCTCTGAGACCTCACAGAAACCAACTGCAAACAGACGTTAGTCAACAATCTGCCCACACACACCGGAGCTGATTACAGGGACGTGTTTCTCCTTTTCTGGTTTTGGACATGATTCCTGTTTATTTTTCTACTGGAGCTGAGTGTCTTCCTGCTGTTATTTCCTCTTTTTTTTCTTCTTGTTGAGTTCACTTTTCACATCTCTGGGATTTAGGAGTGCTGTCAGGCAGGCAGGGAGGTGCTGGCACCTCAAACCCCGTCTGTGTTGGCCAGCCACACAGAGAGAACCGACACATTTCAGATGCTTCACTCAGACAGACACATTCTCTCCAGAATAGCTCCACGCTTCTTTCAAACAGCTTCACGGCTGCTCTGATGCCTCAGCCGGCTCACTCCAGCATCTCCCCCCTCCTCCTCTTTGGTTCTTTGCTCCCTCTTCTTCCTCCTCTCTGAAGCTTCTGACTCATCCAAGTTGAGGAAATGGAAAAGATTGCTCTTGGATGGATTGTCATAGACTGGTGACCTGTCCAGGGTGTTTCCCTGCCTTTTGCCCAGTGCGTGCTGGGATAGGATATATTTTTGCCCAAATAATTATAATTTTCTGAACATCTTTGTTCATTGAGTGTTTTTTTTTCTACTTTCACCAGTACCACTCATGTTTTTTCTTTTTATATCTGCAATAAAAGACTAAAAGCTAAACCTGAAATTGACTGTTTTGCTTCTTTTAAAAATGCAGGGCTCAATAAGCTAAGCAAACCATATTTACCTTTTCAGTTTAGCTTTTGTCAAGTATTCACTAAATACTGTCAGAAAATGTTGCCTATGTTATGCCAGAGCTACAGTACTGTGCAAAGGTTTTAGGCCCTAAAAGTAAAGTGAGGATACTTTTCCCTTACAGTTTTTCAGGTATTTGGCAGGTCAGTTGTTCCTGCATCTTGGAGAAGTTGCCACAGTTCTGTGGATTTCAGCGTCTCAGCTGCTTCTGTCTCTTCATGTAATCCCAGACTGACTCCATGATGTTGAGATCAGGACTCTGTGGGCCAAATCATCTGTTGCAGGAGTCCTTGTTCTTCTTGTTGATGGAGATCATTCCATTGACTCTGGCTGGATGTTTGGGGTGGTTGTCATGCTGCAATAAATACATTTGGGATGATCAGAAGCCTCCATTAGACATGTTGCATTATGGATAAGAATCTAAACATCTAAAGTGCCTAAAGCCTTTGCACAGTGCTGTACCAGAAACACACATTTGAGAAAACAGGTTCACACTTCAGATTATGTCCATATTAGCCAGTCTATATTAGTCTATATTAGTCATTGCATCATTTTCTATTAAATGGTGAATCTGTGAGGGCCAGGCCAAAAAACATACTTCTATTAATGCACATCTTAAAGTCTCTTTAATAGCTTCAGATATGGGTGTGTTACACTTTCTTCTTCAGAACCATTTGACAGTGAATGAAATATTTGATATATTTTGTGAATAACTCCATCGAAGATACATTCTAAATATGTAGAATGTAGCTCACCTAGAATTTTTTTTTATTTATTTAAATACATTTTCTGAATTCTGAGAGTGTCAGCTATGAAAGCTAATATTAGAAGAGTAACACAACTGAATGAAATCTGTGAAGTTTGCAGTGAAACTGGCAGCAACAATGTGCTTTCAACATCCTCATTCAATAAATAACTGCTGGAAATTAACATTTAAATTGTGCTGTTTTACTCAAGTCAAACCACACCACTGACCTCTCTCCTTTGGTGGAGGTGGAGAGTGAACACCCGTGAATGAGAGTGAATGTGAATAGTTTGCTAAAGCACCAAAACCAATAAATAACAGGTAACTGTTCAGTGAACCCTTCACACATAAGTTTGTTTGAAAGCCTCACAAACAGTGGAGGGGATACTGACAGTAGACTGATACAGGAACAAACAGTCTGGCATTTAGAGTATAATATGGTGCCTAGATCAGGTATCAGATGGATGTGACCAATCCACATTAAATACAGTTTCATTAAATCACTGTTTCTGCTATCAGGCACATTCATTGCCCCAGCTCAGTGTTTAGTGCAGCAGTGATCCCTGGTTACTTCTCCAGGACTGCTCCAGGTTACAGTCTGCTACAGAGTTTTTATAAACTCAACCAAAGAGCCCAAACCACGATGTTCCCACAGCTGTCCATGCTCTAAACAGAGAACTAATCGACACAGTGCAGCTTTATAAATACTTTGGTTAGACAGCTGATTGTCCTACAAAACTCATGTTGAACATCTCGCTCGTAAACTAAAACTTCTAATTGGATTCAGTACTGAAACAGAGCTTGTTCCTCTTCTCAAAGCAGAAAACACATTATACAATCTACCATACTGTCCACATTGGATTATGGAAATATGCTGTATGCTCACGCTGCTGCCACCACCCTTAAGTCTTTGGATGCTATCTACCACAGTGCCATTTGATTCATTATAGCAGACAGCTGTCACACTCACCACTGTGAGTTATATGAAAAGGTCAGAGGTCATCACCAGCAGACCTGTGTCTATATTTATAAGGCCTTACTATCTACGTTGCTGGAATGAACTGTAACACAGCTTAAAATTAGAGACACTTGTTCCTCTGAGAGACTTTAAAGTTTTACTTGCTGCTAATCTTCATAATGTTTGTGATTGTTTTAAGTAGTCGGTCTGTGAGTGTGTATGATGATTGTTTTGTGATTGTGATCCTGTGTATATGTAACCTGTTCTCAGGTCTCTCTTGCAAAAGAGATCTTGAGATCTTGAGATTTCTTACATAAGTAAAGCTTCATAATATAATTACCTTACATAAAAATGAATGCAGTATACACATTTCAAATTTAGGAAAATGAGAGTGCTGTTATTAGGTCAGGAGAGAAAAAGTTAGATCATTGCATCCATATAAAACTCATAATTTAAGCCAATTCTAATTACAATTATTATATTAAAAATCAGTGTTATAACTGATCTTTAATCAAGAGCAACAGGCATCACTGTGAAGAGATTGTTTTGTTATGTACTTAAATGATTTCCTTCTAGGTTTTTTTCACTATCACATATTAAGTGTTAAGACACACACACACACACACTCTGTAGCTGTGGTGTTCTCATCTTTGTGCTCTTTGCTGTGGTTTTTGACTGCAATGCTGGAAAGAAGAATCCAAGTCTGAACTCAGAGTTTCTGCAGAAGTTAAATTTATGACTTTTTAAGCCATTTTTAATACCACATAAATGCAATTTAATACCTTTCTTATTATCATAATGACTTAAGTATGGAAGTATGATGGTTAATGAAGGGACAATATGGCCTAAAATTATTTAGCATTATATTGTTACAAAACTCCTGATGATATAATTAATTTAATGAATGTGACCTGGATGTGAATAAGCAGAACATGGATAGATGGATTAACCAATTTAAAAAATGATTCATTCATTCAGGTTCACGCTTGTTCAAAGTGAGTGGATGAGCTTCCTCACTACTGTAGCTACAGTAGTGACAGTGTTTGTTACAGGTCTGACGGTGCTTCCTGCAGCACAATCCACTGTCCAAACAGTCCACTTATAAAGTCTCCTGACAGCCTGCAATCACAAAAACATTTTATAACTAACATTACTGCCTAAGATTTTCATACATTATTTTTTTCAATACTGCAGATGCATACTGCAGTCAATGTTAAACTGATAATAGGAAACACATTTTTTAAAGATACACATTTATAACATTTCCTGGAAGAATTATTGGGAACACACCTTTTTAAAGTCAGTATTTAACAACCTCCTGAACCAGTGGAACTGTGGAAAAAAGCAGTTTTTATCCGCATGGAAAATCTCTTTACCAACTGTTATACAATTTCAGTTTTATATGGAGAGGAAGAACTGAGATACACACTGTTTAAACACAGCTGAAGTACAGATCTTAACAATCAGATGCCAAGTGGTAATGGAGTCAACAAAGACGCTGTAAACTGTAAACTCATTTCAGTGATTTGTAAATGAGTGAGAACACAACCAGCAGCACTCTGTGTTCCGTGTTTAACACACAGATTCAGGTTTATTGTCCAAACAGAAAGATGCAGTATACATTTTCCACACACACAGACAGCTAATCAGGCAGACAGGTACCAAATGAGACAGGAGTGTAGCTGTTTTCACTGATTTTCAGGTGAGGGATCGGGAAAACAAGAGGAAAGCTACCCAGTACTCAAGTCACAGAGTCAACTGGTGTGAATTATGAAGTTTCTCTTACTTACATGTTTTTATTGCAGATCTTAAATTGGTTCTTTTTTCTGAAATGGTTTTCTACATTTGGACCCAGAATGTGACTTGAGACTGACTTGGGTTTAAGCAGTTGATTTGGTCACACCAAGTTTGTGAAGTTTGTGGGGCAGCTTCACTGGCAATAAACTGATCAAAAGGCTAAATGGAATTTGGCACGTTAACAGGCAGGTATGAACCAGAACTGAACCTAATCTGGTTTACACAACTCAACAGAAATGGACTGTCAAGACTTCACTCTTGACCAAACTTAACTCAAGGTCCACTTACTTTTTTTTTTTTTTACTAGCAACAGTTGAGGGAACTTGCAGTTGCATGCTCAGAAAAAAAGCATGGACATTGAGTTCAAATGATTTTGTCAGTTTCTAGGTTTAGGAAACAGTGATACATTTTCACAAAGACCAACTGAGTTGTCCTAAACTGAACATAGTGAAGTTGTAAAATGGGCTGCATTCTCTTTTAATGTAGTGAAATATTTATCAAGGAATGTCACAATATTGTGCTCTGATGATGTGAAACTCTTTTCATTACCACTGTAGGTTTTATGACTCAGCATCACATCAGAAACGCACTGCAAAATATCAAACGTGTGACGTGTGTCTGACAAAAAAAGGAAAAGGTTTCAATAAAATGCTGCTTCTAACTTAAAATACTCCTCAACATCCAAGTATGTAACAGCAGTGAAAACAAAACCATGAGCCCAGACCGGCTTTACTGAATGTCTTTACACCTGACTTGGGCTTAGATGATGACGCTCATCATCTTATTCATCCAGTCACATAATTAGTGTATCTGCCCCCTGGTGGCTGTTAGCAGCAGCAGCCTGATACATTCTGACCACATTTGACAACATTAGCTTGTGTCCTGTTTGCTAGAACAGTTTGAAGCTCCCTACAGTTATGAGCAAACTTTACATTTCTCTGGCATGGGGAAAGAAAAAAAAGCCTTGTGTGTTAAAAAGAGCTACATCGTCACGTGACGATGTATCAAATCAGGTGGAGAATAAAATAAAGTAGTAAAATGTATTAAATGAAGACACTTGTTGAAGTGATGACAAGCATCCTCCAGAGACTGACAATCCCCTTCAGTGGTAACTGAACAGCAGGTTTGTAGAGATAATAGAGGAGATGGTGAATACTGTAATGGTCTGACTGTCTGTGCTGCTGCAGAAATACCCTCCCACCCCCCCTCCAATCACACACACTCCTTCCTCCCCATGTTAAAAAAGACATTTATAAAAGGACGAGCCATAGAGAGCAGCCACAGATATTAGAGGACAGTTCGTTCCTACGAGGTAACAGATCAAGACAACAGCTGTTGGATTCTCTGTCACAACTCAGGGTTTCCACAGTGAGTCTGAGGCCACAGCAACACAAACCCTGCTGATGGTGCAGCTGGATTGTTATGCGTTCACACTGGTAGCATCACGGTCAGAGTCACCAGAGCTCCATTCATTTGGTGCTCTCCATTGTTCACACACTGCAGCCATTCAAACCTTCACAGTTCCCTACAAGTTTTATTTGAAAGACTACAGACATCAAAAAAAAAGCTCAAAGAACACTTGACACATTACCAAAAAAAAAAAAAAAAAACTTGCTCCAATCCATGTAGCTTCATGTTACTGTATAGAAAGAACTGCCCACTGCTCGTCAAAGTTTCTCAGTGTGAACGCACATTTTATCAATCAGTATTCAAAGCCCTTATACACTGTGTGATACCAGCAAGTCACTAATTAAATCCTGGTCCCAATCTGTGTTCTGACTGTGTGATGTCACTTTTGAGGCCTGTCACAGTGTGCAATGAATGTCTCATGAATGGATGCAGGTAGAAAAAAAATGTCATCAGCTTGTACTGTCCAACTATGCTGCTCCTTTTGAAAATACAGCAAAAAACATAGTCATAAGGCTGGGACTGTTTTTTAATGTTACAAAATGGCACTTCACATCGATCACCAGAAGAAATAATTACATTTTATGAAAGATATTATTATTAAGCTTGAGGGAAATCTAACAGTAGCACTACACCACACAGCAAAAACAACAAATTTAATGAGGGAGGTGACTGTTTCAACAGTCATATAGTAACTACAGTGATGATGATATGAGATGTGTCCGTTAGATTCAGCTCAGCTGGGGACTGACTGATCGATCACATTGTACATTCACTTCACAGCAATTAATCAGAGCAGCTTGTCACAATGTGGGGAAAAGAAACCTCATGAAATTGTTGGGGAAAGAGAAGGACCAAATACTTCATCATATTTCTCTCTGAGCAAATCTCACAGTGTAAAGGGGCCTTTGCTGAAGGAAAATACAATATAATACTTTTTTTTTTTTTTTTTTAAACTTGGAGAGCAGCGTCGTGTTAATTCAGACTGACATGAATAAACCCTGGTTTTCAGAGCTGGAGAGAATCTACAACCACTGCTAGCAGTCCATTAACTCTTAGTTGTACCTGCTGGCTGCTGTACTGATCTGCTACCTTCTACAGAGAGAAAGATAGAAAGAGACACAGAGAAAGATACAGAGAATATAAAACAAAGTTTTCTTTTTACAAGAGTCCTTTTGGGGGTTCTACCAACTCCCCTCATCTCCTTCAGACACACTTCACCCCTCCTCCTCCTTGTCTGTGTGTAACAAGTGTAGCCAAGTCCAACTGTGTACTTCCTACTGGTGTGTGTGTGTGTGTGTGTGTGTGTGTATGTGTATGTTGAATGTGTATGTGTGTCTATTTGTGTTCTTTAGTAGGGGCAAAGTAGAGCTCCATGGGTTTGTTGACCTTCCAGTACTTTTCGCTGACCAGCTCCAGGGAGAAAGAACCGTTCAAAACCTGTGAACAGAGTTGAACAGTTGAAACTGGGCTTCACTACATTTGAATCACATCAATCCAATGCAGTTCATGTGCAGAAAACATCTGCTGCATTCTACTGCTTCTCAGTTGAAAAAAAATGTGATTTGATTTTCCCCAACATCCAGAAAGAGAGATCAGTGTTTTACTTTTGCTGTGTGGAATATGCTTTTAAATTTCATGAGTTTATGAGCAACTGAAACCCAGTTTTTGAACACTGCCCCTTCACATAAAAAATGCACTCCAACTACTACTACTACTACTACTGTTACTTATGTGACTACAGTTATATGAACTCTGGGTGAGGAAGAATCAGAAAGATTGAAATAGAAATCTGTACCACTGAGTGTTTATTTCTGGGTTTCTACTACAGGGTTTCTGCAGGTTTCACCAAGGTTAATTTAAGACCTTATTAATAAATTCATTTAAAAATTGAATTGTATACCTCTTTCACAGTCATACTAGCCAGAGTATAAAAGAATAATGGAAAACAAGAAGGGATGATATGGCCTAGAATTATTTATCATTACATCACTTTTTTTCCAGGACTTCCAAGCAGTATATAACAATAATTCAAGATGATATAATTGATTTAATTAATGTGACCTGGAACTGGATAAGCAGGAGAACATGGATAGATGAATTAACCAATGAAAAAAATTATAAATTCATTACAAATTTGACACTTGTCCATTGTGAGTGGATGAGCTAGCTACTGTAGCTAGCAGTAGTGACTGTTTGTTGTAGGTCTGATCGTGCTGACTGAAACTCCACAAACAATAATTGAATTTAGGACTTTTTAAATGTGTTAAGGCCTTTTTTGAGGAAACTGAATTCAATTCTTTTTAATACTTTTCAAGAACTGCAGATACCCTGTTATATGTCTTGATGGGGGAGTATTGCATAGATCTAGGTTAACATCACCTTGTTCAGATTTTTTGGTCTAAAGGACAGTTACTCCATTTTCTCTGGAAACAGGCAAATAACTGTTGTTGAATTCTGTTCAATTGACTGAAGATATAATTACTAAATGAAAAGTCTCTGTCTCTAATAAAGGATGTGGAAGCTCCTTGTTGACCACCCCAAATCAGGTTTTTCAAAGATGTAAATTTGTCTAAAGGTAGTGTGTATGTATGTATGTGTGTGTGCGTA
This sequence comes from Scomberomorus guttatus, assembly GCA_038419695.1. Classification (NCBI taxonomy): domain Eukaryota; kingdom Metazoa; phylum Chordata; class Actinopteri; order Scombriformes; family Scombridae; genus Scomberomorus; species Scomberomorus guttatus. The sequence goes on from CM076457.1 coordinate 4,559,944, forward strand.
CTCACAGTGAACTGGTTTCCAGCAGTAGGTATGTAGATGGTGTACTGTTTCTCTGAAGCTGCCTCCACATTAACAGGACTAGCCTCAGCATTTCTTCTCAGCTCCTCCAGAGCCAGTCGGACAGCCAGATATTTAGACAGGTGATCCACTGTGGCGTTACCGGACGTCTTAATGTAGCGAGGGACAAACTCCACACTGCAGTGACACACACAGACAGATAGACACAAACACACGTGTGTAAATAACCACACTTGATAAATACACAGTACATAAATAGATGTGGCTAAGTGCTCATGGCTAATTTCATCTCTATCTTCTACAAGGCAGTAAAGATGTTTCACTTCATGTGCTTTAATTTCCCTTCAGGGACCATTTTAAGATTGGTCACCTCTGCTTAATATTTCCAGGAATGATATGAGCCTTAAATCATGTGTGTAACATACCTGTTGTGACCGTCATCCTTCTCCATCAGGGTGGGATGTGGCCGAAACACCAGTTCTATTTCGCTGGCACCGCCATCAATCACAGAGTCCCCGCCCCCGTTCTCAGCAGCATTGTCCATATCCAGACCACTGTCATCACTCGTCTTGGTGCGCTTGATACTTGGACCTGCCTCCTGGAGGAATATGTTCAACTACATACGTTAGTATTTATACAGAGACAACACACACCTGGAGGCAGGGCAGATTTTCAGAATCTCAGTTTACAGTTGTCAAGTGTGTGTTTACATGTGTGTTGCTTCTGAATGTCATCATTACACCACTTAACTGGAATCCAGATTGCAACTGTTGCACACTAAATATTTAAATGGTCAGACCAGAATGACAGAACAGTATTTATAAAGTTTGACACTTGTTTTGCTTGTTTTTATGTATTTTGAGTATATAAATATGTACAAGAGTGCTTTGACGTCAAAGTAGCTGATAAACAAAATGCACACATGCCATCAGATGATATAATGTCTTTTACATCATAAGTGACCTGATTGCTGTGGACAGAAGCGTTGCTACAGTGGGAGGAGTCTCCGTTGTCTTCAGCTCCGCTGCCGTTCTCCACTGTGTGTCTTTTACCACGCTGCAGTCTGACAGAAACAAACACAGTTATTAGAACAGTCTGAGTTCTATGTGTGTGTCTGTATTATGTTATATGTGTGTGTGTGTGTTTACCTGGTCATAGCCTGTATCTTCAGCCCCTCCTCTATGCTGTGGGACAGGGCTTGCTGGTTGTTGTGTTTGCTAATGCGGGCCAACACTCTCTCCTGGTGGGCTTCGTACTCGTCACGGCTGGGATAAATCTTACCTGACAGGAAATAAATGAAACCAATACTAAATTACAGAATTTTGGCTTACTGAAATTTTAACAATATCCAATTCCTCCCATCTTTTTCAGCTGACTCCTTGAACCTTACTGAGGTGTAACGCCTTAATTCCACCAGGCACGGCTGCGTCGCGTTCCGACCACGACGCAGTTTTGTTCCGTCCTCTGCACAGTGTCATACCCCACAGAGAGTGTTTCAGAAGCGGAGCGCTGCCTGTAACTTGCGAGGCAGCTGGAGATCAAGTGAGAAATGCGAGATCACGCGATAATCTGTGTAACAACCATAGATGTATAAAGAGAACAACGAACAAATAAAAGTTTACTTTGCCTATCTGACGTTGACTTCCTGTTAATTTGGTCATTTTTCCTCGATTTTTGTGCTTCTACCATGTCCTATAAAATCCTGTGATTTTCCACTTCCAAGATGAACCTCTCATCGTCCTTGGTGACAAATATCCTCTGACCGGTTGACTTCTGGCCTGGTGCCACTAGTTTTGACATAATGTTGATGTAGTGATATGATATACAATCAGGAGTCTGCACAGGGTGTTTTATTTTGAAAATTGACCGGATGCTCTATGCCGTTCCTGTGCCTGACTTCCTGCCCGACTCAATCTGCTCTGTGCAGTTTGATGCCGCTTCCGCCAGAAATAGACTAGGCGCGCATTTTTAGCGGAGTGGAGAGCCACTTCTGGGACACTTCTGAAACACACTGCGACACGTCTGGTGGGATCACAAACATTGATCAGTGGCCACAATCAGCTAAGCCAGCCGCGTCGAAGCCAGAACATGACACAGACACACCCGGTGGAATCAAGCCATAAGGCACACACTTACTAATCAGAGCATCAAAATTAGGGTCTGGACGCAGCGACCTCTTGGACACCAGCTTCTTACGACAGGTAGGACACTCTTTGTTACTGAAAAGACAGATCAACGCGTTCATCAATATCACAGACTAAACTGAATGTGCCAATGTAACAATACAGACTACTATTACTGAAGAAACACTTACATTTTCATTTCAGTCTGTGATGTTTAAATCCAACAATACAGTTAAGTGGAGCCTCTAAAAAACTGAATGCTTTGACAGACAATGCATACTTGATCTACACAAACCTTTTCTTTCTTCTTCAGCACCCTTTTAGGGAGTTCTGGTCAAAACAATACTAAAACAAACATCACTGTTTACAGGAATAAGATAATGACTGACTAATCCACAAGTGTTTCTCTAAGCTAACATCGTTGTTGATGACATACAGTGTAATAATATGTCATTTTCTATGATTTAATGGTTGATGACAGCAACTAACGCAGAGCCAGTACTTGCAGAGCAGGACTGAATAGCTGACTCCAACAGTAGCATTGTGAGGGACAGAATACAAGATTCAAACATTAATCCTGTGTTCAAATATGTCATTTTTTTCACATGTTCTACACTCAGCTCCCGTCTTTGAGTGAATGGGGGTACAGGGTGAGATGGTGACATGATTTCTCTTAATCTCTCTGATGATGTGTTGAAATAACGGGCATCATGCAACAACAACTCCTCTGAACAGATTTGTTCTGGAACTTATGAGTGTTTTAAGAGAATTTGTGGCATTAGCCAATTTTCTCATCTCAGGCACGAATAAAATTCTAGACCTGTCGTACGAATCATGAACAGACAGTCTGTCTTTCTCCACAGGGCAAACAACACTCATATGACATGAAATCATAATGCCTTAATCTGAATAAATGTAGTTTAAATATGATACTGGAATTAACCAAAATAAAATATTGTTTTCATATTTTCTAATAGTTTCAGCTCCTCTAACACCGATAAATGTGTCTGCTGATTTCTGACAGCAGGACTTGAAGCTCCACAGTGTAACTTGCCCACAACATGTCTCCCTATATGGCATTTTTATGGGTTTGATATTCACCTCCTCATGAACAGGTGACATATATCAGGCTGACACGATTTACAACAAATTTGTCCAGTTAAGAGAGTTTGGTGAATCCGACTTGGAACACACATACAAAAAAAGTCTGAGATTTAGGAGAAGAATACGAAAATGTTCTTGCATGATGCCCACTGTCTGACACGCTCCCTTCCCTCATAGGTCACCACTGATCATTAACTGCAGCTCTGACATTTGTGTTCTCACCCCATGGTGAGATAATGTTGACACCAGTAAAAAGGAGACTCTCCTGGTTTGTACTACATGTTTAAAAACTCACCCAGATCTCAAAGCTGTGATGATACAATCAGCGCAGAAGCGATGCAGACATTCTTTGGTTGTCATTGTGTTCTTCAACATGTCCAGACAAATAGGACACATCAGTTCACTGTGCAAGGACCTGGGCGAAACTGCAATCTCCAGTCCATCTGTTATAGCCTCCTGTGCCAGTACGAAACAGAGGGAGATGTAGATTAGCACACACAGAGATAAATCTACAGTTTCTGAGGAGTGGTGCACAGCTGATGCAGAAACAGCTCACAGGTCTGATTCATGTTTTTAGGTCCTAAAAATCTCATAACCACAGTAATTGAGTCATCATTTTGGATATTGCACATCTCAATGTTCTATTTTCAGGAGCATGGGGGAGCTCCACATCCTCCTACCTTTGTTACAGGGATAATTATACCACCAACTGATATCAAGTATATCATGTACAGTAGGTGTTCAATTTTTGATATATTCCTCTGAGAAAGGTGGCCACACCATGACCACTACATCTCACTTTGCAAAAAGTCTTAAACTTGATGATAGCATTGATAAAAGCAAAACCATTAGGTAAGACACTTATGTGAATGAATTGATATGGTATGAATCATTACCTGTGGAGTTCTCTGTAGCTCGTACAGGCTCAGCTCCCAGGTCTTACTGAGGGGCTGAACCCCGTTGGTCTGAACTGTCTGGGTCATCACTGCAAAACTGATACACAAAAACAAAAATGAGATTTTCTTGGAAATCTAGGGTGTAATGGTGACCTCTGGTGATTATTACTAGTGTGAATTTTTGGGGGCGCTGGCTTGGCCATCGAGAGAAATTGTGGTTCAGTGTCTTGTTCGAGTACACTGTGACATGTGGACAGGAAGGATGGAACCACCAACCCTGCAATTAAAGAACAACCTGCTCTACTTCCTGAGCTCAGCCACCCCTTAATAATTTCATTCAATTGTGTGAACTTGGTAATTCATTTTAAAAGATTCATAATTTTTTAAGCTATCTTTTAAACAGCCAGGTGCCCATATGAATATGAACATGAAACAGGTTTCGCTTGCTGGAATCATTCCTCCAGTTCATACTTACCATTAAAAGAGTCTTCCTAATGTCCTTTCAATGGGACAAAAGCCACAGTCCTCGTTTAGTGTGTTTATCAGAAGCTTACATGAAGGTTCGGTGGTCCAAATGAGTCAAATCAAGTGGATATCTTCAAAAGTTACACTCTTTTTAGTACAAAATTCCCTCTTTGTTTTTGTCTGGACATCATTTCCCTGTTGAGCTACAGTGGATGGATACTAAGATATCCACAGTATGAACAGGAGGAATAATTACAGCAAGCAAAACTTGTTTCAATCATCATATGGGCACCTGTCTATTGTTATTGACAATAGTCATGTGAACCCATCCTTTAAGGGCACTGGTTTAATGCAAACTCCCTTGTGGATAATTGCATTGTGCTAATAAACCAAATGTCAACTGTCAATTTTTTTTTACCTCAGTCATCACTTACTTGTGATCATACAGATCTTATTTGCTTTGTCTTTAAAAACAAAAAAACTTAGAAAATTAGATGTCAACTATAGAGAAGTTTGCATAACAAGGTACCAAAAACACAATAAAGAGCACTGGCTGGAGCTGCTGATAGGTCAGAAGGCTTTAAATACTACAAAACGAATTTGTTGCTAAATTTCTGTGTGAAATTACACAGCCACATTCTGGTTATTCACACACTGGCGTATATATTTACCAAAACATGGTTTCTGATAGTTTGAGTTAATGCTTTGTGAGACCAATTTAATGAAATCATGCAATAAATGTTCATGTTTACAAATGAAGTGTGAGAAAAATACAATTTGACAGAGACTTTTCAAATGAACATCTGTTCTGATTTGATTTCCACTACACAAACTATATACTTAAAAGCTGCTTTTCAAATTAACCCCATTAGTTAGAAGCTGCATCTCAAGAACATTTAAGGATTGATCAATCTATATGAAATAATGGTGATTTGTATTTAATAAAATAGAAGTGGCTTTATTTTCATTAAGTTCACACCCAGCTACTACACCACATGCGGACAGTGAAGGCTCAACAAGATTAGAACCTGTGAATGATACCACGGTTCATCATCATGGCTGTTCATTAGCATTTGTGTTCTGTACACGTTCACTACTTCTGTTCCACATTTTCCTTGTTTTTAGGAGTAGGGCTACTTCTCTAACACATTTTAATTAACCTAAATATGAGCCTTACATAGTCTTTAATCATGTTGTTAATAATAATAATAATAATAATAATAATAATAATGCCATGCTTTCATAAACACAATGTGTTTATTAATCTGGAAAAATAAATCACCACCAGAGGAAATGTTCTTGCTGCCACAAACATTTATTATCAGGCTATTTCCTATGTGGCTGGTTTTTCAGAAATGTTTGGGGGTCCTGTTAAATGCATGACAATTGCACTGGATTATGTTCTACATCTATTTTTGATATTTTGTCTGCACCCTGTAGGTTTGGAGTATATGACCTGAATTCTAAAGGTAAAAAAATAGCAAGAAATGGCAAAATTGGAAAGACATCAAAAAACTGAATTTTCATATCATAATTCTACGTTTAAGACATTTTAGGTAATTAAAAAGGTTCTTAACTATTTTACAGCATTGTCCATCTGGCAGTGAAAGCCCTGGCGTGCATTAAGATATTTTTTCCACCTAGGAGTGAATTCCTCTCTCGTCTCTTTCTCAGTGCATCTGAGACCTTTGGGTGGTGCATGGTTTGAAAATATGACAAAATACAGTATCTTCCAGTTAACCAGGGGTAAACCATACTGGGCATCGGGAATAATGAGCTATTTGTGCTGCATTGCAACCTAACAGCCCCCCTAAAAAAGACAAATAGATAAGACAAGAAACCCGAATAACAGATTTTCCCATCTGCTCTCATTGCTGCAGCTGTGTGACCATGCTGCCATACATGTGACAGACAAGAGATGAAACTGAGGGTGGTCCATATTTAACACACTGACTGGTCGATGGCAAGCTGGTATATCTTTACGGATAAGCTTAAAAATGTCAAGAGAAACAAAAACAACAACGGAGATGTGAACCTTGGGGTGTCTTGACCACGACGTGTAACGTTGCATTGTCTATACCGCAATTATCAATTCAAGCCAATAAACAAAACCCAATATATTGTAACAACTGACTCAAATTAGGTACACTATACGGTCGATGGTTTTCATATAGTTTTTTAAACTAGCACAAGACAAGGAGCATAGATTAACATTTGTTTAAGTAAATCTTACTCGTACTAGCAAATCAATTAGTTAATAGACAGCTTTGATGTAAAATCTCTGTGGCTCGACTGATGCTAACTAGCTACCACATCGGCTAACTTAGCTATTATTCGTAACGCTGACATTAGAGGCGAAATAAGCTCAAAATATAGCATGTATGTAGCCGACAGAAGACAACGAATTCACAGGCGTGCGAAACAGTTCCTTCATGACAATTTAAATATCAACGCTACCAGCACAAAAAGCTAATATCTAAAATACTGCGAGGGAGTACTGACTATAATTTGTCGCTGTGACAAGAGGGAAAAACAACAACAGAGACCGAGCCGACGCACCAATCTCCTGAGGTCAGCTGTGTGCTTTTTTACCTTATTCTCAACGTTTTAACAGCTGCAAACTCGTACGTGAACCACCAAAGCTACACAAATACAGACATAAAAGCGAAATATTCCTAGCTTGCTTAAAATATGATTGTTTTCTGTACTTACATTTTCAGTTGTGCATACGAGCCGATCCAGCCAGCGCGTTGAGGTGAAGGCAATATGGCGATTGTACCAGCTGCGATGTAGTCTGGGAAATGTAGGCACTATACCAGGGGGTTTGGGCATGGGTCCATGGGTCCGGGCCCCGGGGCCCCCGAATGAGAATGAAAAAAATAAATAAGTGAAGGTGCATGATAAGTTGGAACAAGCATATATTAATAATAATAATAATAATTTTGTTTGTACAGCACTTTTCAAGCTAGGAGCACAAGGTGCTTTCCATAGACAGGATAAAAATCAATCAAATTCAAAACGAGAAACACAAGAACAGCAAAATACAAGCACACAATTAAAAGACTGTATAAAAGAAATTTACAAATAAATCATCCAAAAGGTAAAACTATTAAAATAAACTTAAAATCCGGTGGTTGCACAACAGAGCTGTATTATGTTAAAAAAAAAAAAGACTAGTTGTTGGGCAAAACAGCAAGTCTGTAAAAATGCATCTTCAGATAGGATTTAAAAGCAGAAACAGTGTCAGCAGACTGAATACTAACTGGAAGACTGTTCCTAAGCTGAGGTGCCAGTACAGCAAAAGCCTGATCACCGTTTGACTTTAACCTGGACTCTGGAACAGCTAGCTGTCCTAACCCAGCAGATCTAAGAGGCCTATTTGGACAGTAAGGAGTTAAGAGTTCACTCATGTACTCTGGCGCCTGGCCACGTGTGTACATTCACATTCACCCTCCAACAACCTTCCATCCCAAATTTGATATTTGAAAAAATAGAAAAAACACAAGGGGGTCCCACCACTAACTCTGTGTGATCCAATGATAAAACGCGATCTGAAAAAGGTAAGAGATAAACCATGCAAATCAATCAATCAATCACACTTTACTTGTACAGCACCTTATACAGGTTAGTGCAATTCAAAGTGCTTCACAGATGAAAGACAAGCCAACAATAAGCCAGAACAAATGTGAACACTAAAACAATTTGAGACTAATGCACACAATAAATAAAAATGATAAAAATGTAATAAACAAATAAAAGAATTGTGCCAAAGGGCTTGAGGGGTTGTACATGGTTCATACATTGCACACGTCAGGCAAGTAGATTGATGCAAGACCATGAAGTGCGTTAAAAACAAGTAAAAGAATAAAATCTATAGCCTACTGACAGGCAACCAATCTAAGGACTTTAAAACAGGTGTAATGTGTTCTCTCCTTCTGGTCCCAGTGTTTGGTATTGGCAAGGGAGATGACAGTGTCAAACACATCACACAGATCCTGATGAGCAGCCTAAATTCTGTAGGGCAAAGGGATGCATATAGGAGTCATTTTTTGAGACTGTAATTGATTAATCATTCTTTTGTTGCTTTTATAGCTCCCCTTCAGTATCACAGACTGGGGCCTTCATTCATTCATTCATTCATTCATTCATTCATGGTCCGCTCTACTGTGATGTAGTTTTACATTGTTACCACTAGAAGACGTCAGAGCCTATTAGAAATGTATTACAGATGTTAAGAACCCAGGAGTATTAATTTGGTGATTTGCAGGTCAAAAGATGTCTGAAATTGGTTGTGTGAAAGCTTTTTGATGTCTAGGTATAGTCTAGGTATAATAAAACCATTGTTTCAACACAATTTAAATTACTATATTTCAATGAGAAGCATGTTCACTAATTACTGTACAAATTGGCAGTTGCAAATATACACTGCAATCAATGTTGATTGTGCATTTAAACAGTATAGTATGGTTTCCTCGCAGCTGTAATGTGTTACAATGATTGCACACACAACAAGAGGAGCAAGGGGGCCATTAGCAGTTATAAGGTTAAATACAGGATTAAATAGAGCCTCGCAGAGACAGGTTGACATTTCTGGGGCTGGAAGGGACATACAGTGTACAACCATTTGCACAGACAGGCATCAGTTCTGTGAAAGGTAGCCTAATAATGGTAATGAATTTGTTAATAAAAAAACGAGAAGTTTATAAGGCTGGATGGGCAGAAAAGAACAGTAATAAACCAAACATAAACAAAAGTAGGCGTTGAAAAACATTTTGGAAATAGATCAGAAAGATCTAGACTCTTCTTCTCAATAGTAGCCTAATGGGGTTGATTTTAAAAAATGATAACTACACATTTATTTGTAATGTAGTGTAGAAATTCAACAATAACTCGTTTTTATTTATTTTATTTTTAAAAAACACAACAACAACAACAACTCTGTCTGAAAGGTAGACTGACTGACTCAAATTGATTAACTAATTAACTAAAACTGAGATCAAATTAAAAAAATTAAAATATAGGCTAAATGAAATAACCTTTTCTTTTCTCCTTTTGGGTTATGTGAGGAGTTATTAAAGGGCTATTATGTATGAAAAAAAGCTAAAACAAAGCGTACACATTATGTGAAGAATGAAACAAAGTGGGGAGGTCCTGTGTAGCGTGTGAGCGAGAGGCGTAGCCACATCAAAAGGGGGTCGAAAATGGGAGGAGGAAGGAGGGCAGAGGGAGAAGAGTGAGGAGGGGAGCGGAGGTAAGGGGAGGGGAAGTGCTGTCGGTCCATGACATGAATGAACCATGTTCGGTAACGGAGGCTTAGCTCTCCCGGTTTGCTCCTTTCTCCTGCTACACCTCCCGGTTCTCCCGCTAACGAACAACTGGCCCGTTAAGGTAAGTAGCTCGCGGAGTAGCGGTTTGTTCACAACGCTGTGTCCATTGGTTCAAAGTTGAAAGTGGGACTGGGTAGTTTGCTCCAATGGAGAGTAGTTACTTCACAAGTCTGTCACTTTCATTCTGCCTTGCTTATCGTCAAGCGCACTGTCTAGTTTACACCTTAAATTAATAATTGAAGTAATTCCTCACTTCGGCTAAGATATGATTAGCACAGCGCTGATGTCTGAAGTCGTTTCAGTCTCTAGAGTAGTTTGGGCTTCGAACAGCCATTTAACCACAGTGTCATAGTGTACGTGAAGGTAAGCTAACTGTTACCAATGACACTGCTCCTTTCGGCGAACCTCCTCGAAAAGTTCATACTTGTTGAATTAACGCCAGTGGGATGCTTTGATGCATGTTGCGTGAAGGAATGAACGGTAACGGCGTGTAAAACGAGTTTCTAAGATGTGTTAATATTAGACTATAAACAAGGCAGCAGTGAAATGACATAATGATGTAATTGAGACACGGTGTTTGGTGCAGAACGAAGTTCCCCCAAAGTAAGTACTCTAATTTAGCTCGAAATAAACCAGATCAAATGAACGTGACCTCTGTTAATGTGTGGTTTATCTTACTTACTAGACTCGAACATTTTTCTGAGGGGGGTTGGATGTTTGGACTGTCATACAGCTTCCCCCCATTCAACTTGCCAATTTGTTTATGAGAGTGGAGCTAAAACAGCAGCTTTGTTGAACTTGACCACTTCTCCTGTTGGATGTAACAGAAGCAATTCTTGCTGCTATATTAATGTTTTGTAGTTCAGGCAGCTGGTTACAGATGCAAATCATGTGAATAACAGGTTCATTTAAGATCCTATGTTATTAAGTGTTATTGTGTGTTGTCTTGTAACTCACTTTCACAGTGCTGTCAGCAAACACCTCTCTCCCTTTCATGTCATTCACAACTCTGGCATTTGTTGAGGTCCACTCTTAAACTGGGAATTTAGGTAATATGGCAACTAAGTTACACTGAGATACTACAATAAGATTGGATGAACAGCCACACACTGAGAAAATTCGATGAGCAATTTTATCAGCAATCATGATCAGAGATATTTTGTTATAGTTTTGGTCCACATACAATACTTTACTGTTTTGTTGATTTTTTTGTATTTTTTTTATCCCCTTTAATCACCCCTAAAGGCAGCATTTTAAACTACACAGCTCCTTGTTGAAGAGAAAAACATTATAGAGCTGCAACAATTAATCAATTAATCAATTAGTATTAGTATTTAAATTAATCACCAACTATTTTGATAATCAGTTTGAGTCATTTTTAAAGAAAAATGGTAAAAATTCTTTGATTCCAGCTTCTGTAATGTGTTTTTTCGTTTCTTTAGTCCTCTGTGACAGTAAACTGAATATCTTTGGGTTGTGGACTGTTGGTTGGGACAGAACAAGACATTTGAAGATGTCAGCTTGGCCTTTGGGAAACAGAGTTCAACATTTTTCACCATTTTCTGACATTTTGTCAACCAAACAACTAATTGATTAATCGCAAAAATAATCGACAGATTTATCAATAATGAAAATAATCATTAGTTGCAGGCCTTAAAATTAGTCTTTCTTCATGTGGCCCGTTACAGTTTATGTGATTCAGTAATTCAGTCTGTGAAATGGATATTAACTTTTAGGGAAGCAAACATATTGACTCCAGTCTCAAAGATTGCAGGATAGAAAACACCTCTGCCTTCACATCAAGGAGTTACATCACTGACTGACCATTTGGCTACTCTGTTCACTGTGGGCTAAATGACCAGCTAACAGATTGATCTGCTGGCTTACACAGTCTGGCCGTGTAAAGAAGACAACATGGTGACAGACAGCAGCCAACCAGCCTATCAGGGTGTCTTGGGGTCTCATGGTTGAAACTCTAAACAGATGCATTACCAAAGGCTGCACAAACAATTGTTTGCAGACACTTTTTCTCAGCTGTGGTAACCACCAGTTCTCACAGTCCTTCTTTTTAAACCACAAACGCTGCTTGCTTTCTGCACACATGAATAGGCTGAACATTCATGCCCTAGAGATAGCTGACAAAATGCCCCATATTTGTCTGGTTAGCATTGAGTTTATCATTCAATCCATTCATTCCTGCCAATGAAAAGAAAAACTCACACTGTGTGGTGAACTTAAAAGAGCCCTGGGTTTCTGGATGTGAAGCTGATTTTTGTAGATGAATTTGACAACACATGAAATTGATGGCAGCAATAAAAAAAAAAAAAAAAAAAAAAAAAGTTGTGTAGCACACACAACAACTGGCATGACATCTAATAAGCTTTTTTTTGGCAAAGACCATTGAAAGACATTGTCTTCCAACAGTGCTAAAGCAGTCTTTGTGCATTATAGCATACAAACATCATGCACCATAGCAACAGTGAGGTAATGCGTTCTATTTAAAGGTTTAAATTCATTGTGGTAACATCGCTTAGTTTGAAATAGCAGTCATTATTTTTCCTATCAAGGCGCGGAGAGACGAATTGTTTAATTCAACTTCATGTAACGTCTGTGTGCACTGAATACAGCTTTCAAAGTTTATTAGGCAACAAGCCGAACATGCTGTATAATAAAGCATATTCACATTCCCATGTGTTCATATTTGCTGATATCAGCTGGGCTGTACTCCATACCTCCAATTTGTTTAGTATCCTGCTTTGATCAGCTGTTTTCTTTATGTGAAAGAACTTTGGAACATTGGTGATTCATAAACAACATTATAAATGATCCTGTTGATTTCTGTCATAAATGTAAATATACCACTGTAAGTTATTCCAACATGAGAAGACTGCAGTGTACAGTTAGAGGAATATGGTACACATTACAGGTTATCAAGTAAGGGTGTCCTGTGCCATATGCCATAAACCTCTTTTTCACAGGATGTTTCCAATCTAACAGATTATTTCACAGGTAATTTCCAGCCTTCCATTTAGTCCCTGAACCATGAAAATGCACTGGCACTGATGCTATGTGTCATCCCACCAAACATAAACTTCTGTCTTCTTTTGAAATGATGTCTGACCCATTGTCATCCTTGAAACACTGATTGCTATAGCTTGATAGTAAGCAACCATTACTGTCTATTTTCAGCTCACAATACTCACAGATATCCAAACACACACACTATGGTAGTGTGTGTGCATGTGTTGAATTAGCCAGAGGCTAATCTGACAGAGTAAGGAGCCTGTGTAGGCTTGTTAGGACCCCGTTAAGACAACACAGTACTGGGACTTTAAGCCTTGATGTGTGTGTGTGTTTGTCAGTTGAAGGATTAAAAAAATACCATCAACCTCAGACTGGATTCACTTAAAGAAGATCGTGTCTTTCTGATGCAGGGCAAGCCAATCTTCTTGAATTTTGTATTAGAATTCATTTAATGCCAAAATAGTGTCCAAAATATCACTTGCTCACCTTTAAATCACACCTCAGAGTAAACATGTGTGTCAGCAGCCCACCCTCAATCTTCATACTTATACATAAACACACGTAAACATGTCATGCTCATATGAAATTTCAGTGCTGATTCTGCTGATGAACCTTTCCTACATGTTTACATTGATCATCATTCACATTCTTCTTAAAATGTAAGTCTGATGTCATTCTATATTTTACTTATTGCCAACAAATCCCATGAAAAGCTCAAAACCAACAAGGTTATTTAGTCCATCTCTCAATACTTCCTGTGGCACCAAGCCCACTGGAAAATAAGTCACAAATATATAGTTTAGTTTTTTAAAAAGAACAAGTATTTCCTGAAACAGCTGGACACTACAGTTTCCGGCAAACGTTACTCAAACAGGAGGAAATGGTGCATTTATTGGGGACTATTTTCATTAGTGGGTTAATCTACATCTGGTGCTCTAGTGAGTATTTCTGGCAGCATGATCAAGTCAAAATAAACTAGTGTATATGTTCATGGAAATGAAGGAACATGTCACTCAGTGCAACAGTGTGACTCACTGATGTGTTTTACTTGTTTTTGGTGGATGAATAAGATATATCAGGCTTTGAATACAGACACAATACTTGTTAGTAAATTAAGAATTATTTGTTGGTTTGGGTCTGCACATGAGATTAGTTCATTAAGAAAAATACAGAAGATCATTAACCTTATTCTTCAAAGCCAGACAAAAGCCACCACTAGAAAACTTCAAGAAAGTGAAATACTATCTTGTTTGGAGTGGTTTACAATTTTTCTAATGAGAAAAACACTGAATTATTTCAAAATGCACAAGGCTGTTTCCACAAGCCAACAACAGAATAATCTGGTCATTGTAATTGCATGAATATTCAAATATTCTGTCAGAGAATTATATAACGTGATTATTTATGTATTATGTGAACTGGCAGACTACCTCAAAAGTAATTAGCTGAACCTAAATACGCCATCTGTCTCACTGCTAAACAAAGCCAGTGTTTAGAATGAATGGGTGGCAGTGCTGAGGGGACCCTGCTTGAAGGAAACTGAGCTGAAAGGAAAAAAAATTCTTTCTAACATAATTTACAGAAAAATCTTAAAATATGGACTACAGAAACATATTTTTGTGACCAACAACATACATTTTATAAAATACTTCTTTGCTACAAAGGTTCACTCAGTGTAGAAAACAAATGTTTTATTTAATGATGGGGCTGAACAGCCAAAAACATCGAAACATCGTTTCTGTATCAAAATTGTGATTTGAAAGACTGCAATTTTCAAATAGCTTTGATTTAAATTATTACTCACATTGATAACAAAGTCTTAACAAGCTTCATGAAACAAAAAACTGTCAACAGCACAGCTGTAGCTAATTAACATTAATTCCATGAATTGACCAAACTATGAAATGAAAATCACTGCCGTTGTCCCTTTTGATATGCACTCCACATGCCGGTGTCTGTACTATTTACACTTTGCCAAAATGGTTTCCTCAAGACAGAAACACCCCTCTGTATTATTTTGATATTTAAAAAGAAAAAGTGGGCTGTGTGTTTTCACTGTTGAAACACAGCAATGATCTAGCTGGTCACGTCACATCGTTTTCAGGTAGTTGGCACTCAGCACATTCTCATCACCTCGAGGATTCAATGTTGTGAAGTAGCGCTTCCTCTCTGTGAAGTGCAGAGCTGTCATACATGTGTTCCATGTTCATGTGTGTGTGTTTGTGTGTGTGTGTGGTGTGTCTGTCTGCCAGGACAGAAGTGAAGGGAGGGTGGAGCAGCATAACATCCATCTACAATCACACAGCCATGGAAGTCCGAATGTCAAACAGACACACAACAACAAGGTACTATAATCACACACACACCTTTAATGTGTCTTGTTATGTCACATTTAGAATGTGTAATATAAATGTGATGTGTCTAACTGTAGTTTCTGCACAGAAACATGATCTGAGCTCTTGGCTGTGTGCTCTTGCTTAACACAAAACTCACAAAGAGTTACTGGTTGCTGTAATAATTCCTCCTGTCCATACTGGGAGTGAAGAGATCCATTCCAGAGAAAATGCACTGTAAATTTCAGCTGAAGCCACTGTGAGTCTTCAGCAGTCTCAGTTACACAAATTAAAACATTATCTTTCAGATTTATGGGCTTTTTAGTACAAATTCCCCTTTTCTGATTCCTGGGACAGTGTTTCTTTGCTAAGCTGTGGCAGATGGATACAAAGCCTTTCTATACATAGACCCCCAGTTTTCACTGCTGCTTTCCTTGCCCAAGTGGCTCAGGTTTGACTGGTACTGCAGGTCCAATATTGCCTCCCTGTGTGGTGATGCTGCAGCTCTGCAACTGACAGGGAAAAAAAGAAGAAAAAAAAAGAAATTTGCTGGGCCTGGTATGACCTAATCATGATTACAAATCATCATCTTATTGTCCTGTTTAAATTCAGTATAAGCTGCAGTGAAGCTACATGAAGCTCCAAAAATCCTATACCTCCGTTTACACTTGGTTTGCAGATGGTAAAGATTACAGTTACTTGAAGGAGTTAAAGTGAGAGTAAGATGGAACATGATATTGATAGGCGGATCAGTGCAGCTTTGGCAGGGATGTGGGCACTCTGCTGGATTGTTGTGGTGAAGAGGAAGCTGAACCTGAAGATGAAGCTCTTGATTTATCGGTCAATCTACATTTCTCCCCTAACCTACGGTGATGATCTCTGGGTAGTGACAGAAGGGGTTAGCAATTTGTATGCAGCCTCAAAGCCAGTGCAGAGGATGCACTGCAGTCACACTGTTCCTTAACGCAAATGACACCTTTTGATTTTTACTGACTGTTTTCCTGTGTGTATTTTCTCCCAGGAGGAGGTGTTTCAATGGTGGGGGGAGTGGTCCAGTTGGTCATCCTGTTCCAGAAGCTGTGGAGGAGGCGTGAGGAGTCAGGAGAGACACTGTCTCATACAGAGGTAATGTGTATTCTCAAGATTCTCAACATACAGATACATACGTGTAGAATGCAAGAGAAGGATTTGTAATGTTATTAGACTGTATGAATAAGTTGGTTTTTTACAGACTTTTTTGAGTTAAACAATTTGGTGATTTTAAAAAAAGAATAGAAAGAATATCCATTCAGAAACATAAAGGTATGTACACCGGAATAGCACAATGTGGGGGAGTGAGTAGAGATGTGTGTATGTGTGTGTGTGTGTGTGTTTGTAGCCAGTCATCTTGTTACCTTTGACCTCCCCCTGTCAGACTTGCGGAAGTTTCTGTCAACCAAGATTAACGCCACTCTGCCCTCACTGCTGGCTCTCTGTCTCTCCCCCTTCTCACCCCTCCTTCCCCTTTATTTCTACTGTCTTTGTTCCTCTCCTGTCTGCCCCTTTTTACTCTTCTTACTTTTCCTTTTTTTTTTTTACCTTTATCCTCTCGATCTTTCTTTCCACACTCTTTGCCTCCTCTTCCTCCCTACCCCCTTCACTTCCTTTGCTTTTCTCCTCTCCTCCTGCTTTTCTTCTCTCTCTCTCTCTCTCTCCTGTCCTCCCCTCATCACCATCTACCAATTAGATGTGACACTCTCACATAGTGACCTCCCGCTCACCTCTTCCTGCTGTCTCTCCTACTTTACCATCTAAACATTGTAGGAGGATGGGCTGAAGAAAGAGAGACACAGATAGATAGACAGAGGAGGTGTGTGTGTAGGGGGGGTGCAGTTAACATGGTAATGAAAGACAGATGCATTAACTCCATGTTGGAGTTCTGTGGGTCCTCCCCAACACACACACAGAATTAGAATCATGTTAACCATACACTACAGCACTCTAAGACAGATTTTTCTTGCTATAACTGTGGCAGACACGTTACTTGTTTGTGAAATTCTGCAAACTGTTGTAGCGCTGAGACTCTTGAGGTGGTGTAAAGCAACAACCCAAGATGTTGCAGTTGTTCAGAGTCAGCCAACAATTTTCTCTGAATACATAAAGATGTGTACTTGGTAGCATGTGTGAAACCACAGTAGAAAACTAAACACAGAAGCAATAGCAGGTATAACATTTATATTGCATCACATTTATTTTATAGTGTGAGAAAGTCTCAACATGTCTCACAGTGTCCACTTGTGAACTACTCACAGTATCTAACAGGCCCATATCCATTGTTATTTATCATTTATTTTAACATTTTCCAGTTTTCTAAAGATTTTTTGTGTTATCTGGGAAATTTTCATTTTTCACATTTTCATATTTTTAAATTCGCAGTCACATTTTGGCTTTTTTGTCAAGCTGTTAATGTTAATGTCTAGTTCATTACATGAAAAGACACGCAAAAACCGAAAGTAAAGTAGATAGTGACAACTCATCCAGATTGTGGAAGGCATTGACAATATATTCTGGCATGCATGATACAAGGACAAGGAGAATAACAAACAGTAAGGGACATTGGCAGACTATGCTTTGGATAATGGATATCGTCTTAAAGCTGCATTCATTGATTGATTAATATTTGTCGTCCCCTTGGGGGCAGTGGAACAAGATAAAAACACAACATTTGGTATGTTTACATGCACAGAAGAAAGCAGCTCTGCTATCACAGCAATGTTTTCCTTGTCTGAAGTCATGCACATGCTGACATTTAAAGGTCCAGTGTGTAGGATTTAGTGGCATCTAGCGGTGTGGTTGCAGATTGCAACAAACTGAATACCCCCTACTCTTCCAAGCATGTAGGAGAACCTATGGTGGCTGTGAAACGCGCGAAAAACGCTAAAGGTCCTCTCTAGAGCCAGTGTTTGGTGTGTCCATTCTGGGCTACTGTAGAAATATGGCGGTGCAACATGGCAAGCTCCGTCAAGGGGACCGCTCCCTATGTAGATATAAAGGGCTCATTCTGAGGTAACAAAAACACAGTGATTCTTATTTTCAGGTGATTATACACTAATTAAAACATACTTATAAATATTATATTCCATTTCTACCAAGTCTGTTCCACTAGATCCCACTAAAGTCTACACACTGGACCTTTAAAAAGCAGATTGGAAACCTGTATTTGTATGCATGGCCAAAAAAATTCTTCCTTTCTGTTGGGGAAATCTAGCTGGGGAATTCAGGTTTCTAATCCTCTACCCCAATAATGGAAATCAGGTTCATGTTTACATGAAATTTAAGAAATCAGCTTACTCCAGAAATCTTACTTAAATGCAATTAAACACAATTATTGACATATTCTCACCATATAAAGTTGGTATGGTGAACCTGTTAGCAAACAGTTGCCTATTCACACGTCCAGCAGACACAGAACATTAGCACTCATCTGGAGTCATGTTTGTGTCCACCTGATGAGTGTAAGTCCAATATTCACTCTCCTTTTAGCTGTTTTGGTCTGCATCAATCTAAGAAAAATGTCTGTCTCTTTAGCCGCTAAATGCTCCACTGTGTTCACCAGCTAGTAGCTAACTTTGTCTACGAGTTGTGAAGATATTTAGGGTTGAACAGAAAGTGAGTAATAATGGTGCTCCAGAAGTTGTGTGTTGATTGAGTCAGACCATGTTCACGGTACTTTTTTCTTCTCAAAGTAGCAGCATCTTTTTACATTTAGTAATAAAGTCAGTAGTCACTACTGAATTTGGGAGACAGTAATGGCAATAACATTGGCATTAGCCAGTATGAAGCACAGAATGTGTTGTATGAATTTCTGCCAAGTGTCTGAGAGTTGTATATAAGTACTGTTTGCTGATAGTGGCAGCTCTAGCTACTCATTACAGACACAAAATTTTCATCGTCAGCACTAAATGTCTGTTTATTCTACAAAGAAATAGGAATGGGTGAGTTGTCACTTGAACTGTGTGTGGGCTTGAAGGACTGTCTCCCAGAGGAGAGGCTTTGGAAAAAGGTGGTTGTGTGGCTGGTAACATTTCTTCTTCTTTTCTTCACTCTGATTTAACACATTTCCAAACAGTCACAAAGACTCGACTCTTCAAGTGACAGCCCACAGGATAAATCTATATTTTACAGACCCTTTGATTCATTATTATGACTAAGATAATATTATGTTTCATTCAACTTAATGTTCTCTGTGGATCCCACATTACTTCTTGTTACCTCAATTTATGTGATCTAAAGTGGTTTAGGATATAAAATAAAAATTGTTAGTTGCACATCACCTCTGTCTTGTACATGGATGAAGGAAGGTGATGCACATGGTATAGGGTGTCAGTGCCACAGAGTGAAAGAATCGCACAATGAAAATATACTGTGATTTTGTGTGTATCTTGTGTGCTGTCCATCTAAAATGTCAACCATATTGTATTTGTTTCTCTCAGGCTTTCCACTACCCACAATGTAAACAGCTCATACTGTGTCGGCTCTCCTAAACAGTACCAGCTCTGTCCAAACCAGGTATGATACTATATTGGCCAGAACCTTAGAACACTGAGGTTCAGTTTAAGAAACAACTGCAGTCACTGAAAATATCCTTTTCTGTGTCCTTCTGTGTTTGTGTGTGTGTGTGTGTGTGTGTGACGTGTGGGGTGTGGTGTGGTGTCGTTGTTGTTGTTGTTGTTGTGTTTTTCAGCCCTGTCCCAACCCCAGTCTTAGCTTCAAACAGCATCAGTGTTCCCAATTCAATTCTAAAGCCATTGGAAGAAGATACTATCAGTGGATACCTCTGTACCCAGGTATGTCAGTCACACGGCCTATTTTCCATCTGTTTGTCTATTTATCAGTCCAGGGGTTCATCTAAGAAGAAGAGAGAAGACGAAAGACAAAAATTCTAGTGTATGTGATGGGGCAAGGCCATTCAGAGCTTTCTGAGCAGAAGAACCTTGAAGTCTGTCCTAGTGCCTACTAGAAGCTCTTGTAGTGATATGAGGATAAGTGTAATGTGCTGAGTGCTTTGTTAAAAGCCGGGTCTGGTTTTGATAGGCAGCCTCTTTGTGTCTTTAAGTGGTAAAAAGCAGCACTTTGAAAATGTTGTCAAAGGAGATAATGCTACTGATCATAAGGGCTACTTGCAATACATTTGTGTGAAACACTTTTTAGTCCAGAAAATATTAAAGTGAAAGTTTTGACTTCTGTCATCAAGCAACCGGGCAATTTTGTATGAGGGTGATCCTAAACGAGTGGTACGCAACTTCACTACCCAGAATCCTTATGTTATGTCAGTAAACTAAATGTCTTTTTAGTGTGTGGTAGTTGGAGGTAAGTTTGGGCAATATTCAAATTTCACATCACTGGTTTTGCAACACAATGCAACAACCACAGCTGCGATACAAGCAGTACCTGCACACATTACACATCATATGTGCTGTGAAAAGTCATGAATTCAATCATATAGCTGATTTTGCTACTCTGTTAATTCTTAGAAAGCACTGGAGGATGGCTGTGATAGCACAGCACCCTGACCTTGCCGAGAATTTCAAATATTTCTGCCTGACAGGAAATAGCCTAAAGTATCACAGTTTTGTATTGTCACTGAATTGGCTGAATGCACTTTTTAGCAGCTCCCTCTTAAACTCAAGATTTACAGTTGCCTGCTAGCTAGTTTGCTAAGTATGTTCTGACTATAAACTATATTGTGTATTATTATAGTACTTGCTCACTCAATTAAACAAATCCAGTCCAGGGTCTTTGAATACTCTTTCTCTTATTCTCACCTTATTTCCTGTGTAGCTGATTACATCAGCATCTCCAATAAGCCATGTGACCTGCAGTGTACAACCATCAGCGGAGAGCGACAGCTACTTGTTCCCGCCCATGATGGCACCTTTTGCCGTGATACCAAATACAATGGTGTTTGTATAGAAGGAATATGTCAGGTAACTCAAGAAAATTGGCAATTTCATAATTTACTGCCAGAATTTCTAATATTGATTACATTTCCTCAATATCATATAAAATAAATAACACTTTTACAGTCATTTAAAGCAATTGATTCTTGTTGATGAAAGAAAATTGACAGGCTAGAGCGATGAGTGAAGCCTGTGGTAGCTAATGATTTAACTAAGTGATTTGGATTTCTGTTCTGCAGCCTGTAGGATGTGATGGGGAGCTGTACAGCAGTAAGACGGTAGACAGATGTGGTGTATGTGGAGGAAACGGGACATCATGCCAGCGTATCTCTGGATCATACAGGAAGACACTCGCACAGTTAGGTAACACACACACAAACACACATGTAGACACACAAGTCATCTGGTGTTCAATCATTTCATTAAACACTAAAATATGTTGGATCTGCATTGTCATTTCTGAGCTCTTCCACTGAGTCGATCAATGTTTCGCTTTGTAGAAAATTATTAAGTTATGATGGCCATCAGCAACCCTCTTTCAAGATTTCACCTTAAAGGGAAACTTCAGTATTTTTCAACCTGGACCCTATTTTCCCATCTTTTTGTGTCTAAGTGACTAATGGGGACAACAGTTTTAGAAATTATTCCAGTATTGAGTGAGAGCACTTCAGCTGGCAGCTGCTAAACAGCAAACAGCAATAGTGCCCTGTCAGTGTACATCCACTAAAAGTGCTTATTGTCGTTCTGAATTTCTGAATCTCACGAGAGTTGAATTGTTGTCGAAATCAGGTAAATATTCAGCCATGACTCTGAAAGACTTTTATATAACACTAAGCTACGCTTTCTGCACTCCAACACAGCAAACTCCTTCCAGCACTCCTCTCTCCAACTCTGTCATGGATGAATATTTAGCTGTCTGGGGACAAAATAAAAATGTATACTGTATGTATTTTTAAATATTGATTCATTAATTTACAGAGAGGGCAGAGGTCCCTGTGTGCTCAGTTAAGAAGTGGTACCTTATCGCTGGGAATTGAAGTGTGCGGATATAAAGGTTACCTGAAGAGCAGAGTTTGTTTTTTGTGATTTTGATGTTGTTGAGGATGAATTTCATTTTGTGTTTCAGTGTCCTACATACAATGACCTGAGGAATCATCTGTTTGAAATATGTTTGTTTTTTGATTTGTTTTGCTTGTCTGAAGGTGATGTGTTGAGTTGGCTCTTTGTATGGCAGCTAAGATAGAGAACACTGTATCCATCCTAAGACAATTCTGTCACGTACATTGAATGTTTTGAAATGTATTGTATATTAAGATTTGTCATGTGGTCATCCTGGTTATTGTTGCGGCCCAGTGTCTTGAAGCCCATATGGGCTGGGCACCATTTGGTGAAGGACACTCAAATAAACAAATCACTTACCTGAAGATTTTCAGGTACATATTGGCATAGTATTGGATCATCATTGGATAGTAAAGATAATGTAAAGAGGTATTTAATATTGCCATAGTGCTTTTATTGGTGGCCTACTTATTAAGTAAATCAGGTGTAAATTGGGTGACAACTATGAGCCTTGAATAGAGAAACCAGAACATCCGAGTACAGTATAAAAGCAAAACTATCATGGCTGGATACCACTACCGGTAAGGGGTTTTTGTGACATTGGTAAATGGAGCCTTTAAAAAGGTGAAAGCTTCTGGAGAAGCTGAGATGAAACAGTTTTGTTATGTCATGACTGTAAGCTCACAACAGATACGTGGCTGTGATTAAAGTAGGTGTTCTTGTTCTCAGGCTATGTGTTCATCACCAACGTCCCAGCTGGAGCCACAGACATTCAGATCATAGAGAGACACAAGACTGAGAACATCCTGGGTGAGAACCTACACCTTCTTTAAGGTCAATATACTGAGTACAAAATCCAAACAGACATGTCAATTATTGAATGCTTTTACCTGTGAATGTCTATTACAAACACACAGTAACAGTAGAGCAATGGGGTAGAACTGAACACTTAGTGAACATTAGTATTTTTATTCTGTAGATTTTGAATATGACTGTCACTGTCTTGGTCACTCCCCCTGATGTTTCCCCTCCTATCCAGCGCTGTCAGATGAAGCGGGACATTTCTTCTTCAATGGAAACACTGTGTTTGATCATCCTCAAAACTTCAGAGTGGCGGGAACAGTGTTTAAATACCGCCGTCCAAGCAACATATTCTCTGATGGGCTGGAGTACATCATCGCCCAGGGACCCACGCAGCAGGGCCTGAATGTTATGGTAGTACACACACACACACACACACAGGACAAATATTTGTCAAGTATATCCAGTACGAAGTGGTTGATCAATAATTTTATCCTTGTGTATGTAGTACTACAACCTAAATGGGAAGCTCCCCCACATCACCTACGAGTACACCATCCCACTCGAGTCTCATGACATCACTGCTGCAGAAGGCATCACCACAGGCCCCTCCCACTCCCATCTTAATCACACCTATAACAACGTAAACGAGAATGTCAGAGGGGATCAAGGTAGGTCGAACCACAGCAGAGGTGTGGCATCTGTCCATCAGTACAATATGCAGCTTGGAGCTGAAGACCAATCAGATGTCCAGCTGCAGGAAGAGGAAGAGGAGGAGGAGGAAGAGGAGGGGGAGGAGGAAGTAGTGTGGGAGATCCACACGCCAAGCCCTCCTCCACCAGCAGCCATGTTGGTCTACAGACCAGCTGATGTCACCAGTCATGTGTTTAGCCACAATGATGTGGAGGAGCGGGGACCTCCAGCACCATCCGGCTACAGTGAGTGACACATTGAGTCTGAGTCAACAATTAGCTTGTTTCTCAGTTTTATATAATTAATTATTATATATAATTACTGTACATGAAACTGGCTTTTTTGTTTGCTGGCAGCAGAATGGCATTGTCAGTCTTCAGTCTTTCCATCTTTTGTGGCGCACTCTTAGGTCTGCCTAATTTCACACTATGGACACTTGAGCTGAGACTGGATTTTTGGATATCAATGTTTGAGAGTTTAAAAAATGTGATAATGCTATATCAGCTCGCTGACATAACATAATCATTTGCTCTGTCTTTTTAAAGACCGGTGACCAGGGTGTGTACTGAGCAGGACATTTACAGTTGAAAAATTAACTTGCTCAGTGCTCCCTGGTGGACAATCTATGTGATGAGGACACTGTTTCTAAATTACTTCAAACATATCTTTAGCATTTCTGTACTGCAATACCTTTACTAGCTTTACGTTACTTTCTGGTCGGCATATATGTCAAATATATATATATATGCTCTTTTCAACTAAAAAGTTCGAGGAACTGTGGAACCAGAGAAACCAATCTCAGGAACTGAACTAGGAACCAAAAGTCCCTTTTGCACATTCCTGTTAGCATTTCCACAGAAACTAAAGAACCATGAAGATAGGCAAATTATACCCATGATGGAGTGACTGCAGCGTTTGCAGTATTCACACATGAGGAAACAGCCTGTTGTTCTTTGTATTTACTGTTGTTTGGTTATTTATTTCTGCTTTAGAATGTAACCAGCTAAAAAAAATCAGAATTACACATAGTTTTATTTCTCTAATTCTCTCTCTTCTACCATCGCTCCATCTCTCATTCTCTCTAGCTCGCTGTGCTCTCAGCTCATTCGCACTTTCTTGAGTTGGGGAGTTAACAGCAAAGCCTAATTTTGTTTTAATGTTAACAACAAGAAATGTCCACCCTTCATCCTAATATTTGAGTACACAAGTTGATGCAGCCGCAGTGTCGGTGTTTGAACAAATCTGAGAGTCAGCCCAGAAAACCCCGCCCCTAAAGTTCCTTCCTCCGGTAAAAATGCAGATTTAGATCCTGAGTTCCCTAAAAGGTTCTTGTTCCCCTGTGGTGGAAACCACTTATATGCTCATTTGGTTGGTATGTAGGCCTGGCTGATTTATCTGTCCAGCACTAATGTACACCTGGCCACAGCAGGAAGCTGGTGTAACTGTCAGTTTGACAGATTTGGAAAGTTATAAAAATTGTCTGATGCCACGAATGCTTTCAGACACTAATTTCTTTTAGACTTTCCAAACAGCATTTCTTTTGAAGTATTTACCTGCCTTAACATTAGCAGAATTGTCAGTATGTTGTTTTGTTTTGTCTAACTGTTGTGGACTTTCTTTCTTTCTATCTGTCTGTCACTAGTACATTCCATCTATTTGTCTCATTGTCTCTCTTTTTGTTTTCTTGTTCATTAAGTGAGTTCCTCCAATTCAATTGACGAGCCATCCACTGCTGATGACAACACACTAGTGCTCTCTTTCCCAGGTAGCAAAGACAAATGATGCTTTTCTCTATAGTTGAGTGTTACAATGTCTTCATGAAAATAGTACATGGACCTAAAACTTTTGTTTTTGTTTTTTATGCCTGAAATATAATGCTATAGTACACAGTTGACATTTCAAGACAATGGAGATGAGACATTTTAACAATAATATTTGCAGCCATTTCTTCAGAATACTTTTTCAGAGAATTAGAGTATTGAAAGAAAGTTGTGGCACTTTTGCTTCTGATTAAGGGTTGTACAGTATTGTGAGTCAGCACCACTACTAACTAGTTTGGGATAAACCACAATATGACAAATCCTCCACACAAAGGGATTGGATAGGATGGGAGTGGCACAATGACCTGTTCAAACATACAGACTCAACAGGCCTTAGCAGCTCCAGCATACTGTTCTGTTGCTCTGCCTTGACCTCTGATCTCCATCTAAAGAGAGAAGAGAAGAGAAAATGACCCCCAGAGATAAATAAAATATTAGTTTAGTTTAGTTACTATTAAAAAGATAAAAAAATTATCAAAAAACTGTCTTAGGTATGTATTGGTTAATGTTAAAATTCCCAGGATGTTTTGAGAACCCTACATTTATTTGTTTATGTCTATTCACAGGTAGTCAAAGTGTTCATTCTGCAGCACTGCCAGACGCCCCCTATCTGCTACTGGAGGATCTACAACACAACCAGACACACTCCCTCACACAGTCAAACACACACTCTGTTAAACACACACTCACTGATCCACATTCACAAACAGAAATGGAAACTCTACCCCCCACAGACACAGACGCACAGTTGGAAATACGTCCAGATCCGCTCACAGTTACTGACACACAGACTGTTACACACAAAGAAACAGAAAGCGGCACACACTCAGACTCACACACTGCTGTCTTGGTACAGCTGCAACAGGTGTCTGCAGTCCAGGCAGTCAACACAGAGAGGTATGAGGGAACAGCTGTAGAACAGATATTTTGCTTAAAGAGCACTGTGATGCTATAAGATATAATTCACCACACATTAATGACTGTGTAGAGGCTGACTGTGGGTTTAGTTGTTACCCTCATTTTAATATAACTTTCCTCTTGTCAGCATTATTGTGTTTTTATAAAATGAACTACAAAATATCAGGTTTCAGAAATACCTGCCTCTC
Organism: Scomberomorus guttatus; assembly: GCA_038419695.1. Classification (NCBI taxonomy): domain Eukaryota; kingdom Metazoa; phylum Chordata; class Actinopteri; order Scombriformes; family Scombridae; genus Scomberomorus; species Scomberomorus guttatus. The sequence continues at coordinate 4,586,652 of CM076457.1, forward strand.
TGTTTCTGTTTCCCTCTAGCAATGACTTTGATGTGGGCCTGGACTCAGACATTAGTCTGGCAGACATGTATCGCTGGAAGGTTTCTGCTTATGCTCCATGCAGCACAACCTGTACAACAGGTAAACACACACATACAGTAAGAAAGTGCAACAATAACATAATACCAACATTTATCCTATTTGAATTTGTGATAATGCTACTTGTGAAAGTTATTCTACAATGGCCACAGAAAATATTTGTGATTTTGTTTGTTATGTAGTTCCAGACCACAGTTTAAACACTGATCTGAACCATAGCAACACTTCATGCTGCATTAAAAGTTAACTCTCATTGGTGAAACTGATTACAGGTTAAATTAACTACCTATGTTTTTAAAAAAAATGCATCAATTTTAACGCAGCCTCTTTTTTCTCTGGTAATTGTCCCTTGTATTGGTGTGATAATGCACGAGGTATCCTAACAGAGAAAAGGATGGACCAGTGGTGTTTGCCCCCACCTGGTCCATTATTGTTGTATATCAGGACATGTTGTGCATTATGGCTTACCTAGCCTGCAGGGATTGCACTGCACAGCACATGGATTGTATGTTGTTGTTCTACTGTATGTCTGTACTCAGTGAACATAGTGTGTCTGTGTGTATTTGCAGGTATCACCACTAGCTATGCCCTGTGTGTCCGCTATGATGGTACTGAAGTTGATGACAGTTATTGTGACTCTCTAACCAGACCTGAGCCCACACATGAGTTCTGCACTGGAAAGGAATGTCCTCCAAGGTACTGCCCTTACTGATTTACCTGACTGCCAGCTTTGTTAAGCCAGAATTCTGATGTAAACATTTTGAGACTCTCTGAATATATTAAGTCAATTTTTCAATAAACAGTTTTACTAATATCAAGATATATCTGCATCTTTGGATCTACTAAGAGCTGAACTAAAGATTGTTTCCAGTTTGAGGCCCTGCCACAACAGAAGCTGTCTTGTCTGTCATTGCCAGATATCATTGATAGTTTTAAATCAGGATTCTGATTCACTGCAGACCTCACCACCTGCACCATCTCACCACTTTCTCTTCAGATGGGAGACCAGTGGTTGGAGTGAGTGCTCTCGAACCTGTGGTGAGGGATTTCAGTACCGGACTGTGCGCTGCTGGAAGATGCTGTCGCCCGGGCTCGACTCTTCTGTCTACGACACGCTGTGTCTGTCACATGACCTTCACAAACCAGCCAATAGAAAAGTCTGCGTCGGCCAGAGCTGCGGACCCCAGTGGGAGGTCTCAGAGTGGTCAGAGGTAATACAAGAATGATGTTGAAATGATGCCAGTGTTAATGGATAGTGTTTCTTGGTATCAAAATTTAGATTTTGATAACATCGTTAAGTTTGATGTCATTAAACGCTGTATTGTTCTGGTTTTAAAACAAAGCAGTAAAAACATAAAGCATCAAAGAATAGCTAGTGTACTTTCTATTAAGTAAAATTCCATGAAAAGCACCAAGCTTCAACATCTGTGTCAAAACATTTGACATATTCTGTACTTTACAGTGAGTAGTGTTGTTGTTATTGTTAACGGACACAAATGGAAAAATGTAATATTTTGAATGGTTCAAAACTTTATTACAGTCTGACATAAAAATCTAATTTTAAGCTAAAACTAAACTTGAATTGAAACCTAAAACCTTTGAAGGATTACAAATGTCACTAATCCTGGTCATAGTGTTCGATGCAACAGAGGAAGCAGTACAACTCAAATGTCCTCAAAAATGTGCTCCACAAACTCCTGGTGGATCAAAAAGCACTTTCAGGCCAGCTGGGATGTAAAATTCCTTTAGCCTATCCAGGATCTGCCCCTGGGTCTCTTTCTAGTCAGTTGTGCCCATAACACCAACAAAGGGAGACGGCCAGAAGGCATCTTCACAAGGTGCCCGCACCACCACAGCTGCTCCCTCACAATTTCATTGCGATGGCTCGATGCTGAACCTTACCTTATCTTGGCTGCTTGTATTCACAATTCACATTCTTTTGGTCACCCAACACCGATTTCATCTGCCAAGGTCCAAAACACCTGGATCTGCTCTGCCCCACACCCGAAGAGCATCACAACCAACCCCTTCAATTTTTAAAATGTGCATGGCCATCAGGTGCTTACCTGCAAGCACCACTTCCAGGCCTGGCTCAGGAAGTGGACCCTTCTCTGATCTTTTCTCTGTGATTCATAATGCATCAAAATCCTCACCCGAGGCCAGTTTGCCTTTGGTGACCATCCCACGAGTCTTGCCTACAAAAACATTGCAGCTACAGCCACTGAGGCACACAAACCCAAACCCAATTCTCCTGCCCTGAAATTCAGTCGGGTGCTCTGCCTTTAAAAAAAATAAGCAGTCCATATTCTCACCAGAACAATGTCAGGAAAAAAGGTGGCATTCCAACAGAAGAAAATGACCTGGTCCTTTAGATGGATTTATTCACAGTCAGTAGACTGACATGTCAGTTAGTCTTCTCTGACTTGATTGTTCTTGTATTCTTTATATCAACTTCATGGTCCACTGTTAGCATAATGCACAGATACCTGTAAATAATGCTGTTAAGAATGATTGGACTTAACGACAATATAGACATGAAGGCAAATGAGTAAAAAAAGTGTACCCTGCTTTGTTCATGTATGTGTTTTTCTTTTTTCAAATCTTTGTTCTTTTGTCAAACAAAGAATCATAGTGGGAGTTTGTCCCCACAATAATGAACATGAACATGTGGCTGTTGACATCTTGCTCAATGCCACATAGTAATGTTTATGTTTATTAATGCAGACAGCTGTCAGTTGAAGGACAATAGAAATCAAATAACATTTTTGCAGTGATGATAATATATGTGTGTCACTGTGTGTGTTAGTGCTCAGCACGTTGTGGCTCTCGGGGCGTTCGGACCCGGGAGGTTCGTTGCTCCATGGAAATGAGACTGTGTAACAAGTCCTCCCAGCCAATAGAAAGTCAGGAATGTGAAGGCCCGCCCTGCGACAGACGATGGACGGTTTCTGATTGGGGACCTGTGAGTTTTATGACACACACACACACACACACACACACACACACATAGCTTCAGCATAGTGCCCATGCATAATGAACACACAGCAAACCAGCACTACTGCATGACTTTCTATCTATTTAGTTTACGAAGACAAAGACACGTAACGTTAATATTTTCATGCAAGTTTAACCTTTCTATTAAAAGTGTGTGTGTGTGTGTGTGTGCACGCGTGCCAGTGCTCAGGTGTTTGTGGGGAGGGGCGGATGGTGCGTGCAGTGACCTGTCGATCATCAGGTGGGGTTGTGATGTCAGAAGAGCAATGCGATCAGTCACTGCGCCCTTTGGCCATCTATCCCTGTGGTGACAGAGACTGCGCCCCCCACTGGGTTGAACAGGAGTGGCAACAGGTAAACATGTAAAGAAGCTTCTTATGAGACATGTTTGACATAACATTTTGGCTGGCAGGGGAGTGTGTTCAAAATAAAAGTCAACCCACAAAGATATACTATATGAAGTTCATTTTATCTCTTTGTTTGTCGTGTGTGTGTGTGTGTCAGTGTAATGCTACATGCGGGCGTGGTGTGCGGCAGCGTCAGGTTGTGTGTGCCGGCCTGGAAGGCGGTGTGTTTAAAGAGTTTCCAGACAGCAGCTGTTACCAAATCAACAAACCAGAGACCAGCTCCTCCTGCTTCCAGAGACCCTGCTCCAAATGGTTCACCACGTCCTGGTCTCAGGTATCTGTCTGTCTGTCTGCTTTCATACCTGTGTGCCTGTTTGTCTGTTTATCTACATACCTATACTCAAATCAGGGATAGCTTATTGTCCCTGCAATTTTACCTTGATGTTTTTAGACCTTTTATTGTCTAGTAAATCCTATATTGTACATCCAGCTTTATTTGAACTGAGTGTTTGAGTGTTTGTTGATCTGAACATCAGTCAAATCAAACCATTGTTTCCCTTCATGCCCCCTCAGTGCAGTAAGACCTGTGGGAGTGGTGTCCAGGTTCGCGAAGTGAAGTGTTACCAGGGGGAGGAGCTGGTAACCAGGGGCCACAGCTGCGACTCTGCCCTCAAGCCAGAAGCCAGACAGAGCTGTGAAATCCAGAGGTGTCCTACGGAACCTCCAGGTACAAAAACAACTCAGTGTGCGCATTTACTGGAGGTGATGCAACCTTTCAGCTCACTTTCAGTTCTATTAATGAAAGATAAATGAACTTGATGCGTCATTGTGAGAAAGTGTTTTCCTGCAGTGCCCTAATGAATTAAGCGAACCATTTAGTCTGTTTCCTTTTTCAACATATTTCAGACTTTCTGTGGCTTTTGTGTGTTTATCCAGCAGCAGCCCCAGCAGCATCGGTAGCAGTAGATGACTCGTGCCAAGACAAGCCAACAGCCAACTGTGCCTTGGTTCTAAAGGTGAAACTGTGCTCCCATTGGTACTACAGAAAGGCCTGCTGCCAGTCCTGTAAGGCACCAAGACCCTGAAGTCTTAATTGTCTTAACCTCAGCCCCTTAACACCAACCACTGGTACCAAAGGTCACACTACATTCATATTGGTGCTACACAAAAGCCAGCTGCTAGCAATGTAAGACCTTAGGACATCAACGTTAACCTTATTACTGTTACTCCTATCACTGATGTCAAAGGTCAGCCTGTGGTCACTGTCTTTACCTCCTACCTGTCAAAGTTATGCCTTTACTCTTACCACCTAGAATTTTCTACAAAAGATCAATCAAAAACCAATGAAAATTACTCCTGGTGCTTCCTCATTTGAGTAATTGATGAATTAGTTCAGCAAATAAAGTACAATTCCTGCTTTGTAGCAATATTTTTGCAACAGAAAGTTTACTCAAATTACTGAAGGTGTAAACAGTTCCAGACTGCTTTGTGACACGACATAGAAGGCTTTTGTCTACCCCATCTATGATCAGCTCTATGAACCTGACAGAGGTCCTAAACTTTTACCCAGCGTGCTACTAAATCTGTTTACTGTCCACCTTCTCCCCGGACAATGTGAAGATAGACTAGCTTTTGGACACACTGGGCTATTTGTTTATCTGTTTCCTTAATTTCCAAACAGAAGGAGCTAACCTTGAATGACCCTTTATTTGTCCATCCCTGCGTCCATCACTTAAAATAACCATCCACCTTCCATCCCAATTTAAAAGTGATGTTCCCTATAAATGTCTATAATCTGCTCAGTCCCCCACTGCTTCATAAGGTGCTATCAGTGCCCTTTACTCAGACACTAGGACAGCTTTGTTGTTACTGTGGCAACACACAAGAACAGACAGGACCAGGGAAACGATGCGACTGAGCCCCTCAGCCTGCAATACACACACCCCCAATTGGTCAGATTATATTACTGGTGCCATGCTGCTGTCCTTATTTACAGCTAAGCACAACAAATATGTTACTACAGTATGTTTTACATTATGTCATGCGAAATGTTTAATATTCTAATAGTCTTTTGAATTGCCTAGTACACAGAGTAAGAATTACTACCAGCTTTATTGCTGTCATTGTGTCCTTTGTCACAACATAGTACTGAAAAACCACATCATGGATCAGCCAGTCATGGATTCTCCTGAGCCGCCTCTCAGGAATGTCAAGTGAAAACTAGCTTAGAGCTATTTCATCCAGACTACTACAAAGTCAAGACAGGCAACAATTTGATGGTCATGAAAATGAACACTTATCAGTAGCAGACAAAAGAAGTCAAATTATTTTTTATTTTAAAAGCAATCAAAAACTTTGACAATACAAATATAAGAAGAAAATGATAAATAAATATTACCAATACTGTAACAGTTACTCTTACATACATAGCACCACCTGTATAACAAACAAGTCAAAATCAGTCAGCATAATGTTTTAAAAGGGCAAGATTTACATCATGCTAGTTTGTCTTCTCACCCAGAGTCAGATGAGAGGCCCAATATCATTGTCATCACTGTATGTCCAGTACATTGGAATAGTCCAGGATGTGTTTAGCCTAGCTTAGCGCAAAGACTGGAAGCAGGAGGAAAACTGGCAGCATAGGGATATCAAACATACAATAGGGTCCAAAAATCTGAGACCACTTTCCCATTCACTTCAATGGGAAAGTGGTCTCAGACCCTACTGTAGCATGTCTTGTTTACAAAAATGGCAGCCATTATGCATAGACCTGCTTCACTGAACAGCTAAATGGAATTCAGCCATCACTCATTTTCACTCCCGGGTTTTCCTCCTGTGACATATTAGAATGTCTGCTGTGATACACAACTGCTGAGTGCAGCATCTCCAAACATTCTGTCCAAGTTTGCACACGGTCATAACTTACCCATGAACAAAAAACCCAGGTAACCCTCCTACGCATGGAAGGCACATTTTATCCCTTGTTACAGTTAGACCTTTGCTTTAGTCTTTGTGATATTAAGCTAAGCATGTCCAGGACAGTGTTTTATGAATCAAGTTAAGCAGTTAAGCCTAGCCTACTTCATAAGTCATCTCATCTGAACATATTTCCTAAAATGTGAGTGTTTCTTTAATATGATACTTACTTACAGTACTGTATGAGGAATCCAGGCAACTTCTAAGGAATCTTTTTCCTGAACCGATCTGAATTGTAGATAAAGTGTTGTTAAAAGTAGCACGCGGTGACTTCTGAGCCTTCTGCTGGTTATACTACTGTAGACATTTTAGATGTGGCAGCTCACCAAGGACATGAATGAAAATACATCAGCACTGTAGCTGCTGGCAAGCGAGAAGGTTTTCTGAACTATGGAGTAATGCAAACATGACTTCACCCAGTCACAGCTGAGGAGCAGGGCTGTGTCACCAACATGGCTGCCAATGAAATCTGTACGCGTCACATGCTCGTTAACTGTGTACACCTGACTGTCATATTGTTGTTTACCTGTTGTTACATTACCTACAGAGCTGTTGTTGATGTTGTTTTTTACTGTATCACATGTAAGAAATAAAGAATCAGCTGTTTTTGACAAGCATCTGTGTCTGACCTCTGACTGGGAAAAAAAAAAAAAAGCCTCAGGAGGTAGTTTTGTATTGGAAAGAATATGGAGGGTGACTATACAATAACAAGGTAAACACATAACTGACCAAAGTAGAAGTTAAAGGTTTAAGTTTTACTGGTTGACAGCTTAAGTGTGGTAATTCAAGCTGGAGTTGTATGGGAACCATGCACGCTCTTTTGAATGAAAAACAGTTGACAGTGGGTACTAATTAAGCTATCATCAGAAACATGACCTGTTTCCTCTGACGTGTATGTGAAGAGTGTTATAATTGACCATTGTGTTGTTTTGAATACTCACCCCCTCACCCTGTACAATTAGCATTGTCATGGTTACACGAGATGGGATCCCAGTGGAGGACTCCTTGGTGAAAGTGAATCACACACACCAAAGCACACCAATTACTCATCTGAACCAGTCTGGACGACACAGTTTGGGTTTGAAGGAACAGCTCAGAGCAGAAGAGTTACAGACAGACAGCCTGAGGACCTCCAGGTGGTGTCACTTCTTTTTACGATTTTTAACAAGATTCAGAAGAAATTAAGCTTTCATTTTATTGTAACTAGAAAGAACCCTGACAAAAGTGTGTGTGTGTGTGTGTGTATACAGGAAAGACCAGCAGCTGTAAAAGGAGAAGGTGAGTACTTCCACCTGGTCTTAACAGATCAGTTAGGTGATCCATGTTCTATGTATCTGACTAGATTAATTGTAACATTTCTCTTATGAGATATTACACAAAATATTAAATTAAAAACAACTTGAGTTAGCTTAGGTTAATCAATCTAAATACAATAACAAAGCTACAACTCATTCATTAATGCTTCTACTAATATTACATTTATTTCCAGATGTTTCTAATAGATTAGAAATTTCAGCCTGTTTGTACCATAAGTGTGGTAACATTGTGATGATAATGGAAATTGCAAATGTATGTAAGTGAATTCAGTAAAGGTTAAAAAAAATATGAAACTGATCCTTTGCTAACATTTATCTAGAGGAATGAAAGGCAGACAGGCTGTGAACAGACCTAATGTGCTATGAAGATTTTGCATGCTAGACTTCATCCTCCATCCTCTGGGTGGAGGAAAGAACAGGTTGATGAAAAGAAAAAAGAAACAGAAACAAAACACAAAATGTAAACTTTAACAGGAAAGGAAAAAAACTGTCTGGTTGGAATGTAGTTTCAAACATATTAAGACACCCTTTGTGCAAGATTCATCCTCTCTGCTTATTTATTATCTGCCATTACCCCAGTTTGGGCTAACCTAAACTGTAAACTTGAAACTGTAGTAGTGTATGTGTATGCTGTAGTGTAAGAGAGTGGATAGGATTAAGCAGAACACCAAACTTAATAAAAACAAGAAGAAAAGAAGATATAAAATAAACCCTGATGAACAATGTTGACATTTGTCTGTTATCTTGACAAGATAACACAGATGACAAACTTTGAATCAGAAATCTAGAAATATATATGTTCAAAGGTAGTAATGTTATTAGTAGTATTGGTATTTATGAGGTACTAATGATGCTGTTGTATTATATTCACATTTTGTGTCCTCATATGTTCCTACATTTGTTTTTTACCCAGTGAGGCTGAATTGTTTAATTTAGTTTTTTCATGAAGTAGCTTTAATGTCATCAGGAACTTAGTTGCTGTAGCTTTAGCGTAGCCTACCTGCTTTTTCCTTAGTGGTAGCTTTGCTATTGCATACTGACAGTATGGTGTATTTTTCTTAATGTCAACAAATCTCATGTGCAGAAACAAACCAACAATGAACTGATCTACTAACAAGTATTGTGTGTGCATCAAAGCCTGATGTATCTTATTCCTCTGTGTTATTTTGACCCATATACACATGCTGGAAATACTCATTAGAGCATCACATGTGGATTAATCTGTGGCTGGAAAATAAGAAAATTACTGAGTCTTTTTTTAAAATAAAGAAAAAGAAACTTCATATTTGAGTCTTATTTTTAAAGATTTCTACTTTCAGTAGCAACCAGTGGGCTAAGTCGCTAAGTGCCACAGACAACATTGTTAGATTTGGTCTTTTCATGAGATTTGTTGACAACAAGAAAAATATAGAATACCATCAGACTTACCTTTTAATTATTTCCAGTTTAGGGTAAAGCTTAGTTTACTTTCAGAATCACTTCCCAAACATGCATGCTTTAATTGTTTGCCATTCTTGCATGTGTTTAAATGTAATCAAACTTGGTTGATATTGTTATCATACAGTTCATCATTTTTATTCCACTTAGGTTCTATAAAATGAAATTTACTACATCTTAAAACCCCAAATCCAGAGTAAGACTGAGGGAGCCATTCTGTGGTCTCCAGAGCTACCTAAACTGGGAACTGTGGAGCATTTTTTCATTATTTATTATTGACTCACTGGGAAGACAACCATCACCTGCACAATAAAACCCAGATGGGGCTGTATGTCCCTGAGCCTCTGTGTGTGCATTTCTGGGAGTTATTACATTCCTGGCAAATTCTTGCATTATTGTGCTCTACAAAGAAAAAGGGAAGGGATATGATATCATATCTCTTCCTTTGTTCTTCATGGTACTATTGATAAGTTATGTTTCTCTAAGTGTGTTGAAGGTCTGATTTCACTATCAGTTCTCAGAGTGATTAGCACACATATAAGCACACCAGCTTCCTCCACAATGTGAAACCTTTTCCTGTGCTGTCTCTGGTCTTTCCCAGATGCCTCTTAAAGCCATGATGTTGCTGTTGGCAGTGTTGTGCGTGTGGCGTGTGGAGGAGGGTGTGTGTTTCCCCAACGGCTCGGTGGCGTTCTCCTGTGGCAACATGATGCCTGTACACCCTCCCTTCACCCCTTCCACCAGCAGCCCGCCATTCACACTGTCTACCTCTAGTGCCACCTACAAGCCTGGTGGAGTCATTACAGGTACATCTGTGCAGCAACATGTCCATGTAGTCAACAAGTGGATGTGCAGTATATGAACATCCAACGTTTGTGTAGTTAGACTATGATTAAGATTATAGCTACAGTATGGAAGCATTTAGAACATTTATCATATTGTAATATTGTTACTGAAACATTAACATGTAAGCAGCATTTTAATGCTGTCAAGTTGGAGCTAATTTAAACTTAATATCCTGATTGGTAGTGTAATCCATGAACAATGCATCATATTTTATTGATTGATCATGTTTTACATATTAGGTCTTTATGTGAAAAGTAATTAATAATTCTAGGTATGAAATAAAAGTAGTGTAGTAAAAAGTCTAATCTTTCTTTTCTTTTTTAAATCTTTCTTCTATCTATCTTGTCTTTCTTTTCAATCTTGATTTGTAGTGGAGAAGTACAGAGTAGTATAAATGGAACTACAGAAATAAAGTACAAGTACCTCAAAATTGTAAGTACAGTACTTAGTAAGTACAGTAAAACTGATCAATACCAGATTTACTGTCAACTGATTCTAATGAAAGATTTTAATCAGATTCAACTCATGTTTATGTCTTCTATCAAAGTCAATGTTTGTTGAAACATTATTTCACCAGTTTCTGATAAAGAGTTTTAGTGACACATGCTCTAAATGTTGTTTTCTTTGGGTCTCTCGTCACCTCTATATATTTTTAAATGATGTACTGATAAATACATTCAGGCAGAGTATATGCACACTTCATTTCACACAGGGTCTGAGAAAGCTTACATTCTGAAATAAAAAGGTAATATTGGTTTGATTCAAGATTTATTTTTTCAGTCGTTTGAAATAAGCCAAAACTTAGAAGTTATGGTTTAATTAAAACTGAGTTTAGTATTGAGAATTATGTGAAATTTCATCTGTGTGAGTATTTGGACAATGCCTGATCATTAGGAATACGTTTTGTATAGGTAGCATTTATATTAGTTTGTTTTTTTTCTGTGTAAAACATCTTTTTCTCATACTACATACACAAAAATAAAAATTCATTCATTCACTCATATATGACATAAGATATATTCTAGTGTAACTGAAAAAGAATATAGCAGTAATCTAAATTACCATGAGAATTTGGCCATTAGAATTGTATCTCAGAAAATTAACCATCTATCCAATCAGAAGTGGTGTCTGCAGTGTAGCCAGTCTTTATGATGCAATGTTATGTGAAGCAAAAGGCAATAAAATTCTCATCAGCTGGGAGGACTTCATAAAAATGCTCATTATTAACAGATGATATTGGCAATGAAAAGCCCATGTTGGTAGAACCCTGTTATAAGCTGAGTCTACCAGCTTACCACAGTGTGAAGAACTCCGAGATCATAGTGGTCACTTACTCTTCATGTTTTATTTTTATGGCCTCCCATCTCTTTCTCTCTGTAATCCCCCACTTCTCCTCACTCCTCCTCATCCTCTTTCTTCCCACTCTTCACTTCCTGCCACTCTAATTATCCCTGATTCCGCCCTCCATCCCAGGGGCGGTGTTGGGTAACAGTTCAGAGGTCAAAGGTCATGTTTAGAGGAACTTACTTTGACCTCAGACTCACCCCTCAGACTCCATGCATCCCCTTCTTTCTCCTCCTCCACCATCAAAGGTCAACCAACAAATTACTCAAACTGAGAGGCTTTTTGGAGTAGTTCATTATGCTTCTATCTTCCTCCTCTTCCTCCTCTCTCCTCCCTTTGCTTCCCACCAACACACACTTTACCTATGTTACCCATGTTACTCATGTTACCTCCAGTCAATTCCTGCAGCTCCTGCAGTCGGTCTGTGTTGTGTTAATATGAATCCCTCCCTCCTGCTTAATCCTCTCTTCACAGTGACGGTGGAGGTGGTGAAGAACAGCTCCACTGAGTTCCAGGGTTTCCTGTTACAGGCCAGGAGCAGGGAGGGACACGGTAAAACAATGTTGGAGTGTTTAAATTTTGCTTTGCACTGCCATTTAGAGGAGAATATGTCCTGTAAATGTTTAAAACATGTAGAAGAAAAATTGTGAAGATGAATTTCAAGTAGTCGTGTTGTGTTGTTAGTATATGTCTCACTGTGAACACTACATATGAGTAACCAGGTTTGAGTTTGAGTTTTCTGTGCAGGTCCTTTTTGGTGGTTGTGTCATGATTTGTGTCACCTGAAAAGTGTGTTCCCACATACAATAATATATTGTTAAAATCCCTCACTGTGTTCATGTTTTGGTCTGGACTGTTGCACTGAGGAGTAAAATACTTTTTTATACTGTATGTGTCGAGGAGAAAGGCCTGATAGTTCATGTACTGTAGAGTCAATGGGTGCTTATGATTTGTATTAATAAAATCACAATATTGATCTTGAATGTTAATTTAAGAACACTATTCTTCTGATACTGTAGCTACTGGCATCATTAAATTAGTTTGAAGTTACAGTCAAATAGTTTTTCTGAGGCCGAGTCACAACATGAGAAACTTTTGTGTTCTGTTTCTAGCACTGCTGTGGCCAGTAGGAAAGTTCACCAACATTGATACCACAATGTTTACTGCGTTGCACTGTAAAAACATGGAAGTAAGTGTTAATTTATTACAATCATGGCTTCATTATCAGAATTTAAATGCAAACCAATTAAACCATTTTTACTCAATGTCAAATTCCATGTTTAATTTCTCACACAGATAGTATCCTGTTAATGTGTGTGTGTGTGTGTGTGTGTGTGTGTGTGTGTGCGTGTGTGTGTGTGTGTGTGTGCAGAACTCCACTGTCAGTCAAGCGTCAGGAGTCAAGAGGAAGAAGATCCAGCTGACCTGGAAGGCGCCTAGCAAAAGTAACTATGGAGATATTTACTTCAGGTAACAGCTCTCTCTCTCTCTCTCTCTCTCTCTCTCTCTCTCTCTCTCTCTCTCTCTCTCTCTCTCTCTCTTTCTCTCACACACACACTCATGCACACACACACACACACACACACACAAACACATATGAGAGGACCCTTGTAGGCGGCACTATATCATCACCTCATCATAACTTACCGTAAACCCTAATGGTGACATTTTCAAACTTTTTTTAATTTGACTTTTCTCGCTTACTTTTTTTTAAAGTTGTTTTGTTTTAAAGTATGAAGAGTTCTTGAAAAAATGTGCAGGTTTTCTCATATTTACATGCTTAAGTCATGAAAAAAGAGTCATTCCATAATACTGTATATCCTAACCCAACATGTCAAGTCACTGAAACATTTCCAACCCCATGATGGGACATAATCCTGAATACATACAGTATGTGAGATCCACCACCTGCAGAAAAAACATCTGTGATGTCATTAATAGGTTACTGAGAGGACAGGGTCAGCAGTTGGGACCATTAGTAGTACTGCAACTGACCCCACTGACAACCAGCCATCAAACAACGTCATCCTAATAGTGCTTCTGTTTTGTCATGGCAGCGCCACACTGGTGCAGGACTACACAGCGTTCTGGGTTCAGCTGAACAGCAGCTCTCTGAGACTGGACAACAGAGGAAGCTCTACAGCTGGAGTGAGCACTGACTGACCTTACTAACTACACACACACACACACACACACACACAGCTCCATGTCAAAGCTCTGCTGAGATGGAGCAGTACTGACAGGTTTCTCTCTCTCTCTCTTCAGGTCTTTTCCTCATCAGCGCTGCTCTTCATCAACCTGCTGTGTCTTTCTGCCTATTGATGGCGCACACACATGTAGAGCCCCTTTTTAACGTACACGTTTCTTCTGAAAACAAGCTATGATTGCTCATCCTGAATCAAAATGTTTCTTCATCAAGCTGAAGTTATGTCTTTTGTAATTGTACATACAGAGGTTCAGTAAAACTGATCAGTACGGCTGTTGGTGGTGAAAATAGATTTGAAAATGAAAAAATGACTGTTTTTATTTTAATAAGCACAGGTTTCTGCAGAGGTTTGATACTCAAGGATTGTAGTAGTAATGTGGACTTTTCTCAGCCCACAGAGGAACATGCAGTACATGAAAATGTAATGGAGGTTTTCACTGAACAGAAATGATTTATTTTGTATTTTCAACTTAATTTGACAAAATACTAATAAAAAAATAATAAATATGTTTTTCCAATACAAAGAGGGTTGTTTTGCAGAGATTATCAGCTATGATGTTTACATATATACACTTATGTGACTAATTGACTATTGTGTCATGTGACTTTGAGTAAAGCAGTAGATAATAATGGTAATAAAGTAATTTTGACTCATGGGAGTTGTAGTCCCTGAATGCTTCATATATATAATGAACATTCAAAATCATTATTTTATCTTGGTTAAAATGATCAGATGTTCTCTTCACTGTGCAGAATGATGTACTGTATGTGCAGTTTGATTTCTACACTCATCTGCTGAAGGAGGAAAGTTTATTTGTGCTCACCTTTAATCTGAGTTTAGCTCAGGCTTCATACATGCCACTAAAGATGTCTCATCTTACTGTTGCTTCTGTCTTTTATAATTTTTTTTCTTGAGTCTGTATATGAGCCAGGAAAAAAATGTACAAAAAGGAAACTGGATATTGTTCCTATAGATGCTACAGGCCAGGTTTTCGATCGGGTAGAGACTAATGAGTTACAAGTAAACAAAATCATCAGCTCCCTAAAAAGCTCCTAAAGTAGAGATGCTTTCCAATTTGACACCATGTTTGTTAAATCACACAAAGATATTCTAACTCTCCCCATTGCTCATTTAATTAACTTGTCTCTTAAACACAGCTCCTTTCCTGATGACTGGAAATGTGCCATTGTCACGCCTATTTTTAAATCTGGAGACTGCCTTGAAGCCAGTAACTACAGACCAATAACTTTACTGCAGTACTCGCAAAGGTTGAGAAAGTTGTCATTAAAAAACGGACAACATTTCTTAATACAAGCAATTTTGATCTACATCGTATGTAATTTGGCTTTAGAGCAAATCATTCCACCGAAACTGCTACCTTGCACTTAATAGAGCAAATTAAATCAAGGCATGATAAAGGAGGAGTAGTTGGTGCTGTCACAGCCAATCATGATGTTTCAATAACGAGACTCTAAATTTAACTTCTCATCTAGAACTGCAAATATATGCAACTATTGTATACAGACATGCAAAAACAGCTGAGTTAGCAGCTGCTAAGCTAACAATTGTGTTGGAAAGGATCACACAGTGGCTTGATCAATCATGTCTGAGTTTAAATGTAAACAAGATAAAGGGTATGTTTTTCTTTAAAACCATGGTACAACCTCCTAACGCTGGTATTCTCATCAAAGGTGAAAGGACTGACATAGTCACTGATTTTAAATATCTTGGTGTGACACTGGATCCAAATTTGAACTTTAAGAATCATGTTAAAAAAACAGTTAAAACCATAAAGTACAACTTAGCAAATTTTAGACATATTAGAAACTAGAAATATTTATGCAAGCTATGATTCTTTCCCACATGTCTTGTTACATTACATGTTGGGGGCCGGCTGGAGAAACAGCCATAAGACCTCTTGAGTCCTTATACAAACAAACTCTAAAAACTCTAGACAAAAAGCCAATGTATTTCCATCACTGCAGGGTACTGGAGAAATACAATTTACTGAGCTTTGAGAATTTTAGATTATTTTCAAATTTGTGCCTAGATTATAACATTTGATTATAATAGAAATGGTTTGGCCCCTTCTCCACTACGTGACTTTGTGTATACTCGCTCAGTAAGTTCTGTTGGATCCTCCAGAATATCCTCTATACGAGATTGTACCATTTCATTGCACTGCATTTGGGCAGTCAACATTCTCTGTGAAAGCCACAACACAGTGGAATGCCCTACCTGATGATATAAAGAGCTGCTGTTCCATCAGTACATTTAAAACCAAATTAAAAAGTCTGCTAAAAGCTACTCAGCTCTGTAACCACTGACTCTAAATTTCATCTCATGGTCTACTCATGAATGCAAATAATCTTGCTTTTAATGTGACAAGCATACATTAGTCATTTCTAGTTGACACTGTGGGTGTATGTGATGTGCTATTGTGTGTAGCTTTGTATTTTGTATTATGTGTCCTGTTTGTTTTTTGCTTTGTACTGTTTGTTATTGTGCTGTTACATGTTTTAATTGTGACCTGATGAAGGGACTGCAGATGAAAATGAGCTATAAGCTAATTCTGGTACAGTGCATTCTAACATAACATTATGTAACATTTATGTTTAACACTGTACATGGTCCCAATAAATACATAAATAAAAAAAATAAACCCCAGCCTCTGCAGCCATTTTGAGGATGATTCAGGAGGAGGATGCTGGTGCCCCATCCGCCCGACCCACAGATCCACCAACTGCAGTACCTGAAGTAAGTGTGAGTGATGGCGTTGCATATGATGTGTCTGACTCTCCTACCTTGACCCGCTGTAATTATGTGTGTGTGTGTGTGTGTGTGTGTGTGTGAGAGAGATAGAGAGAGAGAGAGAGGCGTGTAAAATTCCTGAACTAAGTGTTTTTGTCATTCTATGTTGCAGCCTGTAGCAACAAAAGGGAGTGCTGCGATGTGTGTGGACCCAAGAAGGACAGGAAGACACAGTATACATGCATTAAGTGCAAGAAATACATTTTCAACACACACACAGTAAAAGTCCCTCATGTGTTGTGTAGATTGGCATGAATTTGTGTTCAATGCGGCTCATTTATCATTTCCATAATATACTATATGTAAAGTTTTTCTTTCCAACTTGTTCAATTCAAAGCAATAAACATAAACAGTGATGAAAACCTTGTTTCATTTATATTTGTTCAAGATAAACATGATTTATTCCACCCATGTCTTGATTATAATTGACTTTTTTTTCACAAAAATCACATCATATCACTAAAAACAAATAGCTCTTTCATTGATAAATGTGATCTAGTAGATGTAGATGGCAAATATTAACCATATATGCTCTCTATATTGCTTATAATTGAGATAAAGTCAACATCTGTTAAGTATTTTTACATAAATTGTTATGGATTGTTTTTAAAACCCAATAATGTTGTGGGTCCACAAGACCCATGAACATTGGGTGAGTAATAAAAACACAAACACCACACAAGGGTTAAGGTCAGTTATTTTCCCACCTTTGGTTTGTGTTCATGTGTTAGTGTTTTAGTCCCGTTTTGTGTTTTCTTACTTTTGTAGTATCTCATGGTGAAGCAGCTTGTAACCTCACATTTAAGGATTGTAGTTGAATCTTTATTTGTCCTGGATGATTTCTTGCTAACAGATGAGTAGCTTAACAGCTCAGATTCCTCAGTAACTGTCATACTGTTTGAAAGCTATTTGCAGCTTCAAAAACTGTATGTATAACTCAGTGCTTCCTCAAAAGTCCAAATAATCTCCTAAAACATGCATGTGTCCTCCTTTACCTGTACTATGACACACGTGGGTCTATTAGCTGAGATGTATGAACAGTCTGTCATGTCGTGTGTGTCTTTGTATAAAAGGAAATGAATGACTAAAACTAAAGACATACTACCCTGCCCTAACCCTCCCCCCAAATTTCCTAGAGACTTACCCTAACCTGCCCTTAACCTCAAACCAAGGCCTCACCCTAAAATGTAATAATTTATGTTATGGGGACTTGCTTCCCACATGTGACTGTATAAACAGATCAATGTCCCCACAACAAGAGGAATACTTGGTACACACACACACACATACACACACAGAGGAAGGAAAGGAGGCAACAGTTAAGTCATGTAACAGTTTATTTAGCATTGCTCTGTCTATGGCAACAGTTACACCAAGCAAACAGAGTGAACAACAATACAGACGACAGACAGATGGATGAAAAGGACTTGATGCTACATCGTTTAAGTGTCCAGTATTTCTCCTGTAAATCCTTTAATACTGTTTAATAAAACTAACATTACAGTTTCAACTTGCAGACTTTGCATTATTCTATGTGATTGTAGAGATGTGATATCACTTTATGAACATTATATTTGTTAAAATAGTCATCTAACCTTGACTTGATTATTCCTCATTATTAAATCATCCTTTGCACAGAGAAATGTTGCTTCTCCACTGGCTCTGCTGGCCATCAGTAAACTGCATTGTGCAAAAGTAGAATACTGAAAGTGCTACACTGAATAATAACAGGCAACTGCTCTTTAATGTTTTATTATGTCAAATAAAAATAATCTGCAGGTCTTAGACCAGTTATTTTACTTTTCAACAAAGGAACAGTACCTCAGCTTCAGCTGGATGTTACAAGTATTTAAATCAAATCAGGATTTTTAATCTTTGAGTTTCAGCAACAAGGATTCAAAGTGACTACTGGATGTGTTATGATTGAGTCAGTAGTTTATGCCTGACATGACTTTAAACAGGTTAAAAACAGCAGTGATACAAGTTCAATACACCACAGTGTTAAGATACACACAGTGACTTCTGTTAGCTCGTCTCAGAGCTAGTTAAACAGTATTTCACCTCTTTATGAGACAAATGCTCATCTGTTCTGTTACTTTCACTATAAGACACTGGAAGGTCAGCAGCAGGGATCTACATCGCGGTTACACTTTCAATGAAACAGCTTTAGAAACTTGGAAACACAAAGCACTGGAAGTGTTCTGCTTCATGGCACTTGGAAAACAACCTTCATGCACTAAACAGCTTTTTGAACATTACTACACAGCTGACTGATGATGACAGAGCACACGATAGAAACATTTAACTACATCATAAGGCTTGTGGGAAAAACAGGGAAACATCCGGAAGACTTTTTTATTTATTTTACACATCAAAGCTAAAAGATATTCTAAAATCACGTAGTTGCATCATGAGTGTCCAGTAAACAGCTGCTCCAAACTGAACCAAAACTGTAGACTTCCTATGATATCAATTAGGCTTGGTGATGTCACCTGTATGTTGTTACCACATGTGTCCACTGTACAAAATGCTGGTTAGTTGAGTGTTCTTGAGCTGTCAAGAATCTCTACATAGTCACAATACAAAGGAAAGAAAACTATGCTTCTTTAACAGCAGAAATATGAAGTAAGTGTGTGTTGACCTTACGTTGAGACACAAGTGACATGAGGACAGAGCTGTGACAGTTAGGAGGTAGGATTCAAGCAGTAAATGCACACAGTGGCAGGTTATTTTAATCTGATAGGAAAGACATAGTTTTATTTTTGCCCCTTTTAGTTCAACTACTGGCTGTAAGGTCAAAGTGCTTCAATGTACAGTGAGTGATATGATATTTAATACATATCACAACTTGGCTGAAACCAGTTCAATTCATTCAAAGTAGATTTTTTTTTTTTTTTCCCAGAGGTGGAATACAACTATCTCATGCCAAAATGTTTTTAAAAATCTATTCAATTCCACTTCCTTAACTGAATAAAGTAAAAGTTATTTGAGCTGAGCTCTGTTTAGAAATAATGCTGTGTTACATCTTCATACTCAAGAAAACTGCTGGTATCTTTCTGTGAATTGGATAAAATGTAATCAAAGTAAAGTACAGTGTAAAGTCAGACTGGTGAATGCAGATTTTGAAGTGAATGTGGTTTTAACTAATCCTATTTGGGACAGAATACATAAGAGAACTATCCAGTTGTACAAAATGTAGGAAGAGCTCTTGTAAATGTTTGTAGATTAAGGTCAAGATAATGAAAGTAAAATCAAGTATATCTTATTTCAATATAGAAATGTACTGTATGGCCATGGCACCCCCAACATGCTTTTTTTAAAAATGAACACTGACAGTGAATCAGTTTAGGAGTTGTTACAAGTTTGAAGTAATGGCTCAGCCTGGAAAAATGCTGCATTTATGTTACATGGGAAATACTAATAAAATATAACTTTCAGTAGTACTAGATAACTGTGAGTTTAATGATAGAGACCAACAACAATACTGAATAATTACTAATTAGTTATTAAATGGTCACAAATATTAAAATGGCCTGACAAGACAAACTACTCTCTGGGCTTTCAGTCTGAGGATAACACTGTGTTAAAGTTAGATAAATCCCATCATGGTATCTTGTCAGCTTTAAATATATTTTAGCATGCAAACACTTGAACACTTTAGTTTTTTCCCACAGGACTTGAATGCAGCATAGGAACCTTTCTGATGACAGGAAATTATGTCAGGCCAGTGAGCATGATGGGAGTCTAGACTGAGCTACCTGCCTCTTCAGGTCTGGAATTGAGCTTCTTTCTCTCTCAGCTACAACAGGAAGTACAACATTAGTGGGACAGGGCGGAGGATGCGTTGAGGTCATCTAGAGGTCATAGAGGACCTCCAGCACAGTAGCCACAGACCAGGCCTGGGTCTCACAGCTGAACGGGCAGTACTGGCCATTCTCATTGGTCAGCTCTGGCAGACCCTTCCATGGAGACCTGAGGAGATGGAGGACAGGTTGAGGTAGAAAATGCATGTTTTCTCTCATAATCTGTTTATAATTTACTTTAGAATGAATGAGATTGTTTTGTCAATTGTTGTTTCCAAAGTCAAGAATGAACTCTGAAGCTCAATATTCAAAATGAAGTCTCAGGTCATTTTTGTTTGTGATTTTAAAGTCAAGATGAGAAAACAGCTGGAGCATGGTGTCCATTTATGTTGGACATGTAACAGGTAACAGTCCTACCTCTCCAGGTGAGTATAATGTCGTGACAGAACATTTTTGACCAGGGTGACTGTCTTGCCGTAGGTTTCTTCACCCAGCTTCTTGGCAAAGTACAGTTTAGCACGCAAAAAGTAACCTACAGGCCACAGCCACTCCTACACACAGAGAGAGAGAGAGAGAGAGAGAGAGAGAGAGAGAGAGAGAGAGAGAGAGAGACGTAGTTATTGTGTAGTTGGCAGCTGTGTGTTGAAACAGTGCAGTCCGACTGAACTGCAGTACCACACGTCACCAGCAGAGGTTGGTCTGACTCACCGGTCCTTGGTGGTAGTTGAAGCCTCTTGCCACGTTGTAGTTGTCGTTGTCCAGCGCGTTGTCATACACACCACAGTACACCATGTCACTAAAACAGACAGGTTAGAAAATATGATCAAGATACAAACATGGAAACAGCATGTGTGTGAGAGTTACAGGGACAAAACTACCTCCATAACGATATTTCTACTTCTGTACTACTACAAGTACAGTGGAAAATTGTCTTTGGCTCACCAAAACATAAAAGCGGCACAAGAACATGTAACATATAACAAATGTGGCAATAAGATACCATTGAGACGAAAAAAACCTAGAGTAGACAGTACAGTTGGACAAGTAAAGTAGTATCCAAAAGAAAGCATAAAACATTAAAACATAACATAAAATACTATGGAGCAGGATGTGTGGCTCAGGTTTTGAGTTCAGTATCAAACTGAGGAAATAAAGGATGAGAACTGTCTGTCAGGGTGTTTAAGGCTTTATCTTTTGTCAATATACACTTCACTCAGCTTCCTCTGGGGCTTTGGAATGGTTCCTCTGCATGCGTGTGTGTGTGTGTGTGTGTTGAGAGTATATAAAGATGTATTACTCAGGGTCAAGTGTTTTCATTCCCAGTGGTCCCAGTAGTTTCTTCTCAGCCACCTCCAGAGCCTTCCAGGCTCTCTCTACTTTGAACAGTTCTGGAGCCTGTCTCACACACACACACACACAAACACAGAGGGTGTCAGCCAGCCAGGCACAACTCTGCAATAAAGACCTATCAGCCACTAAAGTTTATTTGTAACTTTATTATTAAGACAACTGTACGCAGGTTTAAGTCTGTCCACTTACCACTACCATGGCGATAGTGAAGTTGGGTCTCAGTTGGTAGTCACACCAGGGGCTGGAGGCTCCATAGCTGTCCTTATAGATACCTGTTTTATGAACCAGGTCAGGGCGCTTCTCGTTGGGGTCCTTTGGGTCCCCAGACACCCAGAAACCTGCTTCAAAGGACTTCTGGAGCTGATCGTTCCACTGGGAGTATGGGATGAACACTTCCTTACCTGGAACACAAAGTGAGTTTATTACAGATAGCTGCTGTTATTCAGAGTGCAGGAGACATTTCTTTATCTGAAAAATACTGGTTACTGTTCTCCAGCCAGAGCTACTCTACCAAGGCTTTTCTTAACACTTTCTATTACTTTAATGTAGATTTGTTCCTCAGTTATTGAAAGCTGTGAAAATGTTGTTGTTCTGTAAACCCAGCTTGATGGTTATCCCTGTATTTAAACATTTAAAAACAACAACTGGGCCTGACCATTTCTTATGGTGTGTGTGTACAGAATGTGTGTAGTACCATCTCTGTGTACTTTAGCTCCATTGTAAGGGAACAGTCCTTTGGCATGGAGCTCCACAACCCAGCGGACAGTCGACTTACTGAGACCAACTATCTCCACTGGTGCTCCATCTCTGGACAGAGAAAGTCCCACAGAAACCAAATGTGGAATCAAAATCAGATGCATTAAAGTAATCAGATAAGAACAGCAGCTGGAATAACTGTGTGTGTGTGTTACCTTGGAGTAGCAGGCATGCCTTTGTTCCTTGCTCTGTCACTCTCTCCCATTTTGTCCATCCAGGTGCCACAGTTAAAGCGGTTTCCTCCGCTGACAAAGCCCGTCACTGGATCCACCTTAACAGCCACGTTGAACCCTGGAAAGAAGCAGAAGAGCTCAGAAATACTAGAGTTGGCATTAAAGGATAGTTTGTAAAGTGAGAGTGTGAAATGATTTAAAAGTCTCCTCAGTGCCATTGTTATTTAGAATCAGAAAAGAAGTGTGTATTATTGCTTAATACACAGTACTCTACATGTATAGTCTATACCTTCATCTCTCATGTGCATATCTATCTTGGGTCCAGCGTTTCTCTCTCTGTAGGAAATTCCCTCTAGGTGGCGCTGCAGAGCCTCCTGAATTACATCATACAGAGGCTGCTCCTACATACACGCATGCACAGACACACGTCAATATGATAATGTTAATATTAATTAATAATAATATTTGTATGGCTGAAATTAGTGTTAGGATCTGAGCATTTCTAACTTTGGCAACGCGTAGTGGTAGAAATAAAAAAATGTGTGTGTCTGATACATACCACCTCTCCAGGTTTGCAGGGCTCACAATCGTCAGTCGGGTACATGCGTGTGACAGGGCAGCGGAGGATTTCATGTCCTTGGGGAACGTGGGTAGTGTAGTCCTGCACAGAAGCACATCACAAATGCAGTATGAAGTAAGAACCGCATTAGTAACAAAAGCATGATGAAAATGAAACAAATTACTGTAAAAAAAAGCACAAATAAGTTTATTACATGAGGATTTGTATAATCTCTTAGACTGGAGAAGCAAGAGGTACCTTGAACCAAAACAAAAATTCAATTTGGTATTTGAAGTGCCATCCAACCCTGTGAGTTCTGACTGGATCATGCAAGTGGTAAAAAATATTTTATTTGAATACAAGTCAAAAATTAAAAAAATCATGAATACTAATGTTGCTCTATATCTGCTGGACATACAAGTAAGTAACTGTTTGAAAACACATTCACGGTATAAACTTTACTGTATAGATGGTTTCTGAGCAACTTCATCAGTGAGATGCTCGCACGCAAGCAGAAAACAAGTGACTGACAGCTTATGAGAAGATCAACATGGTAAGTTGTTTTTGTGCTTAAACTGCATGAATCACAGAGGTAATGGGTGGAAAATGTTTATTACCCCAAGAAGGAAACCCCCCGGTTCAGTCAGAGTGAATAATTAGCTGTTAGCTTCAGAGATGATGTGGTGGGTGATTTTACACTGAGAGGAAGAAACGCTTTAAGGTAAGTCAGCTCACTCTGTTACTGTGTGTTTATGGCTGTTTAATGAAGAGTATGTTGTCAATAAATCTTTTTACTTCAAGACATCCAAATCTCCTTAGTTGCTTAACAAGCTCAAGGTTTCCAGAACATCGGTGACAAGTTTGACAGACTCTGTGATCAATACTTCTGTGATCAGTTTGACAGACTCTGTGATCAATACTTCTGTGATCAGTTTGACAGACTCTGTGATCAATACTTCTGTTATCAGTTTGACAGACTCTGTGATCAATACTTCTGTGATCAGTTTGACAGACTCTGTGATCAATACTTCTGTGATCAGTTTGACAGACTCTGTGATCAATGCTTCTGTGACCAGTTTGACATAATTTGTGATGAATGCTTTGGTGATGAGTTTGTTAGAATCTGTGATCAATGCTTTGATGATCAGTTTGACAGAGTTTCCGTGTGCAACTTGTTGACAGCTGCAAACTGATTACTTTGGAAGGAAAATGCACCAAGTTGTTACATTTAGACATTTTCAGAGAAAAAACAATAATACTGATCAAATCCTGTACTGGCATAGTGCAACAGTCAAATAATTATTTTTTATGCTAATGGTACATGTCTGAGGGGGAGCTTCTGTGCTTTTAACCCATGCTGCTGGTTGATGATTTGGGACACATTCAGATACTTTTTCACTACCTGTGGAGCTAACTTTGTGTAGTCTGTGTTAGCATTATCACTCATAGTAACTGCTGCTTCTCACTGCAATGTGTGTCATGTTAGCTAGTCAGAGCTATGTCTGTCAACAATGGCATGTGGTTAAAAGAAGTTTTGGAAATGAAAGGATGAGTGTTGCATACAAATTCACCTCTAAACAGTAATTTACTGGTCTTCAGCAAGTTGCTTTATTTCTAACTACTGAAAAGTCCATATCGAAGCTATCATGACATTTTGGCAACTGCTACACTCGCATCCTTCATTGTTTGAATTTGAAATCTATCTATAAGGTGATAATGTGTCAGTTTTATGTTTACAGCTTGTTCAGTTGCCCCCAAATGGCAAATAAAATGCAGCAGTTTTTATGTATCTCTCTCTCCATCTATTACTTTTCTTTCTATATTACAGTTTGCTCCTACCTGGATGCACTGCAGCCACCACCACACAGCATCACGGCAGTTGTATCTGGCACAGCGACCCTCACCCAGCAGGTTGGGGATCAAACCGTGACGCAATGTCCCCGCAAAGGCCAGGATGATGTTACTATGGAGACCATATGACAGGATGGTTCATTTTAGAGTTTAGTCACTGTGGGCTTTGAAGGCTGATATTCAGACAAATTATATTTAGTGCTGACATTCAAAATTAAAGGCGTCTGAAGCAGCTTTTATGTAAGACACAAAAGCTTATTGATGAAAAAGAGAATCCCACAACTACTTATACACTCAAAATGTCTCATCAGGAAATATTCAGTACACACACACACACACACACACACACACACACACACACACACACACACACACACACACACACACACACACACACACACACACACACACACACACACACACACACACACACACACACCGGGCTTCAGTGTGTCTCCCAGTGAGCAGCATCAGTCCTCTGAGAGCAATGAAAGTGTCTCTGCCCCAGCAACGGAAAATCCCAGCAGAGAAATGAGGGAGACCTGAGAAAATATCAATTAGTATGTCCGTTAAATCAGCAAATGACTGTCCACCTACTGTGTATATGTACATTATTATAAATATTTAATTTCATCTTCATCGCACACTTCTGGAGATCAAAAATCATTAATTCTTCAATACAAGCTTTATAAAACTGATTTTACTTATTTTATTGTATTTAGTCATAATTTTTGCCACAGAAACAACATAATAAAGTCTCTGTTGCTAGGCTACCTGCAGCCAACGAGACACAGCACTGCTCCTTCTGGTTTGTGATTGGACTGATGCGATAGGGGACGTCCTCTATTTTCGTGGAAAGGGGAGGCAGAGCGGGGAAGCGTCCGACACCGCACATCTGGACCGAACCCAACGCCAGGTGTCGCGCAAATGTTGAGCCTTTCTGAATGAAACTGAGTGAACAAAGAGACAGCAGCTCCAATGAGGCAGGAAATGTGCTCGTTCAACAACTCACTCAACTCAGTTCATAAAGTTCATTGTTTTAGATTTTAATTTCAGCACTGAATTTCCACCATCTAAATCTCATAAACACATATTCATTATGTTCCACGCCACTGCATGTAACTACCAAAAAAATACACAAATGACTGAAGATGTTCAGTTATCATGAGTGCACACACACACACAAACACCACCTACCTTGACATGAGTTTAAAAGCTGCATCCAGAGCCGTGGTGTAGGTTGATACCAGAATGGCATCAAAGTAACAGGGGATGAGGTAGCGTGGGATGTGTTTCAGGTAGTTAAACATGGCTGCCAACCACTGACCCACCTGCAGACACACAATGTTGCAATGGATGATCTGTTCCAGGATCAGCGTATTAAGTGTTTATATGACAAAGTTACTCTGGATAATCCTCAGATCCCACTGTCAATGTTTTTCTTTGGCACTATTTTTTAACTCCCTGTTAAAGCCTCACCTGTGCCAGTGGTCCCTCTCTGTGTATCAGTCTGTTGGAGACAAAGTCTATCAGCCAGTCTCCTTGTCTGAGATTAGCACACACAGGATGGCCCAGGTCATTGTTGGAACGGATGTCAGCCAGCACTGACATAAGACCTGCAGAGTCACAACAACAGATATATAACATACACTCCTGTCATGACAGATACCAAGACGGCTGTGGCTCAGGAGGTAGAGCGGGTCGTCCACTAATTGGAAGATCGGCAGTTTGATTCCCAGCTCCTCCAGTCCACATGTCGAACTGTCCTTGAGCAAGATACTGAACCCCAAATTGCTCCTGAAGGCTCTGCCATCAGAGTATGAATGTGTGTGTGAATGGGTGAACGTGGCTTGTAGTGTTAAAGCAATTTGAGTGGTCGGAAGACTAGAAAGGCGCCATATAAATGCAGTCTATTTACTATTTTACCATTCAACCATTGTGTGAAAACGGCCATGACACACACAGTCTAACTACATGTTAGGTGTGTGTGTGTGTATGTGTTTTTCCAGAGTATGCAGTAGGGTAAAATCATTGCAGTTATGTCAGAAGCATCTTGCGTATTCACTGTAATGAAACTTTCCAATCTGACCACTACAAAGCTACACAGGATATTTAATTCTATTTATAGGATATTTAATTCTTGCTAATTGTTTGGAGAATATTATAGTTTTTGCACTAACTGTTTATACCTCATGTACTACTGTAGAAGCTATGTGTAACTGGCTTCGGTTATCAGCTTCATATATTACTTCATGTATCTACTGTACCTTGTAGTCCAGCATATTTAAAGGTCTCCCATCCTGGGATACTGTAACAGCCTCCGCCATCCTCTTGTTCTTCTGAGTCACAGCGAAACAGCAGGATATTCAGGTCTGCCAGCGTCAGCATCGACATCAGCCTATGAAAAATACACAAAGCTAAGAGTTTACATGTGGTGCTTTACAGAATAAGATACTCAAACCACACCGAGCTTTTTATCTATGAAAAAAAGTTAACAGCTAGCAACACAGCTCTCTGCCAGCTCCTTAAACCTGGCAGAATACAGTAAACGTACAGGTACTCCATGACCTGTCTTTGGAATGTATGCTTTTAAACCCAGTAATAAAACTTGCAACCAAAGTACATGATCTTTTGTTGTCTCATGTGCTTGAAGAAAGGGAACATACTGTATTTGATTCTAGTTCCTTGAAGGGTTTGCTGGTCACAACAAGCATAAAGCTTTAGCTTGAAGCTTCATTTCTGACGTTGGAAACAGATCGACCAAAAAAATTACACAAAAAGTCCAATTTACTTGTGTTCGAAGCTTTCAACCAGCAGCTCCATCAGTGGAAGAAGGCCACAGGATGTGGTTGAAAGCATCAGAAACAACAAGTAAGTTGGAATTGTTGAGAATTTGCACCCTGCATCCCATGTACTGTAGTGTGAGGTTTCACATCCAGACAAGTAGCTGTGTGACTGTCAAACTGGTAACAAAAACCCATGCCACTTCACAAAATACTGCACTGGTTCATAGCCAGTAGAAAAACTCTTGTGCTTCTGTTCATCTACAGTATCATCATTTATTTCATCTAGAAAATCATCATTTATTTCATCTAGAAAACTAAAACAAATGAGTCAAGGTTGGTTTAACCTTTAATACAGATACACAAACAGAAAATGGTTACAGAAAAGGTATGTGTACATGGTGACTCACTGTGCCAGTGGTTTCTGCAGGGCGTCTGGTGGGTTTTCATCTGCTACACTGCCTCTTCTGTATTTTGGGCTGAACTGGGACAGATAATACCTCAGCACCCCAACCAACGTCTGGGCTTTGGGGTCCAAACTGACCCTGTGAGGAGGACAGAGAGATGACCATCATGTAAAAATATCCACATTTATAAAGCTAGTAAAGCTAATAAATGTTCTTGTAATGAAACACTTGCTTGCAATGCAATTTATACTGATATCTTACTGTACGTGCTGCAGTGTGTTTGTTACCTGAAGGCGATGACGCTGCCAGGTGTCAATTTTTGAAAGGTGAGTTCTTGCACAAACTCTGATCGACCTTTAGATGTCACCCCAGCGTGCTTCACCACTGTACTCTCCTGTAACTATATATATAAATCAATATTATTACTGATATGTTCATTTGTTTCAGGAATACACTCAGCCATTCAATATATATGAAGACAAAATGGCAATCGTTACATCATTTACCGGTATATGCTCTTTTATTTCCACTGTGTATTCTGGCATGCCGTTGATGTATTTGTCATCCTTCTTGTAGCTCCCAACATGCCTCTCCACTGTCCTTGCCTCAAACACAACTTCCTCTATTTTCCCTGGAGAGAGAGAGAGGAAAATAAAATAAATACATAAATAAATAGTAAAATAATAATAAAACTAAACAGAAATACATGTTTGATTGCACCACAAACTTTTAGTGTGATCACCTACCAGGTATGAACATTGGTGGGACGTTGGTGTCGTACTGGTGGGTTTTGGGGTTCCAGAAGGCTGTCCTACACACTGCCACCACAGACTGGTGGGTGTTGGGACAGTGACGAGTAACTGCAACTATATCTGCATCAACCTGGTCTACAAACACCTGTAGAGGAGAGAATTCACATTAGGATTAAGTTCTGCCTGTTATCAGCAAGTTTTAGCAGTCAAAGAGAAGACGCCACTTGAAGGCAAAGAGACAAAATCAGAACATGGGTGTTGCAGGTTAGCACCTTTAACAGAGAGCAGTATGACCTAAAAGCACGGTTACTAAAAGAGTGTGGGTCACTGTATTGATACACAGACCTGTATGAATCCCTGGGCAGCCAGTTCCTGGTGCAGCTTGTTGAGTGCCCGTTTCCCGGCTATGATGCCAGTCTGGGATCCAACCTCACCAGTGGAGGAGGGGGGCGCAGAAGGGTTCCACTTGGGGTAAAGACGCTCCTCCTTCACCACAGAGATCTACACACACAAACACACACAGATGAGATGATAAAGATTTCTATCAGCACTTGAATACAGGTGGAAAACTAGTCAGTTTACCCTTTATTGTGAGAATTGTCTCACTTCTCACTTGGAGAAACACAGAGCATTACTGTAATATATCATATGCAAGTATCAGCCTGTGTGTGTGTGTGTGTGTGTTGATGTCCAACCTGATGTGGTACTAATTCATCATATCCTCTGGTGGAGCCAGTAGCACAGCAGGCCATAGAGACAATAGCAGAACTAGGCAGAGAGTCCAGCGCTGAACGCAGCTGTATGAAATAAACAGTTATGTATTACTTCATATTTCTTGGAGCAGGTAAGTAAAAATAGCAGCAATAGAATTTTGTCCACTATTACATAGAAATTTTATACATCGCAGGAATTATGGAAATTTCATTTATCTATGAAAAACCCATAAAAATGACATTCTAGGGGAAACTTGAAAATTTTCATGTGTTTTGTCTTATAAAGGGTCACATAAAAATATAATGCATACTAAAACAAGACTAGGTCAAAACCTAGTATATGGCTGGACCGTGTAATGGTCAATGTGTGAAACTGTGGCCAGTTTGTTACAGCGATAGTCAGTGGTAGTGTCTATAATGTGAATTCCTGGATATTAAATGTTCATCTGCAATTTTCTGCAGTGGTCCCAGTAATATTTGCTGGTAAAGTGTGCTGAAGTAGCATCACATGACATGACATTCAGCTATGTCTGAGTCAAAAAAAAAAAGGTTATAAATGCAGTTGCAAGAACAATACTTTCCACTCATATCTTGGGATGATTTGAAAGAGAACTGATTTTAATTCTAATTATAACTATTCTAATTATCTGTTAACTCCCCCTGCTGTTTCATCTGTTTCACTCTGTGGATGTTTCTTGTTTTTCAGTCATAGGGTTATAGGGCTAGTCCTTGGCCAGTCCAGCCAACAACTGGTTATCAGCATCTTTAATCTGACCTGGATAGACACCAACCTGTATGGGACACTCGTTGTCATGGGTTACATCAAGGAACATGGCGTGGGCGATGCAGGGCATCAGTGGGCGGAGACTGGGCTGAACAAAGGCTCCTACTGGCTCTCCTCCGTAACGATAGACCAAACGGCCCTCCTCATGGCTGTCACCAGCTGACATGGCCTCTGTAAAATGGTGTGAGGGGTACAGAGGAGAAGGACAGAGAATGAAGGCATTGTGTGTATAACCGTTATCACAATCCATACTGCTGATGCACTACGCATAAGTCCACAAATTCAAGCATTTCGTGCAATTGTGGCCATAACCTCACTATGTCTAGATGAGTGTTTTGCCTTTGAGAGCTAATGGACAACACAAGCTTCTGTTAATAAATGGAAGTAGGCTGGGTATTCAACCTCAGTACTTTTTTGGTACCAAAATGTGTCTGTGGTGGTATTGAAAACTGTCAAAAGTCTGGTCAGATTCGTAATCTCATTACTTTCATCAGACAGTTCCTGATTTAAATATTATTTTAAATCATTATTTAATATTATTTAGACAAAGTTCTTGTATGACTGCTTGTGTTTGACAGCATTTAACATTTGACAGCTTTGACTTGTCATACGGGACATACAGCGTTATGCAGAAAAAGATGTTTGTATTTCTCAAAGTAAAGTATTGTAAAAATTCTCATTTTGGTATCAGTACTGGAACTGGAACTCAAATATAGTATCTGTGCTATTACTGAAAAAATTTCAAACTTCACTAAAATGATTATCCTCCACTTCAATGATGGTCTTTACTATATATATACTGTATATATATACTGTATTAAACACACAATATGTAATTTCTGTCACTCGGGGTCTGTCAATCAAAACAATAACAAAAGATAGAGTTGTGATGAAGTTGTGAAGTAGCGTGGGATCATGGTTGTTGTCTTTGTTAAACATTGTTAAACAACCAGCTTCTCTGGGTTAGCATTACTTCAGTGTTCATCATTCAGGATGTTTTTACCGGGAGCTGAATTATCCACAGAGGTCTCCTCTCCAAAACAAACTTACACAGGGATTAAAACTGGTAAAAACACTGAATAAAGCCATTAATACCATTGACAGGTGATCAAATGAAACGGACCATTACCTTGATTAAAATTATGGATTTCTCTGGAGAAATGCAGATAAATGAGTGGAGAAACATAACAAATGCAGATGCTTCCATACAGGGAATGTGGGCTCACTGAATGGTTTGAGTAGTATGAAAATGAAAATCACCACTAGTCTTTTGGAAGAATGCTGTTCATCCCACCGGTAGAGATACACACACTTGCAGAATCGATAAGAAGGAGCACTGAAGCTGCTCTGGAGGCTCGTGGAGGAACAACACCTCACTGACACACTGCATGTTGGTTTCTACTGTCACCCATCTGTATACTCTAACAGTAAATAGCATGCACAAGCAACATAAATACTTACCTTAGTATCCCAAATATGTTATTGAACATACAGTACAGTATATGTATGTGTATGCAGTGTGTGTGCATTTTGAACATATACAGGACTGTACCTCTTATCAGTGATGTAATCCCTAGCCTGGTAACGAAGATATTATCCAGTTCCTCACTGCCGGTGAACAGTTCAGCCACCACATACAGGTTAGGAGACACTGTTCTGGCCACGTCCAGCATGAACTGGTCAACCACAGCAAGGCAACACACCGAAACCAGTGCAAGAGGTCAGTATAGGGAGGGAGGGACGGAGGGAAGGAAGGAGGGAGGGAGGGAGGGGGAAGAAGGTGAGCAAAAAAAAAAGATTGGAAAGAGGGAAAAAGAGGAAGAGGAGGAGGAGAGTTAATGTGAAGGGGTTAGTGATAACAGGCCTCAAAGTAACCACAACATGCAGTCAAAGAACACAGTGAGAGTAATAAAGAAACATACAGAGAGACAGAGGGGATGTTTGGGTATGGAGGCACAATGCAGCACAATGCAGTGAAAAGAGAAGAAAAGAGACAAAAGTACAAAGTTAGCTTGTGCATGAGAGTTGTACCTCGTATAAGGCTGCTAATTCCCAGCCGGTTAACAAACACATTGTCAATGAGCTCACTGCCTGTAAACAGCTCAGCTATCACATACAGATTGGGTCTGACCACTCTGGCAGCATCTAGCATGGCCTGGACAAGACAATACATCAGTATTACAGACAGGGAGAGAGGAAGAGTCAGCTGTTAACAGGGTTACATCAATATATGCATCAGCAGTTAAAAGAGTGTGCTTTAGTGTTATAAAACCAGTCTACACAATGTGAAGTGAAAATTTCCAAGTCCTAATCCCTAATCCTGTGTCCCTCTGTTGATTATTCATTTATTTATCATATTTATCATCATCAGTGGTGTTGGGAAATTTATATCATACACTGTCTTCTGTAGGTATGTGATATTATTTAGGCCAGTGGTGAGCCGTTGTGTCCGTCAAGGTGAGCAACAGTAACAATGAAAGCCAAAAAAATACTATGTTCAAATACAGTAAACATCAGTGTTGTTTTGTTTTTTTCCTGCAGACTGACTGTGTTCACTATCTGTTACTTGAACACCTGTGGAGGCTTTGCAGATGCTACTTAGCTTATCCTCTTCTAGATGGTGTTTCAAAGTAGATGACACTAAACTTCAGGAGGGCATGTTGTAGCTTTAATAACCTAATGTAGCTAAGAATATTCTTGACAATTTAGTACTTTTCAGAGAGTGAGTGGTCGCCTCCGGCTTATTTATTTA
Organism: Scomberomorus guttatus; assembly: GCA_038419695.1. Taxonomy (NCBI): domain Eukaryota; kingdom Metazoa; phylum Chordata; class Actinopteri; order Scombriformes; family Scombridae; genus Scomberomorus; species Scomberomorus guttatus. The sequence continues at coordinate 4,619,691 of CM076457.1, forward strand.
TTTATTTTATAGCTGATGATGATTAAACAGTCTTCAACATGCCAGTGTAGCTTGCTGTGTTACCATGACAACCACAGGAAACACACCAAATAAAATGATGCAGGAGCTAATTTTAAAACATATCAATCAACAAAAATAATCTTGGAGCAACATCAGCTTTGAAGTTTGATTATTAGCTATATGAACGTTTATAATATTAGCAAGCTAAACTTGCTATAATAATCATGTCACATTGATAACCCTTTCCTCTATTTTAGGGTACATTCTGCTCTATTTAACTGTGTCATGTGATTACAGTAGGTTGATAGCAGCAAACTGTAGCATATGGTAGATTAGTTAGTAGGACTGGACGTAGCTAGTATCTGTCCTTGGTGGAATTGCACCTATTTAAAATACAGACCACCAACTTCACCAGGAATCACCTGCTCATTGTCTGAAGGTATCTTGAGACAGGCGTGGCCTTGCCCTGCTGCTCCCATAACTACTGCATTAGTGTGGGTATTTTAGTGAGTTTTCAATGGACAATTATACTGTATATGTAGATAAAGGTTCTGTTAAATGTGGGAAAATGAAATTTGAAATTTTGGGTGTTGATTCATTTCTATGGTCACTTTTGAGGCTCAACTGAAATGTTTTCACTGAAATCTACTTGACTATATGACAATACCTCAGCTACATGTAACGGTGTAGAGTGGCAGTTGTCCAGTCTGACTCCATGGAAATATTTGGCTGTGATTTCAGTGTATTTCTGCATGTAGGCCCACAAGTATGGGCAGTCCTCGGGTCCCTTGCCATAGCGAAGTTTGACGCTGTCACCCCAGCATATCAACTCCCGACGTATGTACACATTGGAACCTGCAGGGAGCAGAGAAACACATCAATGTTCACACGGTCATTCACAGTTTCATAAGTACAGACCGTTCAACACGAACCTGAAACTAGCTTATTCTGATTAATAGAGATTCTCAGGTTAGACACACAAATCCAACTGTGTTTCACACCATACAGAAAGTCATGTGTAATCTGTCTGATACTATATAAAGCTTGATCTTAAAGAGAGAGAGAGTAAGGGTGTTGCTGCAGCAAACAGCAACAGGACAAAACCACAGTAGAACATAAGTGAGAAGAGTTGAAAAACCAATTACTACACTACAATGTGTTAAATTCAATTCTATAGGTTAAAATGCTACAAGTACGAATTTCATATTTGTGACAGCAGCAAAAAAAAATGAGGCAAAGAACTGAATCAATTAAAATATTTTATGAAATATGCAAATAATGATATACTGAAATATATACTAAAATATGACAGAGTTGACAGTTAAAATAAATTACAATTTGATAAATATAACAATATATGTAACAGATGCACAGATGGCAGGGAATATGCTTTGTTGTGGCAATTTCACAAACAAAAAGAATAGGCTTCTATTTCCTAATCACAGGATTGCAGTTATCAAAATGTCTGTTTTGTATCCAATAAATAAATGTATTAAATTTATTGGATGTACAAATATATCCATTAAATCTAATCTCTGCTCCCTGTCTTAATTACACTATGTTTTCCTCTCCCTTTATTGTTTTTGCACTTGATGTTTACCTGGCTCAGCAAAGTTGCGCAGCGGATCATCGCCCATCACCCAACCGTTGTGAGCCAGGAAGTGACACAGCTTGTCTGGCTGGTCCAGCAGCTCCATCTCCTGCTTCAGAGTCATGTCCTGATACGGGAAGGTGAAATACCTGAGACAGACAGATGAAAACACTCAGGCCCCTTTCATACCTGATATTATCATGAACCCTTATATCCTGCTTATTGGGAAATGATTTAACTTTGCTATTTATACTTTACTACTTTACATTACTATGTGTCTCTATCATCCACCTTAACTGTTGCAGTTCACAAATAGGAAGATGCTGTCTTGAGTAACTGACAGTAAAAGGCTGAGTTGTGCAACTACTTTCAATAAGAATGAGGGTTGAACCAGTGAAGTATTTCTGAGTAACTACTTGGTGTATAATTTACACAAAAGTAACATGTATGTGGTGTGGTCAAAATGTATCCCTGAGTGTCAAAGTGAGGGATTTGAGCAGAACCATTGGCATCTGAAAAACAAAAAAATCCCTTCTCCTTCAGGACTCACTGATGGAAAGTACCATTGATATTCACTCATCCTGTGTGTCATCCCAGCTGCTCTGTGTATTAATTCCTCCCAAGTTTCTGTAGGTGTATAGTAGTTCATATAGTTTGGTAATAACATAAAAAACAATCCATATAAAACATGGCAAAAGATGACTCATTAAAGTCAGTTGTTGATATTCTTTGCACATTCATACTGTATCTATCCTATTCCTTTCTCTCTCTTGCTACTGTAAATCCAGCTCTTTAAACCTGTTACCTGGTAACCAGAGGGTTTTTCCTGTTAACAGGCCCCAGTTTGGGGCCATGGTCGGCCAGACGCTCATACACTACATTTCCCACAACGCAGTTGGCAGCCTGGAGAAAAAATAAGGAAGAACATAATGAACATTTGCCAACTTTCTATTTAAATGTACTGTAGCACAAATTTTATTTATTGAATTTCTAGAAAATTGGCTACATTTCCATCCACTGCTGTTGTGTGAATATTAGGAGATGAACAGTTGGTGGCACTAATTCTCCAGTCAGTGCCATTGAACCATTATAGAGGAAGAGGACACAACGAGATGACATCATTAAAAGAGTGGCAGTCAAAGCTAAAGCTATGGAAAACCATGTGGAAAACGTGCAGGAAATATGACATTTCTGTTTGTTTCATGTATTAATTTGAGGAATGTTACAGCTTCCTCATCGCTCCACACAGATCTGATGTTTTAAGCTCTTCAGTGGAAGCTTGGGTGATGACATACATGAAGTCACATGCTTCATGTATGTCATCATTTATTCACAAAGTTCGTTTCCATTGCATTTTGCCCAATTCCACACTATTTGCTAATACTATGTTCCAATTTTGACAGGGCCCTATTTCAGTAGCAAGTATACAAGAAATAAATAATGAACCTATGGTATAAATGACACAATGCATTTTTCCAGTATCTACAGTTTATCACTCTGAGTGCCATGTCAACAGGTGTCAGGTTTGGCTCCAGCTGGCTCCCCTGTGCACTCATGTGTGGCTGCTACAGTATGACATGTCTGACCTTTCCTTTAGTGCTTGCTCATATTATGCTGTTGTACTGCATTCTGCCATTAGCAGGAACTCTGCCTGGTGATTGGTTACACTTAACCCTACCTGCTCCTGATGCTGGTGCATGATGTGGTATTGTTCTTCATTCAGCTCATTCAGTTTCTGTTTCAGCCAACCACAGCAGTCCTCTATATGCTGCGGAGAGGAGCTGTAAAGAAAGGCAGCATTAAACAATACCATTTCTGTGTTTGCAAAGTGCTACAAACATTGTTTAAACTTGTCTAAATGGTAAGAAAGATGTTTCCTCATCTAAACTGTTCAAACACTACATACCAGTACTATGACTTATGACAAACATCAAATCCAGCAACAGTTTAATTTCTTTCAGAAGACAATGTTGTCATTCTAAACATCTGAATATTGAATATATTCAATACACTGACAGACATATCGTACCTATTACCTAATAGCTGTTTGTAATCTGTTGAACCACATTCAAATGAGTCTTTTGTGACAAACTCACAAAAAATTTTACATCTTCCAAAGCAGACAAACATTTTAAAATATTGGTGTTATTCAATGTTCTTACAGTATCTCACCAAAGCTAACCTCTCAGCAGTCGAGAAAACAATTTACTGAAAATGAAAAGAGCTCTAAACTGAAACTGCCACTTCATATAAAAGACAGTTAGAAAGTTAAACATAACAGTAACAGCTTATGGTTTTTAGTCAGACCTGTGAGGTACAAATGTGTCCAGAGCAGAGTCCATGTCCACTGTGTTGCCAAAACGATGGTAGTTTGGGTCCTTGATGATCTTTAGGCCCTTCTTCCCTCCAGTCTTACTGTGGTCTGGCTTGGTGCCTTAAAACAAACACAAGGTCTGTTAAATAGCATTTTAAGCAGATGTTTCCATATTAGCATTATTAGTCACTGAATGGACAGACATTTGTGTTGCTGTCTGTCTTGGTTCAATTATCTGTCAGCTCGAAAAACTACTCAAACTTATCTTATGGCTCAGATGGACACATCATCAGCACTGTACAATAAATAAACACACCTCAAATCATATTTAGTGATAAATAGTGTAGAATTCAGAGCAGAAATACAACCCTAACCCTAACCCTAACCCTCTGAACTGTGCTGTTTTGATAAAAAAAAGTTCCAAACTACTAAGATCTACCCTCCAAATCTTGTTTTTAGCATGTTTTTAAAGTGCTCCATCCATTATGAGGTTTTACATTATTCAGTGGTGAGGTGTCTAGTCTGCACTAAGTCTACACACCATTCTGTAGCAGGGTTCTGAACCGATTCACAGTGTTCTCCACTTTGACCTGGTTGAACTCCCACAGTCTGATCTCAGGATACACATCCATCCACAATACACTACGGATGGCCTGATACACACACAGAGAGACAAAAAACAGGCAGGAAAACACACAAGTTTACAATTCTTTAAATGAACCCCATTATAACTATAGCTTTGTTGCAAGTGTTTGGCAAGTAGAGTATCTATCTACTAAAAGAAGGAATCTCTGTGTGTCTGTATGTCCTTCTCGTATCTCTTGAACCATTCATTGTATCGACTCCCTACTTGGCGGGTGCATTTCTGGGGAACAAAGGGAGTGCAGTGTCGAATTTGGTGCAATTTAGACACGCGGCACGATATATATCATATATAATATATATATAATATTAATAAACTACATCTCTGAATAAACAAGCCATCAGCCGCTCCGCTCTGCAGCAGCGGGGCAGGACTTCTGGGCTCTGAGACTGCAGTCACGATCAGAGGTGTACAACCCTGCCACGAGAGAGACGGGGGGACGACATCTCTCTTCGTTTCATAACGTTAAAAGTTAGGCTTTGTTGTTGGCTTCCCAACTCATTTTAAAAAAGACAAGAGAAAAAGACAGAGAGACAGGCTGGAAAGCTTTCTCTGAGAGAGAGAAAGCCTGTGAATGACAGAAATCCAGCATTATTTTTTGATTGTTTCACGGCGGTTATGTTCTAAAGCACAAATAAACAACCATCAAACATTCAACAGGTGATTTACTGTGGAGATACTCTTTTGGTGCAATTTGGACATGTGACACATTTAATATTAATAAACTTTGAATAAACAAGCGAACAGTGGGCTGCTCAGCTCTGTGCCTGATATCAACACCCTCACATCAGAGCAGGGCGGGGCTTCTGGGCTCTGACTAAACTTCACACTTGGCGGGTGTACTGCTGAGGACCCAAGGAAGTGTAGTGTCGAGTGTGAAGTTGTTTGGACATGTTTAATTAACTTTGAATAAACAAGCGAACAGCAAGCCGCTCAGCTCTGTGTCTGAGTGCAGTGGGGGCTGTTTGATATAAACACCATCACATCACATCACATCACAGCAGGGCGGGGCCTCTGGGCTCTGACTTGCTGAGCAGGACAAAGGCACGCAGCCGGGAATGGGAGCACAGATCGATATTTAAACTTTCTTATACTGCGGCTAAACAGAAAAGCACATTCTATTTGTCATTTCCTACACCTTTTTTTAACTCCATGATATATATTATCAAATTTTTATACTGCTATGTATGTATATATGCTAAATCTATTGTTCTGGCATTTTGCTACATCTAAATGTAAAAGTTATGGAGTAGTTAAGGCTGTCAGATGATCCACAGACCCCACTGGATGACAAATGTGTTTCTTTATAATACAGTCATGAAGTGTGTTACATCCACTCTTCTCATAGTCTCACAGTTGAGCAGTGTGCACTAATCATAACTAAACAACATATGTACTCACATTAAGATGGCCTTCATTTGTAATATTAGCAGGAAGTCCTTTAGCTTCGTAGCGTCCATCTGCTATTCTGGTGGTTAAATGCCAGATAGCTCTGTCCAAGACCCAGGCTGGACGCAGGTGAGGAGAGTTCACCAGGTTGTAACCACACTCTGGATGCTTTTGGATCCATGCACTGTTAGCCGCTGTAAAGAAAAAAAGAAACACGGAATCAAAATGACCGTTTGTGCGGTTTAAATAACAATGGATTACAGTGATGAATGGTGGAACACACACTTTAAAACTAATGGCAACAATAGTGAGGAAAGGCCAGAAAGGAATCATGTAGTGATTTATTCAAAGCTGGGAAAAAAATGTTTCCCAAAAAAACATCATTCCCTGGTTTGAACTGCCTTTCATTAACTCTGAATAACACTGAATAAGATGATGGTAAAACCAAATGGATACAGTTTACTGAAATGTAGCATGGTCTTTAAATAAAGTTTGCTTACTGGTATTTTTTGTACAACATTAAGTTTTTGGACAAGAAAATATGTACAGTATATGCTATGGGTACAAATGCATGAAAAAGGATGTCATATCATATAATACTACATTTTAGCAGCAGATAATGACCCAGCTTTATTTAAATAGTTGCCATATTCAATAAAACTCATCTATATTCCCTCTCAGTGAGAATTACATTTTTTCAAATTCTTATCAAAGTTCTACAGATAGTCTGACAGTCAGTAAAGTAACTACTCAGTCTGTCGTTAACCTTTTAAACAGGCTCATTTTACTGCCTGACCTTTTCTGTTAGAGGGAAGGGGGTTGAGGTGATAAGGTTAGAAGGGTACACAGTGCTAGGAGAGCACGTACAGTACTGAGCTGCACACATACTCATTTAATCCTACCTTCATGTTAGTGTATTCCGTTTTTATTCATAATCTACATCCTATTTCATGCATTTGAATGTATCAGCATTCTGACCCCAAAAAATTTCAGAGATTTTTCTTTAGTCTTGTTACTGATTAACAAGATCTATCGGATTTTCTGTAAGTCTCTAATCGTATACACATGAATGTGTTGTTGTAGTTATTATAATCAAGGTGGATATCCCTTCCCTATAATGTCAAACCTTATTTTTATTTTTATTTATTCATGTGCCACTCTGTGTAATACTTCATTCAGTGGGGTCACCTTCCTCTTCTCACTGTTCCCCCTATGGGCTAGTAGCTATGGCTTGCTGCCAGTGGCCTCTATTAATGTGAAATTTCACAATGTGTGTGTGTCTGTGAGAGAGAGAATAAACGAGGGAGTGGGGGATACTATACTCTGAAAGCCACCAACAGTTGCATTTTATAATAAAGTGATACATAAGAGGTATTAAATCTCAGATCTTTTAAAGAATCCAGCAAACATTTCAACAAGTTTATTGAATTAATAATGTACTGACATTACTAATTAGAGAAGAGATCTGACATTTGTTACTATTTGCATTCCTAAGTGCTATTTTGACTAGAGATTGTATACATCTCACTGCTAAATTGAGTAAGTTGCTCCTGATGTGTAGTAATCCCCACCTTATTATTCCTTTAATACCATTTGTTTTTACTAATTCCACTACTTGAATTAGTCGTGTTATATCCTAGTATTTCTCAATGTATCGTTGCAATGACCTAGTTTAATTAAGGGATCAATAAAGTTTCACTTAATCTGATTTGATCTTGTCCCTGATCTCACCCCTGCCAATGTAAACACATTATGTGTATACTGTTGTTATTAGTGATGTGTTGATGTTAGTGACACAAAAGCCTGTCTGACACAAAAGACATGTTGTTGGCAGCTGGATTCATATGTTCTGCCTGCAGGACTTGAAGTTTCTCATGTGAATTTTTTGTATGTATCCTTATATAGCAATTTTAGGGGCCTTAATTATGCTGAAGAATGCACACCTACTCATGAGCAGGTGACATTCATCAGACTGAAATAATCAATTTACAATATATTTGTGAGTTTGTTGAATCTGATGTGGAACATCATACTCATATGAGCAAGCCTCACGGAAAAAAGTCAGAAAAGAAGTGGAGAATATTCTTGCATGAGGCCCAATGTGTTTTCTCCCAGGGATGACGTGTTCTATATTAATAAAGCTTGCCTGGCCTTAAAGTCCCATAATATTTTTCTGACCAGTGTGAATTTGACAAAAAACCTATCACACACATGAATACACACACACACAGTCACTCACCAGTATGATTATACACCACATCGGTAATACACAGCAAGTTCCACTCTTTCCGTAACTTCTCCACCAGTGCCCCGACGTCTTCCCAGTTGTAGCTCTGACCTTCTGGACTGAACTCTGGGTTAAAGGTCAGCTGGTCCGCCAAGGAGTAGCAGGACCTGGACTCTCCTAGAGTCTGCAGGGGCGTGAGGTGGATCATGTTGTATCCTGGGAGAGGACAAGACACAGAAACACATGTACTGTTAATAAAGCAACACACCATAGTGTTTAATACTAATAATAATAATGAAAATGTGCATTATGTGGCTCAGGAAAAAGTGTCGTACTGCCCTCAAACACTGTACCTGTGCACACACAACAAGGGTAATGATTCAATTCAATTCAAGGTAAGGACTAATCTAACATACTGTAAACAAATGGTCGCCAGTATGATCCAGTGACCTCAGGAGAGTTCAGACATTCTTACTCTTTCCTCTCTCTGACAGGCGGGCTGGTTGAAATAGCTTTGTCTTGTCACTCTTAAGGTTTCTTACTGAATATAACACCTTGTAGCACTGTGTTGTCAGTGGGTAATGTGAGTAAATATAGATTTAAAACTAATCCAAAATAAAGTACCAACAAACAAACACACACACCTGTTTCCTTGGACACTCTTAATCTATGTGGCCAGTCATTCAAGTGTCCCAGACATTTGGACAGGTAGGTCTTGATGGAGATGCAGTCTAATGGGAGTACGTGGTTTTCTGCTCCAACATGAAGGACCGGGTTGACCACAAAGTAGCCTCCTCCTGACCGCTCTGTGTCTCTGTGGGGAAAAGATCAAATTCAGAAACAATACGAGAGAGAGAGTGCTAAAAGATGATTAATAAGGTGGAGGTGAAGAAAGAACACCACGTAGAAGAACATGATTATGTTAATGGAATGCTGACTAGGCACATGCTCTCAAGTCTTCTATTAGAATAATTTACCTATATATATATCAATAGGAGAACAGCATCTATTTGAAAAGGTTTGGGGACCATTTATCATTTTTGTTAATTGATAGATGATCAAAAGTAGATATATTTGATAATCTATCTTCAATTTAGGTTTTTTTTTCCCTTTTTCCTTTTTAGGAATTACTGATGTACAAAATTGTCTAAGAAGCATATTGTTCTTTGTGTTCCAGGTTGTTTTTCTGTTAGTTTTAAAATGCCACAATGTGTACTTTACTTTACTTGTTGTACTTTTCCTGTGTATTTTGGCAATAAACAATAAATATATATATATATTTTTTTAATGTCATGTACAAGAACTAAAAGTGCAATATAAAATCCATCCTATAAAATCCATTTTTTGGTTGATAAGAATACACCAGCTGACAAAAATGTCTGCTCACGCTTCATTAAAAACACTGGAACAGTACAGTATTACAGTATTGTAAATGAGTGAAGCCCCCCCCCCCAAAAAGTGAATAAAAAGCAGCCATCAGTTGTCAGAGCTGTCAGAAACAAAGTTTAAATGAGCACTTCATGTTACGTCAGTCGTCACATTTTGAATCAGTGTCAGAGATATTCTGCGGGTCCACCTCAGCTCTAAAATCATCAGTATTTTGTCTCAGCTGGGGTTGAAGAGACACTGTCTGACACTCATCTATCAACAGATATTTAATACTACGACACTAAAAATGTTATAGGAAATCATCAAAGGAAACCTATAATGCAGGCAATATTTTCTTAATATTTTCAGAGCTATATAGCTGCCAAACATATTTCAATTGCTGTACGATTTTAAATATACACTTAAAGATCCCCTACAGACATGTTTTAAGTAGTGGTGGAACGGGACGTAGTTGATCGGTGATCTGTATAGAACGGTTCGGCGCGCATGTGAATGGCGGATTAATTGCAAAATGTAATGTCTCATTGGAGACAAAGTCAACAAACTGCTGTAGCTACAAGACAGACAGTGTGTCGCTAACAGGGATTTTGAAGAGCAACGACCAAACCAGCATCTAACAGGTCCGAAGTGACATGTGCTAACTGATGATGCACTTTTCCCCGGTGAATGTTTGTTTGGTGGTGTTTGTAAGTTATCATCAAGTTTTGATGATGTGGACACAGGCTATTTTTTCCTTCACTATTTTAAGATTTTATTTAAACATTGGATATCTTGAATGTTGTTTTCATTTAAGACCATGGGTAAAAGTTCCTTGCTTTAAGTGTTTTACAGAATAAATGGAAAACAAAGTTAGATTTAGCTCCCTTTTTTTTTTTTGGCTGATCTGAAAAATGATCCGATCCATGACTCAAAACTGCGATACAATCCGAACCATGAGTTTTGTGATCCATTGCACCCCTAGTTTTAAGATATATAAAAACACTGCATGGAATAATATTTTGTGTCTGAAATGTTTCCTTGTTAAACTAACATCTACTCCAGAATCTAGTTTTTATTTTACAAGTTTAACTGTTGGACACAAGATGTCTCCTACTTCAAGTTTCCACATCACACTTGTGTAAGTTACATACTGGACCTTGATTTCCTCCAAACTAGTTGTGATGTCACAAATCATGCTTGTAGGTACACGCCTTAAACTCAGATTTAAGGTGAGCACCTTCAGCAGATGAATGTGAAAACAAACTCTGCACATTCATCATTCTGCGCAGAGAGGAGAACAACATCCAACTGAAGAAGAAAAACAATATCGAAGGACTGAAACCAGTATCCGGAAATCCTTGGTAGACATTACCAACTAAATTTTCTACTTATGAGGTTTACAACACAGTCCATTATTTACAGGATCTTACCCACGAGTAAAGTAGTACTGGTAGGACCCGGCAATGGTGAGATCAAGAGAGCAAAACTTATCAGAGTCATCCTCCTGTCCTGTTGGGTAGTTCCACGCCAAAACGCGGAAGCTGTTTCGCTGAAACTTCTGTCCTTTAAGTGGGTAGTTGGTGTGCACTGCAACTGTCCTCCCCTGAAGACTGGGACCCAGTTGGAAGTGGAGCTCAAAACCTGAGGAGAAAGGAATCATTTGACTGATTTCAACATGTGGCATTAATGAAATGTATCCATGTGTCCCACAAAGTTACACTTTGTTTCCATTCTATGCTGTAATTCAGTTCATTTTGTGTAATTTTTGTAGCTGAAAGTATCAGATTTCATTGAAAAACTCTTAAGTGTCTGTTTGCTTGCTCTCTCATCCACACTGGCCTCTTATAGTCTCAACATACTATAACATAACTTTCAACACACTCACAAATACAGAGACACAGCTCTGCAGCTCTGAAATAAACAAAAGGAACGTTTTGCACATACAGTCACTGATGATGAGCCAAAAAAACATCAGTCTTTGTGGTCCTCTGGGGTCTGAACCATAACAGGATTGTCTATATATAGACAAGTTGCAGAGGCAGCCCACAAATCCCTATCAGGTTCAGATTGCTCTAAATGTCAAGTGGTACGCTTGTCCCTCAAAGACAACGAGCTGCTCCTTCAGCCAACACACACTCTTTATTTTTCATTCATATTACTTATTATGAAACATACTCCAGCTTTAAAGCAAGGCTTCGGAAGTGCTCTTATGTCCTGACACCCAAACAGACCCAAGTTAGGGCCACAGACTTCCTATTATAAAACCTTGTATGAGTTAAAAATGATCAGATGACTTACAGTATTTGCTTCTTTGCTAGTATTTGCTACTTGTTGAGCTTGCTGTTCCTCCTCAAGGGACCATATGTATGGATCAAAAAACAACATATTTTCACTTATTCAGTAACAGTTTTAGGTATTTTTAATGACATATCCTGTCATATACATACATTTCTCCAATCAAATGTGATTTGGGACCAGCTTAATCCTTACATCATCATAAACCTCACTTGACTGTTAGTGAGTGGGTTGTAGCAGCTAGCGAGCAATATCATGGGTCAGAGATGTGTGTTCAGAAACTATTGGCTAAAACTGTGTTTACATTTACGACACAGCATGGTTAAGGTCTAACTTCTTCATTTCTCCCCCATCTTCCACCTCTTGCTCTAACAACACAGATGAAAGAGTTGTGGGTGGAAGCCAACAGTCCTCTACAGCTCTGCTTGCTGTTGTTCTCCAGAGCCTCACACTCGCTGAGTCAAGCCTACATTTAACCAATCCAATCAATTCCTTCAACAATTTGATTAAATCTATCTCATAATTATACCCTGCCCACATACAATATTTTGTTTCACTGAGAAATATGTTACATCACATAAGCTCTGGACACCCTGGGACTTTAAACTCAACTGATTTTCCACATCAGCGTGTTTCCAGGTGTTGGAGAGTTCTACTGCATATGTGAAAAAGTACATAAAGCCTTTTGTGTTTTCAGAGGGAGCTGTGTGAAATCTGATAAATTGCCTCAAGTGATGTCACTTGACTCAACGTCGGTTGGGTCTGAAGACTACAAGTTTGAAAATGAAAACAATCTGGAGGTGTGGAGTTAAAAAGAAGTGAGGTTACCAGACCTCTGCAGCTGCTCATCTCTGCTGGAGGCTAGCAGCTCCAGGCTACATTAACTGCTACTACCATAACACACCTCAACCTCCAACAGAACTGTTTGGCAGCTAAGTTGCATTGTGGGTAATTTAGGCACCAGGTTTTGACAAGGAAGAAGAATGCGTGCGACATGCATGTGACATTTACGTGCCATTGCCAGGGTTACCTACTGTCAATTCCTCATGTTACATGAATCTAGTGTCTTTTCAAAATAAAGCACTTCCGTGTTAATGGTAAATTACAATATAGTGGCTAGTAAATTATTTGCAATTATCAAGTCAGAGCAATTCCTCTAATAAATTAAGAGGAACACATAAAGCAGTTGTTTGAAAGGAGCTTTACCTTGATCAAGTCTGAACAGAGACCGCTCTAAATTCTCCTTTTCATTGAGCACCAGGACTCTGATCTGCTTCAGGTGTTGAGGCAACATCTCGAAAGTTAACTGACTCCTGGTCTCCTGTAAAGAGGAAAAGACAAGTTACTAAAGAGTTCTAACCTTTTATCTGCAACAAAACGCTTTCTCAAATAATTTGTTTTTGAGCTTCTAAACTTTATCAGATAGTCCCCAAACTATACCACATCCCTCAACCATGAGGACATGCTTCCTGTGAAAATCTTTGGAGTGGTGAGTGAAGAAGGTGCTCTCCACCACCATCATCAAAGCTAAAAATGAGGCTTTATGTATTAGAAGGATGCTGTTTATCCCTCCAGTAGAGAGAATCTATGACAAGGAGGAATGAAGCTGTTCTCTGGAGGCTCATGGTGGAACAACACCCGACTAACACACTGCATGTTGGTTTGTCCACTTACTTCAGTGGGTTGTCATGTTAAATAAAAATTTAAAAAACTATTATTTATTAACATAAAGGCACTAGACTAACATATACATACATACTGATGTCTGGCTGTAGTTTGTGGCTGTGACTGCAGTTTGCTGAACTAGTTTCCATGTGTGTGCTATACATATGGAGAAACAGCAACGCTATACATACTGATACATACTGATCCTCTTTAAAAAACTAAAAGCATAGTCAATGATATTTTCCATGCAATTAACCTGCATTCAGTGCTGAACCACTTGACAATACAGCCAGAAACTATAGTAAAACACATACAGTAGACCACACAATGAATGTAAACACTTCAACAAAAAACATTTAAACCCTGAAGTAACTATGCACAGTTGCAAAATCTGCTATAGACATGGGTCATACTACAGAAGGTTGAACTATTTGCTTTTGTCAGCTAGCAATCAGCAATCATTTTGATATATATGCAACTTAAAACTAACAGAGCACCAAAGATACCTAAATCGTCTGTGTCTAAGCTATATGTACTTCAGTCAAAAAATGATAATTTACAGCTAGGAATCATCACAGCATAACCCCCACAGAAAATGCATTGGCAGAAAGGATCATTAGGATCACTGAAGTTAGCCAAAAGGAGTAGGACAGACATAAACAGCACACAGAAGGTTGGCAAATACTGCTAACAGGCATGAAGATAAGAAGGGTTAAATGTTAAACAAAGTCTTTTAGGCAATGACATGGTTGGGACATGGGTTGTGTAAAATGGGTTTGTAACACAGCACCAGGAAGCTCACTTTGCATACCAGGAGGTACAATATGTACTGTGGCTAGAACAGACAACACAAGTTCCTGATAAAAACTGATGTATGACACAAACCAAACAAAAGTCAGCCAGTTTGACATATATATAGCCAGAGCAAACTTTTTAAAAATATAGGCTGAAGCATTGATTTTTTTATTGCACATTTTTACTGGATACAAAATAGCAGTTATGTTTAGCAAACTAGTCTAAAACCTGCATTGAAACTTTTTGCAAATGAGTCCTGAATGAGATCCTGAATGAGTTTTAAAACAGAAGCCCACACTTTATCATTGACATGACTGACCCTTTAAAACAAAACCAATGACGACTAACAAATTTAAATAAACCAACAACCATTTTCAATGGGGGAAAGGAACTACATACATTTAGTCAAGTAATTTACTTAAATACAGTTTGGAGTACTTGAGCCATTTTCTGTTACTGTATACTTATACTCCTTTCAAAGGCACATTGTCCTTTTTATTGTACTAAATTAGGTTGCAGGTTGTTAGATATAGATTAAACTCTCAACTAGTATATATAAAGCAGATACTGTACATCTGGCTCCACATTACACAATTACAAAATGAATGTTGCTTACACATTACACATGTTGCTCAGTAATAGTCCAGTGATTTATATAAAAACATAAATTCTGAAAAGCATAACAAGTATTTACTTTTGATGCTACAAGTACATTTTGCTGATACTTTTACTTAAATAAAATTTTGAAGGCAGGAGTTTTACTTGTAGTGGCGTGCTGCACTAATGGAGAAGTAGTAAAATAAAAGCTCTCAATACTTCCTCCATCATCTGAGCCTATTTCAGCAACGAAAAGTGGAAAGTAACCGTGACACATTTCGTTTATGTCCACATATTACAAATGTGTGTAGTGTGTAGGATTTAGTGGCATCTAGCAGTGAGGTTGCAGATTGCAACCAACTGAATACCCCTCCCCTCCCCCTCCCCTTCCAAGCGTGTAGGAGAACCTACGGTGGTCCCTAAACTCACAAAAAATTCAAAAGGCCCTCTCTAGAGCCAGTGTTTGGTTTGTCCGTTCCGGGCTACTGTAGAAACATGGCGGTGCAACGCGGTGGCCTCTGTGGAAGAGGACCTGCTCCCTATGTAGATATAAAGGGCTCATTCTAAAGTAATGAAAACACAATGATTCTTATTTTCACTGAATTATACACTAATTAAAATATACTTATGAATATTATATTCCATTTCTGCCAATAGATCCCCCTGCATCATACACACTTCTCCTTTAAATTACTTTTGTTTTTGCTTTGTTTGTGTTTTACAGATCGTAATCACAATTTTCATGGACTATTTGAATTTTCAGATTAACATTAACTGGTGAACTAAACATGCTTCTGGAAGATGGGGCATTACATTACACTAACATCTGAATAATACACATGCACACTGACAGTCTAAAAATACAGCTGTTGGATGTCTTCATAACGCTGTGTTTGATCAGATTTAATTCCAGCTAAATGACCTGGAATCATTTTGATGAATTACTATTATACTGCATGTATAATACTTTTTTTTTTTTTTTATTTTGGCAGGGACTTCTTGGAGCTCCCTAATTGCACCCTAGAGACCCTAGTACTTGAACCACAGCAGTTTGAGGCTGGTACTAGAATACTCATTCAGTAAGAACCGGTTTACAGGACCAAATCATGCAGTCAGAGCTCTGGGTTCAGTTCTGTCAGAAACTGGATCCAGGCAGCAGGTTAATGCACCCAGTCAGTGAACTTCACTGAACCCTCCCACTGAGTCTGCGCAGTGCTTCAGTCTGACCAGGACAAGGTCAGGAATCCAGCCGTTAATGTCACAATTTCTATTTATAAAAGTCTTCCCACCACTATCCAACTTGCTTGGCACGTCGAGCCAAATAATAACCAGATATATAAATGTGAAATCGCATCAAGATGACAGTATATGACTATTATCCGTGATGATGCAGGAGCCCGCAGAGCTAACGTCCTGTTTGCGGCTGTAGAAAAAAACCCAAACTCCATTCAAAGGAGTGGTCGTTCAATATCGTCTTGCTTAATGGCGAATACTCATGCTCCATGACACAGAATGCATTCCCACTTTTTCATCTTTAGAAATCAATCAACAATTCGGCATACACATGATTTGCTGAAAGCACATAATTTTTAATAAAATGTCATCATTAAGATGCGGTTTCCCTGTTAATTCATACAGTCGGCTCCTACCAGAGTTAGTGGGCGGTGCCGTCAGGGCAACATTTTATTGAAGAAGCTTTAAGTACAACTTGAGAAGGAGTGTTCATAAAATGTTTCATGAAGTAACATTAAGTATCGTAGTCATTAAGGACGATAAAGTTAAAAACGTTTAGTGAATACACAGAAATTTGAATGGTGTTCAGCTTTCTTCGTCTCAAAACAACAGATGTATTCTCCCTTATTGGGGTGTAAAGCTAAATTAGCAGCGATAGTTCAATGAAGGCGTCACGTCAGTAGAGTTAACCTAGAGGTGTTAGTTATAACTGCGAGCTCAACTTGTGTCAGTTAGCTAAGGCAGCTAATACTTTATCTTCTGACCTGCGAGCTTGCTGGGGATAAAAACTCGTAGAAGCTTAGTAATACGACAATGTAAAAACATTCACAGTCACCTGTCAGTTGTGTCTCTGGTCTGAGCAGCAGCAGGAGAACAGTGTGACGTGTGACAGCTCTGTTTTCCTGGATGCGCTGTGACTGAAGAGAGGGGGCGTGGTCCGCAGACTGGGGGCCATTACCGTAACGACCCGAATAAAACGGAACACTGTTACAGCTGTATGTGATGAGCAAATACGTTCTTTTTTCACAAAATTGTGTTCAGTGAACAGCGGCAGAGATTTCTGCTCATACATGCCTGATCAGTAGTAGCCGGTCTTGCACTGAGTGTGCCTGCTGTCTGGAGTAGTTGGGAATTTAGTGCCTTGCTCAGGGGGACTTAAGTAGTGGTTGCTGAACAGTGTTTGTTTACTTTCCCCTCTTGCATTCGGATTCAAACCCTCAGCTCCCTACTCACGTAGGCTTAATGGCTAAGTGAAACACATATGTCATTTGTAACATTTTAAACTGCAAACATTGCAATCTATTTGTTAAGGGTTTTTTATGTTTTACTGAAATGATTGAAATGTTGATGTAATCTGTCAAATTTATTTAAAAAATATTTACAAATTATTGTGTACAAATTATTTAAAAAATGATTGGATATTGTTGCCAAAATGCTTACAAAGAACGTTCCATTGCATAATTTGAGTTGCGCAATTTCTAAGCTTTACCAGACACATGCACACATGCTGCACACACAAACAGACGTGTTGCATAACCTGGCACTGCAGTGCAGTTGTTGGGCAGACAGAGAGCAGCATGCCAGGCCTATACTGCAAGAGCAACATGAAACATAATGCCATGATTATGTCATCCACTGACATAGATAAGGTAAATTAAAATGTAATTCAAAATCATGACAGATACTTTTGAGTTTATGTTGTCAGATTACTGAAACAGATTAGTTTTTGTAAACATTATCAGATAAAGGACTGAGATATTTTTCATGTTTTCATTTCTCTCACATAATTCACTGTATCTTTCAACATCACAACCACCATCTGTTAGCCAAGGCTTATTCACTAGCATTCAACTGATTTAGGTTCCTGAGAACATACAATACAGAATATTTTAGACATTAGCCAAAGAGATGTATTATTTTATTTTGCATATTTTATATGGTCAAATAACACACAATCTATGTATTCAGTGATTCCTTTAAAAGGTTGTTTTTTGTTGGGATGGACAAACATCTGAAATAACATTTATTTAGGTGATCAAAGAACAGTACAGCCTTTAGTTGAAACTCAGACTGATCAAATTCTTATTGGCTACAGGCAATTCTTTAAAGCAGGATAACCCTTCACACTAATTCTCAGAAACTCTGGGATACCTTACTGTCTTGACTGTGTTGAGAGAGGAAACATCGTTGTTGGATGGCTGTTGGATGTTGGATTTTTTTGGACAATATACCTATATCTGTACTACTAACACCAACTGTGTTTTCAGTATGTAGTGCATTCACAGTAAAAAAATGTGTAGAATGCTATATGCATACTGTATGTCCCACATTGCAAAGCACTGTGGAAATGAAACAACTCAAAGATGATAAAACACTAAATCAATCTGAATCAGTCTGATTTGACACTGTTCCAGGGATGTTGACAAAATAAACAAACAAAAAAAAAAATTTCTTTCTACATCTCATTTTTACTGTAAATATGAAATTGACACAGTGTATGCTTCCTCTCAACACAGTGTATTTTTCCTCATATTTGGTGAGTGTGTCATGGACGCACATCCAACGGAGCAATGATATACATGAACAGAGTGTGGCTGGGGACATTTCAATTGGAGATCTTTTGACTGATGATACACTGTATACTAGATTTTATAAAAATTACTCTACTTCACTTCTGCTTCATCTGTTGCATAGCCTACATGGTAGATTTTATATAACAATAAAATAAAAATACATAGAAAATATACTTTTTATACACTTCCTAAATCATGCATTTGTTGAACTGATAATGTTCATCTTTGCTTTGGTCTATTTAACCACTTGATGGTGGTAAGGGACCAGAAATAAGGCTGGGAGAAGGCAGCACGTAAAAAGGCCTGCAAAACATGTGGCTTGCTCCAATGTTCATATCTAAAACATCTGGTTCCACTATAGATTTTTACACTTCACACACTGTAAAAGCTCTATACATATATCACCATGGCCAGGTAGCAGAGAACTTCTCCCTCTCCTGTGTGAATGATGTAATTATCTTTCTCTCTCCCCTGTGTATGTGGTTTCTTGTCTCTCCTCCTCTGTGTATGTGAATGGTGTGATGTGAGTTTCCCCTGTGTGCATGTGTAGTCTGTCCTCTTCCTAGGTCTCCACTGTGATGGAGGCCACATGGCTCAGGTTTTTGTGTGTATCATATTCTTCATATATATTATAAATCCATGCCGTATTTCTATAATTTGTCTTTTTTGTTCTATTCTGTATACACATCTGTTGCATGTCTTTCCATCCTGGGAGATGGATCTCTCCTCTGTTGCATTTGGTTTCTTTTTTTCCCCGTTAAAGGTTTTTTTTTAGGGAATTATTCCTTATTCGAAATGAGGGTCTAAACATAAAAGATGTATTGCTGTACAGATTGTAAAGCCCCCTGAGGCAAATTTGATTTGTGATATTGGGCTATACAAATAAAATTATACTATTAATACTATAAAACCTAGTAACAGTACACTATGTCTCCAGTAAACTGTGTGAGTGACTTGACTGATATATGGTCCAGGTGCACTGGCACTAATATAAAACCAGCTGCTGTAAAGCACAGGATGTGATGTCCTGCAGTATCAGCAGCAGGCACATAATTGAAGGTCTTAATCTCATTTCAGATTAATAAGCAACAAGCCCTGGTGTAATCTTATGAGATCATGAGTAACTCTCCTTTATGTGTTTGCTTTACAGCCTTGAGGGGGGCAGGAAAGACAAAGAATCCTTCTCCAATTTTACAACAAGGTCTTAGGCAGAAATTATCCTTATTTGTATCTATGCTATAGTGACCTAGCTCTGTGGATGGAAATGCTGGTCAGTCAGTATGCCACTGTGGTCCAGACTGGAATATCTTTAAAAATCTACTGGGCTGATTGCTGTGAAATTCTGCACAGACATTCATGGTACAGAGAGGATGAATATATTCTGACTTTTGTGATTCCCTGACTTTTCATCTAGAAATAGGTGTTCTTGCAGAGATGAGAAAATCAATGCCACTGTCATTAAATATAAAGCTAAAGCCAGCTTAGCATAGACTGGGAGCAGTAGGACAACTTGTCTCTGTTGTTAAAGTTAAAAATAAAATCTGCTTGCCAGCATATTTAAATTTTACTAATTAACATGTTATATTTGTTGTATTTGTACAAAAACTGAAGTGTAAAAATGACAATTTGTGGTTTTACATCATTTTGATTATCTCCAACAGGTCCTCATAGTGGTGCAGGAGGACAAGTCAAAACACTCCAACAAATTAGATTCTTATCAATCTATATGACTTCATTTTACACTTCTTTGTTTGTTTGTAATAGATCAGTGTGACCACATGACTGATTAGTAGCAGAAATGTATTACTGTCTTGCTTTGTTCCACTCAAAATGAATAGAACTACAGGTCACAGTCGACCTAATTTTCAACTAAGTCCATGCTAATAGAAACAGGAAATGCTCAATTATCTTCTTGGTGACGGTTTTATTTCATCATTAGAATTTCACCAACAATGTTGGAATGATGTTGACAGTCTATATACTATATATCTTCACTCTTTTAGATAGGTTCTACTCCTATGCATGCACAGAATATGTATATATATATATATATGTAAATGGGGTGTGTAAGACTGTTGTGGTAGGGTAATAAAAATGACCAAGCTCAGAATGAAATGTTATATCAGCATATCATGTTCCAATAGTCCATTCACCCAGTTGTAAATCTAGTATTCAGTATTACCTTGTGACCCACGTTGAAACATACAGGTACACACACACACACACACACACACACACACACACACACACACACACACACACACACACACACACACACACAGGTTACTGGGAGTGACATTGCACTGAAACGTATATAGTCACGCTGGAAAATGATTCCACAGATTTGAGGCAGTGTTTCCATCTGCAGCAGAGTGGTGAGTCCAACAACTGCATCCATTCACTGTCTGTTCAAAGCTTAACTGATAAGCCTGTTCTCTGTTTACACACTGAACTGACTGAATTCAAAGTGAATGTTTAGCTATTTAATGTGGTTATATATATGTCACGCCAAACATGCGACTTATCAAACACAGCTGTACTTAGTAATGTTAATTATGGCTGCATTCCATTCAGGTGTGCGAATACCAGGGTCCTAGCCTTTTTATCACTGAAGACATTTTGATGTGACAGTAGGAAAAGCACAGGAGTGAATAATAAAATGAATGATGGCTGTCACACTGTCATGACTTACTGAGACAGCCATCGTTAATATTATTAACAGCTGTGCTTTTCTTACTCTTACACTTCATCATGAGTCAAAATGTCTGCTGTGAAAAAGGCTAGTTATTTATTATGGCTTATGGGGACACCTAAATAAAACAGAGACATACTTATGTTTTTAGTTAGTTTAGTTGTGTTTTTCCTGCTATGACACCAAAGTGTCCACTGTGACTTTACTTACCGCTCCTCATGTCTGCTGGAGGCTCAGCTGCATCCATTTTTATACATTTTTGAAAACTGTCCATTGCTAGTCTGAATTTAATGGAGTGCAATGCTAAACTAAACTTATAGTGCACAACTCACAGCTGGAGTAGGAACTCATGTGAACATATTCTGTGGGGGAATGAGCGATTTCTTTTTTGTTTTATGCTTTGTGGACGCACTGTATACTTTATCGTGTAGATGTCTCCTGTGGGGCTATGTTGCCTCCTCTTCCTCTCTGTCACGGTGTGTTACTGGGTGCCAGCAGGCTGCTATGCCAATGGCAAAGTCACCAAAGTCTGTGGTAGCATGGAAGCTCACCATGGTGTCCCTGGTCAGACGAGCCAAACCCCCTACCGCCTGACAACCAACACCACTGTGTTCAGCCCCGGAGATCATATCCAAGGTAATTATGACTGTGACTGAGTCATCCTGCCATACCTGCACCATCATAAACCCAGTTCTGTAATAAAGCCTCTAATGTGAAAGTTAGAAGTAAAGTTACTCCTATTAGCAGTTCACAGTTCACTCTTTTAAAATTTAAAATTTAAAATTCAAACTAAAAACAAAAACTCAGAAACAAAGAAGCAAGTGAGTATAGTCTGTGTATATATACAGTACCAGTCAAAAAGTATTGAGAAAAAGCATGTCCAAACTTTTGACAGGTATTGTAAAAATAAAATTGAAAAATGAAGGTCTTATATTCCTGACTAACAAGCTTAGTAAGTTATTAATGTTGAACCAAATAGAAATGACTGCTTGCATTAATATTCTTTTCTCTCAATACTTTTTGAAACACTATTTCCAGTCATCCTGTCCGGACCATCATATTTCAAGGGCTTCTTGCTTCAGGCCAGAGATGCAGCCAATAAGAGTTCAGCATCCACGGTTGGCACCTTCACCCTGACTGATCCGACCAAGACGCAGCTGCTCACCTGTAATAAGCAGCAGGTATACATATGCACACACATACACATATAGAGCAGAATGTCTGGCTTGTCATTAACATGTTTTAGTCAAAGTACAGCTGTGACTAAAACATGTAATGCTGGCTACAGTTAGTATATAAAATAAACTTGTGAGTACAGTATAAAATGAGGAGTATGTGTGTGTGTGTGTGTGTCTTTGTGTTTTTCAGGGTTCAGCAGTGAGTCATACGAGTGATGCCAAACAAACACAGGTTTTAGTCATCTGGAACGCTCCTGAAGATGCTCCCAGTGAGGTTCAGTTCTTGTGAGTTAATATAAAGCAGATACATTTCTCGGTGTGAAGATATTTAAAGCTAGCATGTATACTTTTGCTGTATACCTGTCCCTGTGGCCACAACTGACAATTATAGGACAGTAAAACTTAGTCTAACAGTAGCACAAGTAGAGAAGAGTCATAATGCCAGCATACTGACTCAGTAATGTCAGTTGCACAGCATTATTTTATTAGCAACATTGGCTAACATTAGCCACTATAATCTACAGACTAAAACCTGAGTGTATTAAACTGAGCAAGGGTATGTTTTATAGCTCATGAACTCATGAAGAATTTGTTATTTCCTTTGTCAAAAGGTGCATATCTTGCCTACTGTAAAGTGCCCACAAAAAGTTTAATGTAAAGCCTTGTCCTCTAACATGTTTTACCTCATTGTCCTATAAATATGTCTGTCTATATGATGCACACATTCCAAATAAATAAGACAAGACCTTCAGTTAAGTCAATGGAGTGTCAACATTTCACATGTACTCTATGGCACAAGAATGAGCTCAGCGAATGTCATGGCAATCAGCCTTTAGTCCTATTCTTAATTATTGTTTGATTTAGCAGATAAAGTGCAGGTGCAACTATTAACCAGTGGTGGAAAGTAACAAAGTACTGTGCTTAAGTAAATTGTTGAGGTACTTGTACTTTGTACTTGTACTTGAGTATTTACATTTGACACAATAGATAATGTAACAAGCTTTTAAAATACAACACATTGTTAAAGATAAAACCAGTGGTTTCCAACCTTTTTGGCTTTTGACGTCTTACAAAAAGCAGTGTGTAGTCAGGGTCACATTTCAGATGTCTATGAGTTGTTAACAGCTCCACCAAATAGTGATTTTTCCCTCTAAACTTCTCACATGGTTTCATTTCAATAAATGTTCAAATGATCCAATATTTCACCAAAAATCAAAGATTAGAGAAAAAGTCCAAAAACTGAAAACAGATTTGTGTATCAGAACTTTGTTTTTTCTTCTTTCTTCTCCCATTAATCATCTCATGACCCCTCAGATTTATCTGCTGACCCTTTGGAGGGGCCTGACCCCTAGGTTGGGAACCACTGGACTAAACTAGCTAACTGTATATAAAGTAGTTGAAACTAGCTCCACCTCCAGCAGCTACAACAGTAACATGCTGCTTACATACTGATGCTTCAGTATTAATAATCTAATGATGTCATATATAATAATATATCAGTCAGAGGGACCAAACCACTACTTTTACTGCAATACTTTAACTACATCAAGCTCATAAATGAACTTTTACTGTAGTAGCATTTTTCATGCAGGACTTTTACTTGTAATGGAGTATTTTTACATTTCTGTATTGGTACTTTTATTTAAGTAAATTATCTGAATACTTCTTCCACCCCTGCTAATAACATCTAGCACATCTACATTATTAGTTACACCTGTGTATGACAAGTCAAAATGTGGACCTAAAGTTGAGAAAAGTTTCTATTCATTATCAGAGGGTATAGTGGTGTGT
The DNA here is from genome assembly GCA_038419695.1 of Scomberomorus guttatus. Lineage (NCBI taxonomy): Eukaryota > Metazoa > Chordata > Actinopteri > Scombriformes > Scombridae > Scomberomorus > Scomberomorus guttatus. The sequence continues at coordinate 4,644,042 of CM076457.1, forward strand.
TTACGCAGGTATAGAGTGTATACTAATGTCTGGGTAGGAGGAATTACTGTATACTTACCTAGAAATATCCACAGATACGTATCACTGTCCATCTTGCAGAACAAAGCTGCAGCCAATCATGTTAAAGTCTTTCATGTAATCTGTAGTGTTATGTGTACAAGAGACTTTTGTTCCCTGAATATGGAGAAAAAGATAGACAACCAACATCAATAGGGCTCATCCTATGGGACCAAAAATATCCACTGCAATTAGTAATTTATCTAAAATGAAAATAGAGCATCTAAATTGCAAAGGGTTGACTGTCTAGAGAGCATGAATATGTTTATTAGATCTTGATATTTCTTATTTGCAAGTGGACATTTTCATTCATTGATATAGAGAAAACAGAGAGAGTTACCAAAATGAAAAACCAGAAATACATCCACAGATTTGCATGTAAAAGGTCAGTTTACAGTTACAGGTAACTGTCCCCCACGATTCATCTCCCTTCCTACAATGTGGCCTTAAATGACATGTCTTGGGTCAAAGTACAAGATTGTAATCATTTACTATATGTTTACCTTAAATTTGACAGGTTCAACCCAGAGCCACTTCTAATTTTAGGATATTAAAGTTTTTAATTAATTGTTCTTCAATAAACTATTATAATTATTATGAACACTTTAATGTAATATTGGTTTATGGTTTTCATAAACTCAGCAATAAACACTTATAACCATGAACATCATTGAAATAAAAAACCTTTTAAAACTAACATTCAGTTCGTAATCCACTCTCAAACCAATAAACTGAACTCTAAACTAATAAATGCCTACACGAACATTGTGAATATATGCATTGCATAGGCTAATATTTAATGTTACTGCACAAAGTGCTCACACACACACACACACACACACACACACACACATAACATTACTGTTTGTTATGTTACATTACAAAAGAGGACAGCTATAAGGATACACTCACTAACAGTTGTAAAAGCTGAAAAACAGGTGTAAGCTAACCCACACTGCCATGAGCTACAATAAGCAGAATAGTAGAACAAAACATAATTTGCTCTGAACTCCTGTTTTCACAACGGAGAAAATAGCATTAGCTCATACCGGGAAATGTGTCACACTGAGCTTGTGATGGAAAAATGTGTTTAAATCCACCAAGACAAACTGCTCAGTCAGCAGCAAACTAAACTTAATGTTAACATCTGTTAGCTCTGGACAGCCGCCTAGTCAGGGGAAATGCACACATTGTTTTTATTTAACCAAGCCGACACCAGTACTTTCAAATGTGGACACTTTTTGCAGTTTTGCTGGAAGATTTACCTGATACTTCCAGATCGTGGAAGTATACCACGAGTCGACCCTTTCGAGACTGCCTTGTGTTCTGAAAATATCCCATATTGTTTACTGTTACCGTATTGTTTTTTGTTTATTATAAAGAGATTAGCAGTGACACACACACATACACACACACACAAACACACACACACACACAAGCACACTCTCCATTCAGTGTCACATCAGCACAAGCAGGTGGAGCACAAATAGATTTTGTGTCTAATTGTCAGTATGAAAAGGAAAAATGATTATGGAAAGAAAAAACTATTTACATGTTCATTTGGGCATTGGGTCATTTCACCTGTTTGGAAAAGTCTGTTTAGGCCCCATGTTACAAGTTTGGATATTACTTTTTGAATCTTGGACTGCTAACAGTGCGTATATTTTGCAGTGTAACAGTGGTTGCACGCTACCACTTATTTTGGGTGAAGCAACCAGGACCAATCATCTACCAGCATGGTGTTACTCCTCACACACCTCAGTCTACCACTACACCCACTGAAGCACCGATGACTACACCCTCTATCCTGCCTGGACCTGTGAGTGTTACAACATTTTTGACTACTGCTGCTGACATTGATTCCCTGTCTGAACATGCAGTAGTAATCAATAAACTTTCATGTGAAACCAGGGTAACATGTTAAGACTAATAACTCCTTCCCTGAACCTCCTCCTTTAGTTCACAGCTGAGGGATGTGGTCAACACAAATCCTGCCTCTCCGACCCTCCAGGCTGTGATCCAAAAGATGATCCTCACTGCTTCTTCCTGTCAATGACTACAGAGGAACCAGACAAAACGGTGTGACTTTTAACTATTTAATTTCTGGGCACAATTCATACAATTAAAGGTACAATATGTAGCATTTTAACATCCATATTCAACATCAATCACCATAAACTGAGACATTGTGTTTTCACAAAATACAATTCTTTTTCATGTTGCCTATGTTTATAGTTTTATTCTGTTTTGATCTTGATTTACCACAGTTTTTTTCTAAGGTTAAGAATGAACTTTCACACTCATTTCATTAGATATCCTTCTGTAATTCACATTTGTAGCAACTATCAAATACAGTCTCTCTCAGTTCCTAAGAATACAGTAAGACAAATGCAGAATATGAATGTCAAATAGCTATGAACCAAAACAATTAATATCCATATCACTTTCTTGTGTAGGCCTTGACTGGACTATCTGGAATCTTTGGAATAACAAAATAATATAAGGGTTATACTGCAGATTGAAAAACAGTTGAATTTTACAAAATATAGCCATTGTGTCTTCATCATTTTTCTGTGCAGTCTGTGATGTTTGAGCTGAGTGGCCCAGCAGAGGGATACATTTCCTTTGCCCTGTCCTGGGACACATGGATGGTAAGCTAGTCCTTTAGTGAAACACAACAAACTGCCTTACATAATGACCGGACTGATGTGTAATGCAAGCAAAATGACAGAAAATAGAGCCAACTGGCACGAGGGAATATGTGGCACCACATTCTCACCTTGTTGAAAAATGCTTACTGTCAATATATATAAAAGTCAAATAACCATGCGATGTGAATAATTGAATAAGTTTTGTTCAAAATTGTTCAAAATTGGTATGAATATTAAAAATAATAAAGGCTTTGATCTTTGTATTCATGCATGTGTGTGTTTGTGTGTTCAGGGCAATGACGATGTGTATATGTGTGTAAAAGACGGGAACAGAGTGTCAGTGAATGCTGCATTCGTCAGTGGACGAACACACCCAGAGGACGAGTCACAGGTGATGAAACGCATCCAGAATAAACACAAGTAGGCTTTCTCTGACTAAATCAAGTGCAATATAAACAGGAAGAACACGAGTGTGAAATATTAAAAAGAATTTGGGAGACAGTCTTTCAAAAAGTCTTTAACATTGCCAAAAACATACGCCCAAATAACAATATGTTACATATCATGTATGGTCTCTTATTGTAGAGAGATAAGGATGAGGAGAGATATTGCAATCGTTGTGGTACCAATACCAACTACTTTACTGATATAACATCAGGTCATAAGTATAACATTAAGTCGTTTATAAATTGCAAACCTCATATTTGGTTTACAGACTCGAGTGTCCATGTGGTTGTTTTTATATTGGGAGAACAAAGCGCAAACTGAAGGCAAGATTGGCCGAACATAAACATGCTATAAGAACTGGCAACCCCCTATACCCCATGGCTCTACATTCTAAAGAGGCTGACCACGGCAGCTGCAATTCAGGCATAGACCATATAGAAAACTCAATAAGGGGTGGAGATAGATTAAAAAGGCTCTTACAAAGAGAATCGTTTTGGATATATACATTGAAAGCTATACAATACCCTGGTTTGAATGGGGAAGTTTCTCTCCTTTTCTATAATTTTCTTTGATTTAGGCATCTGTGTTCTTTGAACATCATGTGCCGTCTTGCTTGTGTGTACTGGAAACTTAAAAATTTGGATGTTGTATATACTCTTTTGTTAGTTTATTGCTGTTTTTTGCCTTAATATTTCTTGATATTATGTAAATGCTTTGATATGTGGTTTCCTCTGAACTGTCTGTCATGTGACTTCACATTAATCATGTGACTACCACCTATCCATATGGATCATGTGATTACTTGCTGGAACATATATAAGAGGCAGCCTAGAGGCAACTATTTTGTACTTGCCCTGATGAAGCCCACATGGCTGAAACGCGTAGGCATGTTTTAATATTGACTAAGTAGCCATAAAATATTTAAGGCTTTTTAAAAATATTACCCTCTTGAGTGCCTCGGATCTTTTCAATAACTCATACTTACTGTATATGAGGAATATAAATGGCAAAACAATTAAACATAGAAAATGATACAGATAGCTTTGCATTACACATAATATCTATAAATATAATTACAGTGATATATAAATAAATTTGAATTTCTCTTTGTGAGCATGCTTGCACTTGACTGTCAGTTTGTGCTCACTGTGTATACGCTGTAAAGTGTACATTTAAAAAATGTATTCATTTTTTCTGTTTGATGTAGTCTACTCTTGCCCAAAAGTTAGGTTTTTTTAAATCTAATTTAATGTTGAAAGGTTTGGGGGATAAATAGTTTTTACATCATCTCTCCTCACTCTGTGTTTTTTCTTACACCTTTTGCAACATTAAATTAATTCACTCAATTTTACAAAGTTGTACTTCTGTATAATCCTCAGACAAAGTAGTCCTCAAAATATACTGACACAGTAATACACTTTCAATATGTATTTATGTGTGTGTGTTTGCAGTCTGGTCTCTCCTCGGTGTCATGGCGACTGGCAGATGGAGCGATCCAGTGCAGGTTCAATCGACCAGTACAACTGTCCAATCAGGAACCAGGGCGCTTTGATCTGGACCAAGAGTACTTTCTGTTTCTAGCCGGCGGACATGCTCTGTACGGTAAGAGAGCACACACACACACACACACACACACACACACACACACACACACACACACACACACACACACACACACACACACACACACACACATGTTACCTTTGATCAGCATCAATATCTGTTGATTAAGGGCTTTTTCTTACATCCTAGTTAATGGTTAATTAGCATTGCCAGATTGAAATGATGTATGAATTAAGTCCCACTTTTTACTTTGGCTGTTGCTTTACTCTAAAGAGAACATGCTGTGAAAATGCTGCAGTTTGAGAGCATTATACATGCAGGCAGTGGGGGTTTACCCATTAGTTTAACCACTGTGTGTCTCATATTTGACACACATTTGTGTGTGTAATGGATAAGGACTTGGCTTTACTGCTAGAGAGTGTGTCAAGCTGCTGTTCCTGTCAGCTTTATGTGACTTCAAACGATCTGGGATTCCCAGAATGACCTTTAAACTCTTAATTGGTGAAAATTCCCATGATGTCCCACTGGTCTTGAATGCACCAGGATTAGGAGGATGATTAATCATTTTTCAGACATACTGTGTCATGAGGAATTTAATAAGCTCTGTCTTTATCTTTTTCCACCAGGTAAATTGCAGAAGCATAGTCGTCAACCTCTAATCTCCACCCTTAGAAAACGTATCACTGGCCCACCTGAGGTTCTCAAAGGCTCCCGGGGACCTATCATTCTGAAAATGCATGGTACTTTTAGATTTCAGTTTTTACATTTATATCACTGAGAGTGGCTGGTGCTGGTCAATGTAATCCAAAAAAATGTTATTAGCCTTAACAAGGTTTGACTCCATTACTTTTCTCTTTACAATATGTAAAATATCTGTAATCATAATTTGTTTTCGTTATACAAAATCAGCCCCGCTGGTTGCAACTATTTTCAGTGTAACATTATCAGTGGTGGAAAGTAACAAATCACTTTTATTCAAGTACTGTGCTTGAGTACAATTTTGAGGTACTTACTTGATATTTCCATTTTCATCTACTTTATACTTCTTCTGCAGTAAAAAGTATTGTACTTTTTACTCCACTGCATTTATTTGTTACTAGTTACTAGTTACTTTGCGGATCCAGATCAATATTAATAAAATTATGATAGATTATTTTACAGTATTAGTCAAAAGGTTGGACACAAGTGTGTGTCTAGTACTAGGCCAGTACTGGTACTAGTACTGGTACTGATACTAGGTTAAGATAAGACTTTATTTTTCCCAGGGGGAAATTCATAAGCTACCCAGTAATATGTAGTAGTATGTAATGTAGTGTATTAAAATTAACATAACTTTTAACACCTGCAACATTAAAGTGATGTACACATTAAACAAATAATCATTATTCTGTAATGGGCCATTTTGCATGAGAAGTACTGTTACTTGTGGTACTAGTATGTTTTGATGCATATATTCGTGTTCTTTTACTCAAATAAAAGTTAAGAGCATAGGTTTTACATGTAACATGTAAAATTGTTATATTGCTACTGTTACTGAAAGTCCCCCTCCTCTCGAAAATTGCTTATTGTTACATTTCCTGGAGATTCTCTGTGCAGAATAATGTATGTGCAGAGTTTGACATTAGAAGGCTCTTTTCACATTCATCTGCTGAGGAGGGAATGTTTCTCTGTGCTCACCTTAAAAACAGTTTAAAGCGTGTATTGTGTGCATGACATGTGACATCACAAGTTCAGAGCCAATCTTGATGCAGCGTGGAAACTTGAAGCCTGCAGTACTCATGCACTGAGAATGGACCTCACAGTGAAGTAGGAGACATCTCATGTCCAGCGGTTAAATATGAAATATTTGCATATTCAAAGATTCTGGATTTTTTTTAAAGGGGAGAAGGAGGAACATATAATTTAATTAGTTTAATTATAATTTAGTTTTTAACAAGGCAATAGAACTTTTATGTGGAAAAACCATATTCATATAGTATTTTTGTATGTCTGGAGGGGATCTTTAAGTAAAAAATCTGACTACTTCTTCCACCACTGAACATTGTTAAACTAATTAACATTGGGAATGGCGTTTAGCTGAGGGAAGTAACTGCTGAACTGCCTCTACTTCTCTAGGTGCACTGATGCTTGTAGCCTGGATGCTAACAGGAAGTGTCGGTACCTTTGTTGCCAGCTTCTATAAACCTGATTGGCCAAATCAGACTCTGTTTGGCCAGAAAGTTTGGTACCAGGTGGATATTGCTCACACACACACACACACACACAAACATCAGCTTTAGCAAAAATTAAGAGAAAGAAATGCCAATGCAATGATCCTGTGTGCAAATATGGTGTGTGTGTGCGCATGTGTGTGAATGTGTGTGTGTGTGTGTGTGTGTGTGTGTGTGTGTGTGTGTGTGTGTGTGTAGGTTCATCGAGGCCTGATGATGGTAACTGTGAGTCTGACCATTGTGGCCTTTTGCCTTCCATTTTTCTACAGAAGTGGCTGGAGTGAGGTACAGTATCCATTCACATTGATCAATTTACCCACATTCCTAGAGGTACTAAGCAGGCTGGTCAGACTATTATGTCCCAGAATAGCTCAAGTCATTTGATACAATAAAATGGAATTTGATTTGATTAAACAAGATGTCCACACATTAAGCTATAACGCCTGAATACCACATTATCAGTATTTGCAAATTCATAGATTCTGAATTGAATGAAGTGGTTAAAAGAGGAATTTGTAATTTAAGTAGTTTAATTTTAACCTTATCAGATATGTTATATGTCTTGACATGTCTTGACATGAAGAAGTCTACTTCTTCCATCTCTGAATATTCACTATTGCTCACATTTTTTCAGTAAGAATACAAATAGTGAGCAAGGAAACAAGAGATGCAAAGAGAAACAGTTAGGTAAAAGTAATGGATAAATGATTAAAATAGATAGCTAAAAAGTACAGTATTTGGATAAATTGTTAGTTAGCTAATGGATAAATGATTAAAAAAATAGGATAAACAGGTGAAATAGTTAACTTAAAGTGAAGGATAAATGGTTGAATTGTCCAGCTTCTGCCACTCCAAGTAGTAGTAATACAAATGCAAACTTAACCAAACTGACCTAAACCTTGGCAGTTCTATTGTATGAAAACAATATTGTAACATCCACGATTATATTTACCATTGAATCATTGTATCTAGTTTAAAATCAATTCAAGAAATTAAGAAACTCTCACAAACTGCAAAAAACTGATTTGTTACTGTCCTGCTGTAGTCATACATCACCAGCAGAGAGGGGTGTTGGATCAGTTATCAATTACTGCACGGCTCTACTGTGTGTGTGTGTGTGTGTGTGTGTGTGTGTGTGTGTGTGTGTGTGTGTGTGTGTGTGTGTGCAGGATGCAGGTGTCCATGCCTACTTGGGTTGTTGTGTCCTGGCATTGGCTCTGATTCAACCAATTGTGGCTGCTTTCAGACCATCACCTGACTCTCACAGGTAAACACTATTTACATTTATATGCAGGGACAATTAGAATGTATGTGTATTTAGTGTCTAAAGTAACCTGGGAGTGGTGGAAAGTATGTTAACTAAAGTACTGTACTTAAGTACAATTTTGAGTATTTCCATTTGATGCTACTTTATACTTCTACTGCACTACATTTATTTAACAGCTTTAGTTACTTTTCTGATGAAGATTTGACACAATGGATAATATAACAAGCAAAGATGAAACCAGTGGTTTCCAACCTTTTTGTCTTTTGACGTCTTACAAAAAGCAGTGTGTAGTCAGGTCACATTTCAGATGTCTATGAGTTGTTAACAGCTCCACCAAATAGTGATTTTTCCCTCTAAACTTCTCACATGGTTTCATTTCAATAAATGTTCAAATGATCCAATATTTCACCAAAAATCAAAGATTAGAGAAAAAGTCCAAAAACTGAAAACAGATTTGTGTATCAGAACTTTGTTTTTTCTTCTTTCCTCTCCCATTAATCATCTCACGACCCCTCAGATTTATCTGCTGACCCTCTGGAGGGGCCCAAACCCTAGGTTGTTAACTATGTATGAAGAAGTAGTTGTAGCAGTATAATAATATATCAATCAGAGGGACAAAACCAGTACTTTTACTTTAATACTCATTTTGCTGCTAATACTTATGTACGTAAGTAGGATTTTTCATGCAGGACTTTTACTTGTAATGGAGTATTTTTACATTGCTGTATTGGTACTTTTACTTAAGTAAAGGATCTGAGTACGTCTTCCATCACTGCTCACAGGGTCAATAGACAGGACTAAGTTATAACTGCTCTCTTTACTTCATTCCTATAGTTCTAGGTGGGTGGGTTCAGGGGAAGTTATCCAGAAAACATATTAATCTTGCTTTGAGAGACAGCCTGGCCCTTGCCATAGTATGCAATCTACAACTAGAGTGTAGAGTGCACCATTATATTTAAAATTGCCCAAGAACCAAGAACCAAGAAGGTAACATTAATCACCACTGGGATGATTTGTTCCTCTGAATTAGAAACAAGCTACTGCTCAGTCAAAGAGGGAGGGAGGATATTCTCTGGCCTGTTTTTTCATGATACCAGGGCGACCAGTATGAACAATAATTGGGTTGGGAATTTAGGTTTGATCTTACTGGTAATATAACTATTGAGCTATGCTTGCATATGCAGGATTGTATGGTTCACTGCATGAATAACTGACACACAAATTGGAGGGTTAAGTGAAGGATTTTTTGGCTGCTGGATTAAATGTGAGATTTATTTATATTGAATGATATTGTTAATACAGTATATTAATATATTTGTGTGATTTGTGTCTCTGTCCAGAAGATATATCTTTAACTGGGCCCACTGGGGAGTTGGCTGTGTGATTGAGATCATGGCAGGTGGGTTTGTTTAAATAAAGTTAGATTTTTGCCAACACTTTGCAAAGACTTCCTAGATGGTTAATTAATTAATCCGTGTGACTACAGTGGCAGCCATGTTCTTGGGCATACGTCAATCATCGCTGCTCCTCCCCCCGCCATGGACAACACACGTTCTGATTGGCTATGTGACCTGGCAGGCCTCATTCAGGTTCCTTCTCCTGATGCAGAAGCATCTTTACATCAAAAAATGTAGGACCACTCTAATGAAGTTTCTTTGTGCATTTTGGGTTTTACTGGTAGACAAATTATGATGATAAGGAATTGGCTTCATAACTTGGCGGATTTTTGAGTACACTGTTGAGTGATGCCAAATGTACTTTTGCACTATTCTAAATGTTGTTTGTGTGACCAGCAGCACTGGGATCAGATGACAAACAGGCCATTCTTTCTGACCAATCACAGCCTGGTCGCTGGGTAGGTTTCATATCATATCATGAATATCATGCCTGTCCTACTTCTCAGTGGTGATTTTAAAAAGATCTTGTCATACTTTTTTTTTTATTTTCTCTGGTATCACAGCAACATTCATATGTTATTCTTTTAGACGATATAAAAACATATTCTGACATGTCATAGAGCTTTCCACCCTTCTCATATACAGGTGTAACTAATAACATTAGACATGCATTCAATTCAGGTGTTCCTGCATGCTGGCTGACTGACACTGCCTACTGACACACCTAACTGGAACGGAGACATTGTTAGTGTTACTAGTCACACCTGTGCTTCTCAGACTGTCTGCTGTGAGAAAGGTGTAATGGTGGAAATGTTTTGGGAGAGTCCTTGTGTCTACTTTCTAACTTCTACATGTCTTTCTGTTTCAGGGGGCCTTCATCATGTTGTTCATTTTGGCTGCTTTCGCTTTAGGAAACTCTGGTCTCCTAATGGCTTTGTTGTCTTCTGTAGCTGAAATTTGACTTTTAATTGCAAACAATGGAAATACATTTCAAGACCATGGCACCCCAGCAACATCTCTAAAATCTGACTTTTGGTGCTTTAGTTTTGCCCTGACACCACTGAGCCCTATAAACAGCAACAGTAAGAGTGAGGGATTTAAAGTTAAAGTATATTTTCTGTTTTGGCTGTAAATGTGTACTTACATTTCTGATTAAATGTTGATATTCCAATTCTATTTTCAGTGACATTATTAATGTTTAATAGTAGCATTTCACTGGCCACTGTTGAATAATTCATTAAAACCCCCCTGAATCAGCAAAATGTGCTTTTTGATGTTTTTAATTTATTTTCTTGTTTGATACTCATTTATTTGTACCATGTAGTCAGTTTTCTCTCAGAGTAATAAATAATATAATGAAGTATTCATTAAGATCCAGATAGATAAACTGAAAGCAAAACATCTGACCTTTAGATTAGATATTAGACATTTTTTTTTTCGTTCACTTTTGTCATCCTGGAATTACAGAGGTGTGAACAAATACATGTATTGCCTTTTTTTGTAATTTAATGTTGACAGTCTTGAATTTGTGTCATGTAAAATCATGTGTCAAACATTAAAAGTACATGATATGTAAACAGTAAACTGCTGAAATAGCAATAACATGTTCCTGCCCTAGTTTATGTGGCACTGTGAGATTTTCAATTCAGATGAAAGGAGAGCAAAGCCATTAAAGTTACCAGAGGTATATATATATAATTCAGAAGGTGGCACAACATAAGCTACCTGCTCCTGGTTAAACATTTGTCAAACTGCACCTAAACTACCAGGCAGCATCTTATGAAGATACAATATAAAGCCACAGAGAGTTAGAATGGATTATTACAGAACCTAAACTAAATGTATCCAAAATAACACATCACAATCTGAATCTTAAATAATGACCTTAACCCTCAGAGTATTTTTCAGTTTCAGTTTTTCATAGTTTAAGTGAGATATGACATTACACTTGTAAATTATATTACACCATAGTTTTACAATTGGATGATATTACATTACTTCACATTATGACATTACAACTACATGTAAATGACATCCCATTCAATACGTGTATTTTATGATATCACAAACATTTACATTAGCATCCTTCATATAAAAATAATATTTTGTTAATTATTAACAACTCATAAGTTGAATAGATTTGAAGTGATTTTTGCCATTTTGCCAGTCAGTGATGGTTTGGAAGAAATAATGCAGTGAAGAGAGGCAACTCATATCACCTTCTCTAGAAATAAACAACAAATCCACACGAGCATTGTTATAGAGAGACTTTTCTTTATTATGTGGTATAGTTGTACCTCAAACACAGTAGACAGGCCCTAAAAGTAGCGCTGTCAGTTCATCCATCCAACATCTCCACTTCCAACGGTCCAAGATATTTAACAAGCAAGGTATCTCAACAACTAATAACAATATTTTAATGAAATGTGGTATGGACATTCATAGTGCCCAGAGGATAATTCTTCATGTTTTGCTGACCTGCTGAAGTAATACCAGTGTCAGGTCACAATTTCCCGTAGATACCAACACTTGGGACTGTGATTATGCTGAAAAGTACTGACCAGAGTTCTATGAAAATTACTGTCAATATTCAGGATCCCCAGAGGATGAGTCCCGAGCCTCTGACCACCTCCACCATTAGGCCAAAATGTGAACTTTGCACAAAGACAGCTCACAATCTAAGCTGCAGTTTGCTTTAAAATTTGTTTCATGACAAGGCTGGATTAACTAGACAAAGTGGGCAACTGTCCTAGGGTTTACAACTCCATGAGCCCAAAACACTCCAGGGTTACTGTGTGTCAACTGGTTTGTGAAAGCTTAATTGAAAATTAGTTTGGGACTACTAACCCCACTAACTGGGAGGTAGTAAGTGACATCCCATTCAATTCAGGCCTATTCTTTTTTTTAACATTTGACATACAACTCAACCTGCACAGTAATGTATGTAATTGTTTGTTTTTTGGCTACATAATGTGTCTGATAATTTCATGTGATATAATTTCATATATCATGTCCCAAGGCTGATGTTGTCCAGTTTGTTTGTAATGTTTTCTGCAACTGTTCTGGTAAAAAAAACCTTGTACATTAGCATCACATTTGTACATCAGTGTATTACATAACATTCTTACCCCCACACAACATTGCATGTAAATCATCATGGCCTCAGAAATAGTGGTGCAGCTTGGTCACGCCTTATTGGAACTGTTACACACAAAATCATAATGATCAAATAATGATACATTCTGAACACACATGCAGATAGATGACAAGTGTGTGTAGGAGATTACAAAGTTGAGTTTCGACGTCAAAAATAAATAAAAAACCCCACTAATCCTCTGAAAGGTTGGATAAGACGGTCGCGGATGACAGATGTGCTTCAGTCGTGTGTGTGTGTGAGAGAGAGAGAGAGACAGAGAGAGAGAGAAAGAGAGAGAGAGCATTGTGTATGGCTGTATCCCTCTTATAATAAGTGTGTCAGTGTGAGGCTGAACATGTGTGTGTCGCAAATGTCGCTAAAGCTGCTGTTTGCTGATTGGCTGCTGCCCACACACACTCAATATGCACCCTGCTGGCACTGAGATGTGTGCATGAGAGAGAGACAGAGACAGAGAGAGAGAGAGAGAGAGAGAGAGAGAGACAGAGAGAGAGGGGGGGGGGATATAAAGAGGAAAGAGATCAATAGGGAGAAGAGAAAGACACACAGAAACATAGAATTTCTTTCTTTCATAGCAGTGTAACCAGTTGACATCTCACCACTTCAACAGCTGGTTGAAGCAGGTAAGACACAACTCTCCTTGTGTTTTTTGTGCTTCTGCTTGCCCTGAGTTTTCCTGAGGCCTATGAAACACACTGACAAGACTATGAAGCAGCTAAAAACTAGCAGCTAAAATACAGTATATAATAGGAAGTTGTCAGATTCTTGTGATTTTCTGTGTGATTTAAAAGATCCATCTATAAGTATCAAAAAATGCAAAGATGTTGATACCTGTATAGATGAAACCTGTAGGGGAAAAAACACTACTAGGTGTGTATTTGATGTAAAATCTGATAACATTCTCATCCTGGTATGTGATGTATTCACTGTGTGAAGTCTGAGAGCTGGAATTTTGTAAAATATGTCCTCCACCTATAAGCCCAGGTCAAATCAAGGATAAAACTACGGAACGTATTCATACAAAGTTTCTGCAGAATGTTGATATGCAGCTCAAGTTTGTCTTTAGCCAGTGAAAACTCAAAATATTCAGCATATATGGGTTTGTTTTGTCTTTGCATTTTAAATCTAACAAATTGATTTTGATTCTAGACAAAGAGGAGATCCATTTCTCAGACTTCTGACTTATGAAATACATTATCACGCTTTCCTACTTTTTTCCACATTGATAGTCAAAGTCAGGTTAAGAACAAGCTTCTTTCTGGGGACACTAATGTTCTAATGTTCAACAATCATCTGTAAAGGTGCAGATGTCTGTACTAACAGTGGCATCGATAGACCTGATAGGTGTGGTTTTTGAGTGAGTTTGGGGAAAGTCTCTTTGGAGCATCTCTGACAGCACTGACTAAACTTATCACTTATCACAGAAATAAGCCAAATTTGATGGAAAGTAACACTATTTGTTCTTTAGTGTTTGCCAAAAGTTATTTTGGGAAATTACTATCTGAGGTAAAGGAGGTCAAAGGAGAAAAATTTAAATTGATCATAAAGTATGGAATGCACTGACAGATTGAAGGTCAGTGAGAGAAGAATGGTGTTTTTTATTTTTATTTAGTAAGTCTTAACATGCTTGGATTAGAAAATTTAGTTTAGTCATAATTCTCAAATTGATTAATGAATCGTGCCCATGATGGTAAAATCCTTCTCATGAAATCCCATTTATGTTTTTACAAGAAAATAATAAAAAGCTCCATAAGCCTTGAAGACAAAATTTGAATTGCATGTAGATCTGTCATAGTTGCAGTACTGTATCTGTGCACAATGCTTCATCATTATAACACCTACAACATGTAAAAAAAGCCTTTTTGACCGATCGCCTTTTTTTCTTGACCCAAGGGGTGAGTTCATGCATTATTCTGTCCCATGGTTTGATTGATCTGTGAGTGTAGAGTACAGGAAACACTGCTGATGTTCACAGAGTGAGAGGAAGAGGAAGCAAACGTGTGTGAGCATTTATGTGTGTGTATGTGTGTGTGTGTGTGTGTGTGTGTTTTTGTGTGTGTGTGTGTGATGGAGCTGGCGGCACAATGTCATCTAACTGTGACCTTGTATATCTATCATCTATTAGTCAAAAGAGAAAAGCATGTAATGATTTCTGCTGTTGGAAAAATCCACTGCATGCAATACAAGCACAATATGTCCATTTCAACATATTGCATGGGACTAGGATTAGACCCATATGAGACTGCCTGATTAAAAATGGGATCTGATCCAGTCAGTGTGGTCCATATCTGATATGACATATAATATGACATATAATAAGAAACATAGATTCTCCATGTGTGTGGGACTTGTCTGGAGCGATGAACAGCATTCTTCAAAAGATATTCCCTCATTTGGTGTTTTGATGATTGTAATGGAGAGAGCTGTCCAACATGTTGTTTCAAAATCTTCCACAACACCTGTGGAAGATTCAGATTCAGATTCTCAGACTTGAAGAATATAACTTAAAAACACTCAATGTAGTTTCGAGATCCTTGAGTGAAATACTTCTCTAACCTCTGCTGCACAATGACACTGTCTCCCAGTTGGTGTGTAAATGGCTGGTGAGCATAGATTTAGAAGTTTTTTTCCCACAGAATTCAAATTGTATTTGCATGAGCGTTGCTAATGGTATAGTATGAGTGAAGGTGGAGCAGTTAACCTGATTACTGTATACAGTTTTTCTTAAATAGGCCTTTTCCCCAGCAGATATTTTGACATGTCAGAGCTGGAAAAGCACTAACAAACTATAACATTAATAATGGCTACATTTCATTTAAATGTGCCACTTTAGGGGCCAAGGTACTGTGAATGCAGGCTAATGGGACACTTCAAAGGAAAGATGCCATCATCGATGTTATTAATTATACCTGTGCATTTGTCTGAGAAAAAGGCCTATTGGCTTCCTTTGTATTATATTATGTTTCTCCATCTTTGGTATACTGTAGTTTTTCTAAGATAAAACACAAACAAATCATGCATTATCACACATTGACACACACACTCACACACCAATGGCAGCAAGCTACTATGCAAGGTGCTGGCACAGCCATCAGGAGCAATATGGGATTCAGTATCTGGCAGAAGTAGTGTGCCACAAAACCACAGAGAGGCCAGAGTGGACAAAGCATGCGACTTGGACATTGGAGCCTGCTGCTTGCTTCTTGTTTCCTATCCTTTATGCCAACTTTGGTTTCCTAACCAAAGCTGACATTAATCAGTTAGTTCTCAACCTATCAAAATTTCTTTTAAACATTACATGAAAACAAGCAGTTTTTGTGCTTAAACCTAAACTGTTACCATTGCAGGAGAAAACGGTCACAGGATTCATTTTTGTGATGGCAGTTTGTCAGGGCTTTGTAAGGAGCTTATAAACAATTTTATCCTGTTGATAAATCAGAAAATGGTCATATCATATCAATGATTATTTTGGAAGGCAGTGACAAATGATTTGTTGTTTAGTTTGGAAGAGTTGATTTCAGGTCATGGGCTGTATGAATTTGAATTTTGAAGCATGTTGCAGTCCCTATTTGAATTTGTGATCTCTAGTAGTGCTATGGAGCAGTTGTTTTATGAGTAGGTTCTCATTTTGCCAGTGGTTTCATAATGGAAGGAGAAGAAGACTGCAAGCTAGTAAACACAGATGTAAACAATGCAGGATTTAAAATACTTTTAAACAGCTTTGCAAATGTTTTATAGAGAGAGAAATGCATCCAACACTTTTGTATTCATTATTTAATATAAAGTAAAACACTGAGACAGACATGAAGGATCCTGACCCTGACTCAGTCTTACCTTGTAGAGGATTTAGACTTTTTTTATACACACTCCAAGCACACCAATTAGAATTTACCCACATAATTACACCATGTACTATAATCTAGCAGTACTTTCATATGAAAAACTAAAGTGGAATCAGTTCCCATCTAGACTGCATTTAATAATAGTCCCAGATCTGCCCGGTAGATTACACCATGTTTTTTATTTACTATAAAGAGTTAAGAGCAGATTGTCGCCAGATTAAACCCCAAGTCATTACATCAACGGTCTAGTTTGGTGGCAGTTCAATAATGATTTTGTATCTGAAGGTCAAATCTGGGTTTTGCTTCCCATAGTGACGGCAAAGCTACCACTCATCTCTCTCAGTTCTTTCTCTCTCCCTCTCTTCCTGTTCATCTGTCTGTCTGCAACACTCTCTCTAAGCTGCAGTCCTTATCCAGGGTGGCTGGCACCCAGGCAGAGTCCTTTGTTGTGTGTGTGTGTTTGGTCTGTTCAGCCAGATGTGATGTGGTATTCAGACAGCTCACCTCGATCACTTCCTCTGTCTCTCTGTCCTTCTCACACACACACACACGCACACACACACACACACACACACACACACACACACACACACACTGATGACATTGAACAGTTTGTCAGTCAATATATACATATATATATATATATTCTTACATATGGATCAGAGACGTGGAAAAAGAAGGATAAATGCAGTTGAGATATGCTGCTACAGGAGAATGCTCAAGATCAGCTGGAGAAGATTTATATCAAATTATAAGGTTCAGCAACTGGATAGGAGAAGACAGGTATTTTATGAAGAAGTTTGCAGAGAGAAAGTTCAGTTTGCAGGGCACATTCTGAGAGGGTCCAGTGGAAGGCTAATGATGAGGATTTTGGAAGGGATGATTGAAGGGAAACGAGGAGTGGGAAGACAACGCATAATGTGGCTTGATGACATAAAGAGATGGAGCGGAGAAAGAAGATATGAACAACTCGAGAGAGGCTGAGAAGAGAAACAGTTGGAGGACCTTGAAAGCCAACCTTCAGTATTATTAGTAAACAGTGTTACTGTTGTAAGGAAGGAGGTAGGTGTAGAGAGGGTGCACAGAGAGATAGAGAGGGGGTAGAAGAAGAGGGGGTAGAAACCAAGATGGTAGACCTAGAAGATGCTAAAAGAAGAATTTGCTCAGTTATAACTTTGGTCTGATACAGCAAGAAATCATTAATGGTTTGTTTAGCCTGCAACCTTGTAGCAGTTTGTTCACTCTAGTCCAGCAACTAAATCAATTATTCATTCACATAAATGTATCAGACATTTTCAGTTGAAATGTGAATTGATCCATTATCACTGTAGGAGATGTGAAAAAAGGAGGGGGGGGGGGGCGGTAAAATGGAAAATAAAATGAAAGCCGGATAACTATAGAAAAGACTGGAGGCATTTAAACTGCAAATAAATATCATTTACAGTAACAATGACTCATTTTGAGTTTTCTAACCAGAGATATTTTGTTTGAGAAGGAACCAGAAATTCTGCACACTGTCAGTCACTTTTCAGCCGGTACACCCTCCTAAGGTCAGATTTAATTGTCAAAATAAGCATGGCACACTGTACTGTACATAGATATAGCCCAAGAAGAGTCAGAGGACATCAGAAATGCCTCAGGACAGCAACAAATTAAGAGTTTCTGCACACTTTTTGGCTTCATGGTGTGCAAGAACTTTAAGTTTAAACATGATTGTGTCATCTTAAAACTAAAAGTTCTGAATGTTTTACAGCCTTTAACATAGTTTAAATGCATTCTTTATTTTATTGTTAATCAAATGTTAATGATTGTTAGACACAAGTCCTATCTCAAAATGAACAGATTTGTGAATTATTTCAGGGAAACCTATGTTCCAGCACTCAACAAGAGACTAAATATATAGTAAATTTAACACTTGACTAAATGATTCATTTAGTTTTTTTTTATTACATTGTAAAACACAGAGATTGTGCTATATGCTGACACTATTTGCCAGGTGCCCAAATTGACTTGCTGTCCAGATAATGGCACACCGCGGGCTATGAGCAAAATAGCTCAAAAACTGACACATCAATACTAACCGAAAGCATGCCATATTTACTGAGATAGATATTAGCCTTTTCCACATGGTGTTAGATTCAGAAGATTTTGTTAATTCTCATTTCAAATTTAATCAAATCGTGACGTCACCATAACGCACCCAATCAAACCGTGAATTTAGTGAATGATACATCCCTACAGGCCTAGCCTACTTGTTAGGATGGCTACAGTGCAGCGGGAGAGAGAGAGAGAGAGAGAGAGAGAGAGAGACAGAGAGAGAGAGGGGAGAGGGATGACAGAGAGAAAGACAGAGAGAAGAGAGAGAGAGGCAGGGATACAGTAGAGAGAGAGGGATGACAGAGAAAGAGAGAGAGAGAGATGTACAATAGTCTGCCAATACAGATTTATCTCTTCTGCTCTAATTCACCGGCAACATAATAGCACAGGTCGATATCCATCCTCTCTCTCTCTGCCTCTCCCCTCTCACTCTCTGCCTCTCTCCACCACACACACATACACGCGCAGCAGCCGTCAGCTCATATATGCGTCCCTCCTCGCGCCAGCGGGTGGCCGCCTGGCTGCTCGCGCTGCCGTTGGGGAGAGGTGGAGAGGAATGCGCGCGCCGCGGCCGCCTGGAGATGATCTCGTTTTGGCTGCTGTGCTGGAAGCTGTTGGTAGGTAAAGAAACAAATCAACGACACACGTCAACAACGTCTTTATAATAAACAACAACACTGTTCCCAGGGCGTACGGCCTCCTCTTCGTGCGGTGGAGATTTGGGGGACGATTTTGGCGGCAACCATGTAGCCTATGCGCGAGGTCTATGCGCGAGGCTTTGGCTTAGCTTGAGCTACCATGAAAGCCCGGGTTTCTTGGCTTCTGTGTGTGCGCTTAGCTGTCACGATTTTGGTGCTTTGCCCGATTTTAGGATGCTGCCTTATATAACACAGTTGGCTCAGCACGCCTCTGACAGAGTAGAATACTGTTGCAGAACAGAATATTATCATTAAAATTGGATGATGACTTTATTGGATGATGATGGATATAGTAGAACAGAATGGAATGGAACAGATAGTCGGCTATATAGAACATTAAATAGAATAGAATAGTGAATTGTTAAATGCCTAGTGATGAAGCATCATGCCTTCACTTTTTCTCATCTTAGATGAAACACATTATGCTTCAAACTGCTCTGTAATCCTCTCACTACACACACACACACACACACACACACACACACATGCTGAGGTGTTGAGCATGAAATGATGCTGTCTCCAGCTGTTGAGGGGCGAACACAGGCTTGAGACTCAAAGTGAATTCACTTTGCAGACAATTTTTTAAGAGAGTAGCTTTCATATTATTCTAAATATACAGCAGCCTGTTTCTTCTTCTTTGGATTTCAAAGGAAAGTTTTGTGAGATGACAGGTTGGAGAGGTCCACCAATAATCCAAAAGGTCGCTGGTTCAAATCCAGGCTTGCAGTGATCGGGACGGTGGATTAGAGCGGAGAGCTGCTGCACAACTAATAACTCTTCAATCCTTTCCCATATGTTGGGAATACTAAGAATATCTGAATGCTTGCTGTGTTGAGAATAAATTGATTGAATAAGCAACTATACACTATCAATAAATGTCCTCTGTATATGTGGAACCTGTATGTTTTATGTTTAGATGTCCTTTAGATCTTTTCCCTGTAAAGGTGCAATATGTAAGAATCAGAAATGACACTGGTGGCCATTAAGTGAGCTGCAGTCAGCATCCTGTTGCTTGCACTCACGCGCGTGCTCGCACTCCGCCAGCGCGAGTGAGCAGCAGTGCTAACATTAGCCAGCTAAAACAACAATATCACAATATATTTCACATTCTTCGCAGTAATGTTAGCTTACCTGTTCAATAGGAAGAAAGCCAGCTTGGGATCGGACATTAGCAGACTCCATTTCTAAGCTAATGTTAGCTAGCGTTGCACCCTGTTGGCGCTGCAAGCCACTTGGGAGCACGCATTAATGTCACATCCTTTGGATTTTCCCAGCAAAACTGTCCTGAATACTTTACATAGAAATCAGTCCACAGGCTGATATAGGTAACCGAGGGGAAGGTCTTATTTTATTATTTCTTCACATTCTGTTGATAATTTTAGTTTAGGTAATTTTTGAATGTTTTAAACTAAAATTTTTACATAATTCTTACATATTGTACCTTTAAAATAACATTCAAAATCAGGTGGCACCAAGATGCTTGAAAAAGCTGAAAAATCATTGGCAACAGAACTGTAATGTAGTTTGTTATAAGTGAGAATGAAAAAAAAACAACTACAAGAATAAATCGTGCAATTCAAGGTTATACGAGAGGGAGACAGATGTTGGCAGCTGTTAGGCAACAGTTGTTGCACAGCCTAGCATAACTAAATGTAATCTGAACCAATGCTCATTGGGGTGTTTCTTCATTTGTTCCTAAGTGGTATGGACAGATGACCAGATAAACTAATAATGGGCTGGGATCAGATTTGTTTTGACTGCACCATGCTTCCAAAATCTCTATCCTGTCATCCTGCCAGGATAGAGATTTTAGAGTAATTTAAGGTTAGAGCAGCAAAACTGTCCAATAGGCCTTTCCTACAAAGAACATTCTCACTTGTCAAACACAGGCATAACTAGTTGCATTCCATTTAGGTGTGGCAGTCCCAGTGCTCTTACTCATGCTTGATTGTGCATGCTGGATCACAATTACGGCTTACTAGTATACCTAAATAGAACAGAGCCAACACTAACGTCATTTCTTACACCTGAGCTTTTCCTGCTATGACAAGTCAAAATGTCTGCTATGAGAAACAAGCTCTGTGGGGATCAGTGTGACTTTTATTTACAGGCTGCTGTTGGCTTGGAATTTGGCAAAAAGGAATGATGTCCTTGTCTTTTGAGATAAGTTTTTGCTGTGAGATTAAAGTCTGGGTGTTTTACCCAATGCAAATTGATTGAGCCTGGCAGATGTGTGTTGTAACAGTCAACAAGTTAAGGTAGGGTCACATCAAAACTCATTTCCCATTCATTTTATTGAGGAAGGGAGCCAGACACGTTCAATTCCAGTCATTAATTGATCCCGCCTTGTTCACCTTACACTGAGTTCAGTCTGATTGAACTTTTACATATGAAATCCCGAGACTCACCAATGTCGAGCCAGTTAATGGGAGGGTGGTATTGACTGTTTCTATCCATATTTACATAACTGCATGATGGAATGAGCTGGAGAGTATGAGGGAGGCTGGATGGCTGATTGTGAATGGTCACTGACAGGATAACCACAACAAAGGCTGTCTCTGAAATCACTCCCTATTAGCTTTGTAGTGCACTACATTTAACTTACACCTTTTTATTTGAGTGTCCTGATTCTCAGAAAGGTGTATGCACTATGAAGTGCCCACAAACATTTCTACAATGGAATAAAAAAGTGGTTTACTAGCAATGATGATTCATAGATCTTCAAAGTCTCAATTTACTGCTCACTATAGAGTAAACTATTCAATCTCTGTTATTTATGGAAAAGTGATTGAGTGGACAAGGGAGTGATTTCAGACACAGCTAAAGTCTTTTATCAAAGTGCATAATTCTGCTAGTCTGCTAGCCATGCTAGCTCCTGCAGCATGCCCACACATTTACTGCCCCACCTGCTTTTTGCCATAGAGTGCAAGAAAACTTGCCTTGTTAATTGTGGTTTGACGAGGCAGAGTGTTTATGTTGATTCACTGCCTCTCAAAAGTCCTTAACTGTTAACAACTGTGCAAATGAGGCATAGTGAGACCAAAAATGCGTCAGCATCGATCATTTGTTCATGCATTTGAAACAACCTATGCACATATACCTATACACACATTACTTTTTGTATCAGCTATAGTAATGAAGGCTTAGTGAGAATATACAGAACGACATCTCAAGAGCAAAAGGCTCAATTCAAACATCACACTATTTTATGGTTCTGCTCAAGATGACAACAACCCTGTGACACATTTTGTTTCCCATCAGTTTGTAGTTTTAGAAGCCAGTCAGGCTCTGCATAAAAAATGCATCACTCGGTTTCTACCTGGAAGCTGTAATAACTGTGCATGGAGGAAGATGGCATGTTATAGGTGCTTTGGCAGTCATTCAGTGTTTCTGTTGACACACATTTGTGTGTCAGTGATGCAGAGGCATTACTAATCTTTTCACATATGTTCTAATTTTGTCCTCTGAGGCTGGGGTGCATTGTGCAATCACTTTATGCTTGTGTTTGAATGTTTTTAGGTTAGTAATCATGGTACTTTCATATTTAATTTTATTGACGAAACTTCATATACATCTTGTCACATCAATATGACTATCATGCAAGTCAAGAAGTGCAACATATTCAGCAAAATCTGAGAACTGTTTCTTAGATTTGAAATGAGTGTTTCATCAAACATTGCGACTTCACTGAAAGAGATCTGACTTTAGCAGCTTGCCTCCTTCTGTATCTATACTTAGTGTTTCCATAGCAACATCTCCCGTCTGTCACCAGCACATGCCTGGAACGACAGACCATAATAATCTGCTAACCCACTCACAGCCAACGCAGTGCCACCATGGTAACGATATGAAGGCTTGAGTTTAGCCCTTCAAACATTTATAGGGAATAAACGATGTTGATAAGAGTGGTGAGACTGAACTAAACAGTTCATTTGCAGGCTGCTAAAAAAACTGCAGAGTTGGTGATAATTGTCTGTGGGTATATCACTATGAGTGACCTTTTTCATGTTACACAGTTATGCATCTCTAACACAAAATATGTTTATTAGTGCAGCTTTATGTGACAATTATGAAATATGAAGTCAGAATTTTGACTTTTTAACTCAAATTTATGGGATTGGAAGCCAAATTATATGAGATACCAAGTCAAAGTGTTGACTTTCAAAATTTTGATTTACTTACTCAAAATTATGAAAAGATTTTAACTAACTCCTAATCATTCAATGATAAATCCAAATTTTGGATTGTGACTATTTTAAAGGATATTTTCAATATTTTTCTTATTGTCAAATCTCATGTGCAGATCCAAACCAACAATGAACTCATCCTACTTACAAGTATTGTGTGAGTATTTAAAGTCTGATATATCGTATTCCTCTGTGCTGTAGACCTTCGTTGTTGTCCAAAAACTATTAAAAACACATCAATGAGTCACACCGCTGCACTGGGTGACATGTTCCTTCATCCCTGAAGACAGTGGTTACCGTAGTTTGTTTAGAAATGGCTCCAAAGAGTAAAAATAACAATAAAATTGTAACCCTTAGGAGAGAGCTTCCTTGTATGGCAGACACCACTGTACTGCAAAACATGGTTCTGTTTACAGCTTCACTAGTTTGTTGTGCAACATAAACACAATGTCTTGACTTTGTACTGAATTTCTTTGAGAAATGTATAATGTAGTACATATTCTCATATTTACAACATTATGAGATAATATTCAAGGAAACAGCCTCAATTCAAGGTCGCTTTTTTTGCATGATCCAGAGCTTTTGACCTTATTATAAAGTCTTAATCAGCAGATGGAGTTTGCACAGTTGTCATGGAACTGCAGATGTTCAAACTTTCCTTATTTTGAGCCCTTTTAGGATTGTCCATATTTGTATTCCAATAATGAGTTTTAACAGTTTTTTCTTTTCCTGGCAGGAATGTACTTCCATACACATTGTATAAATAACTACAAAATGCTTAAAATGTATTAGTAATCAGGCTATAATTATGTTTCCACAGAGAGCCACAGCTGGGCTGAGAAGGACAACAGCTGAGCTAACAGACGGTAACCACGACAACGGTAGCTCCGGCAACAATAACCCTGTCGACAACTCTCCCACTCCTACGCAGCCAGCAGATCCAGTTACCATGGAGATCAGCTCATCGCCACTGCCAACGGACCTAGAAAGAGATAACTTAGTTAGCTGCCTCAGCCAGGAAGCAGAGGAACTTCATTACCCAGAATTCCATGGGGTGCAGCAGTTATTCAGCGACAAGCAGGAGGAAATAGATGCTGCGGAGGGAGAAAATGGAAAAAGAGATGAAGATGAGTGTGACTATCTCGTTTTTGAGATAGGAGAGCAGAAGGAAAGAGAGGAAGGAGGTGAAAGTGAAGGAGGACAAGACACAGAGAAAGGAGGAGAGGAGGAAGAAGAGGGAGGGAGAGGAGAAACAGATGGGGAAGATGAGGGGAGAGGAGAAACAGAGGGCAAAGCTGGAGGGACAAGAGAAATAGAGGGAGAAGATGGAGAGAGTGGAGAAAAATTAGGAGAAGATAAGGGAAACAGAGACACAAAAGAAGAGGATGGATGGAGAGAAGAGATGGATGGAGAGATGAAAGACAATGCTCTGTCAGATCTCTTCATCTCTGACAGTCCACTGTGTCCTCCATCAGAGCCCTGCATGGTCAACTCAGATCATTCAGAGCAGTCTGCAGCCGTCATGTTGCTGGAGGCCTGGGGTCATGACCTCGGCAACAGAGATGACCTAAGTGACGGTCACCTTAGCGACTGCCTCCAAGCAGAGCTAGCCGTCGTCTACTCGGACAGTGACGCCGGGGAGGACCAATGGGCAGCCTTCGCGCAATGTGAAGTAACCAACCAGGAGGAAGCCAGTGATAGAATTCAGGATGGCATCTGTGATGGAGAGAGCAAGGAAGAAGAGAGAGGAGGAGAAGATGAGGAGGAGAGAAGGGAGGAAGAGGATGAGGCAGAGTTGGCAGAGATAGGGACAGAGGAGCAGAGAGAGGAGGAAGTGGAGGAGGAGCAGGAGAAGAGGAGTGGAGGTGGGAATGATGATGATGAGGAGCAGATGAGGTCAAGGAGAGATCTTTTCCTGCGGTCTCCTTCTGTCAGCTCTACAGCCAGCTCCTCAGACCCCGAAAGGAAGGTAAGACTTTCCCCTCTTCTCATTAAACATTTCAAGAAGTAACTTTACATTTCATATTTCCCAACAGTAAATTAAAAGCAGATTTTATACCACCTGCCTTTTATGCCAAGCCCCGTAGCCTAGGAATTATGTTCTTTACTTCAATTTATGTCCAATGCCAACATTCAGCGTCAATAACATTTAAGGATCAAATTTTTTTCAAATGTCTTACAGTTCTATTACCACAGACCTTTCCCTCCAGTTCTCTGGTCTGTTGCCCAGTTAAAGACTTCAAGCAGCTCTGTTCAGAATATCCAGAGAAATATCTGAAGCTGACACAGCTCAATGCCATGGTATTAGACAACATACATCATTCAACATCATTTAATAATCACTTCCTACTGAAAGATGTCCATTGTACCATTTTTTCAATGTTTTTTAAAATAAACAATATAATAATATATTAGCTCGCAAGCAGTAGTGCTAGTTTGGCTACCCCATCAGTCACATGACCCTGGCCTTGCAGATCATAGGTGAATGCCCTATATACATATCATTTTCTCTTGTATGCGTGTGTATTTAAACTCATGTGGGTACTATGTGACCAATGAATAATTAAATAATCAGGCTTATTGTTCACACATGTGTATTGTTGATTATTCAATTCACAAGTGACACACTATTTGTCATCATCATCTCATCTATATACAAGTGTGTTTTGACCCATAGTGGTCAAAATGCTATCTTACTGAATTAAAGAACATTTGGGAACAATTTAGCAGTGTTTTTTATTTAAACCTCTACACTAGCAGCAGGACTGCCCCTTGAAACTTGATTAAAAAATCAGAGACCCCAGCAGAAATGTCAAGTAATCATTCTTGATTACAAGGTAAAAGCTCACGCTGAAGACATGACTTCTGTGCACTGCCTGAAGTCATGTTTCCCTGAGGAGAGCGATGCTATCATGTGTTTTTGGTTTAAGGCTGCTAAGTTTCACAAGTCTGGCCTCATATCAAAGATAGTCCAAAAGGTTTAAGTCTAAGTCTGATGTGCAAATTTAGTACAAGACATCCCATCTGTTTCCCAAAGCAGAGGACCAATGTGTTTCAGTAATTGTCAGTTATTGATGGCCAAAATGCCCTAAAATGATTTTTCTATGATAGGTTTCTTAAAATTGATGTTTTCTGAGTGAAAGAGTGAAAACTCTTCTTCATGTTTATCCTGATGCTAAAACTAATCCTGAGCCGAATCTGTCCTGTTAGGTTCCTGTAGATTTGTGTGTCCAACAGGACGCTCACAGTGAAAATGTCTCCACTGAGCATCTGGACTTCCTGTTGGCCCGCCAGCAGTGGAGGAAGATGGAGGAGGAGGTCAAAGGTCAGCCCATCCCCAAACCGGGGCTCAGAGCTCAGGGGAGCTTCCAGGGCACCCATACTTCACTGTACCCCCCTACTCGCAGCCCACGACTCAAACACAGGTAGGACACATACTGCAGGTACTGTTGCTTTCCCTTTGTCACACCTTGTCTACACCAGACACCAAGAAAGCTTGTGCAACATTTTAATGACATACCTCTTGTCTCTTGTTGGCTTTCAGTTAACATCATCTTAACTTGAGCTGTGTTTACTCTTGTCCTGTCAAAGGGAAATCCATGCCCCTGTGCCCAGGGAGCCCCCTCTATCCTCCACCCTGTCCCCCAGTTCAGAAGACTCGGGCCTTGATGACTCGTCATACCGCAGCCCCCTAGAGGACCCAGAGAGTGCTGTGGAGAGAGAGATCCGGCTGACTCTGGAGAGAGAGGAACGGCACCGCAGGGAGAGGGGGATAATTTCACATGGCCTGACTATACCCAGGTAAGAATAAATATACAGTGCTCTTATTTTATTGTCATAGTCAATGGACTTCATTTTAAAACCATAAGTGGTTCTTCAGACTTGTCTTCAGAGCCTTGTTTAGCAGTATAGTCTTTGTGGTAGAGCTGTAGTCAAGACCACTTAGTGGATGCCTGTACTATTGGGTATTTAATGAAGAAATCTTGGGAACTTTCTTGGCTACAAAATGTGTATACAGCTGCCACAACTAAAGAGAAAACTTCCCCTCAGTCATTCTACATTGTTCAATCATTTTGTGTTTGTGTATAGTTCTAATGCATCATACTGTTTAAAGTGTATTTATCAGCTTGTATTTTATTTTTATATTCTGTTTTGCTTTCTTGTGTAAACGGTAATTATTTATTTAATGTTATTATTAGAATTGTTATTCAATAATAATTGAATATATATGTTTACAGTCAGGTCTCTTTTAAGGGATTTGAAAACTGTATTTACTGTAAAAAAAACTAGATATATACTACCGTGTTTGTATATGGTAAGTCCCTAACTTGTTATTAGATCTAAAATTTTGAGGGAAATAGTTAAATAGTAAATCCCCTGTCCTGTGTTCTCCTTTGAGAAAAAATCAGTAACCAAAAGGGAGAAATTTATATTTACATATTTTTGTTTCATGATTGCATCGCCTGGTTTTGCATTAATTAAACAGAATGCTGTTCTCCGTCTACACAGATGGAGTCCTTATTTCCATACAGCAAATCAAATCTTGAATAAAGCGGTAACGTGTTGTTCTAGCATAGGCAGAGCAGACGGTCACAGTGAGCCTGATAGCATAGCAACACAAGAGCCACAGACTCTGAACAACAACCCACATTAGCTTTCCTACTAAAGTCTCCTTCTTACAAACATGAACACACGTCTTGTTCTGCACTACTCGTCATTATCAGGCTAGGTAGCGAGCTGCTCAGCTGTAGCGGATTAAACAGCATGTAAACATAGCTGCAAATGTCACGTTGGTCCATTTAGATGCTGGTTTGGTTGTTGCTCCTAAATACCACTCTGGCACTCTGCACTCTGGCAGCACAACCCTCCAGCTGGTTGAGACAAAAAGGAGCATTTCTGATATTTCCTCAAAGACCTTTTTTCTTCCTTTTAATAATACAAAACTATTAACAATACATTTTAAAACATGTATCCATTATATATCATCACCTGAGAACATTTCTTATGATGAATGTTGTAAGCACAGTTTCCTATTTACACATCCAGCAAGGACAGAGCAACATTAGCATTTGGAGTTGTGATTCTGGCCACCTGATAAAAAAGTTCAATATTCACTCATTTAGCTCTGCTTTGGTCTCCACCAACTCCTGAGAAAAATATCTGGTCCTTTATCTGCACTACGTTCACCAGCTATATGCTAACTTTGCCTGTCTACTGTCTGGTGCTTGGCAGGTTTACATACAGTAGGGCTAGAACTTTTTCTCTGAAAACGGATTTGCAGATTTTAGAGCAAAGTTTGCAGGCCATACAACCAAGACAATTGGCTAAAAAAGGCTAAAACACCCTGTAGAACTGAGAGGAACTGTGCTAATTGGGTTGGGTTTGTCGCTACGAGCAACAGCTTTCATTCACTTTTCATTTCATCCATTGTTAACATAAGTTTTTTTTTTAATTGCAAAAATACTGAATAACACATGAAATATCCAAAATAGGATCAGCATTCAAAAAGCTCTATTGATGTAACATTGTTTTCCTCTATTGTGAGCCATAAAATTGTTTCTGACTTCTTGATTGTGACTTTTCTAATGTTCTTGTTGTTCAGACCATCCACCCTGCAGACAGGGCGATCTCCACCCCGACCTCCAGCCTGCCGCACCCCTACCTTGTCCATCTCCCCATCCCCGTCCTGCTCCTCTTCCCTTCCCCGATCTATCTACCATGAAATGACAGCCAATAATGTCATCATCCTGGAGCCCGACTCCTCCAGCTCCGCCTCCAGGAACCGCCTCCTCTCCTCCGCAATTGGCGGCCTCTCCGATTGGCCAACAAGCCTGGATGCCATGCCCTCAGCCAACGTTATCGTTGTGGAAACCTCCAATCTGATCATTCGCAGCGCTTCCGAGTTCTGCCTAAGCTCTGCCCCTTTGTCCATGGAAACGCAGGAGAGCACTTTCTCGTCCAATCCGTTTTTTAAGCTGCGCTCCCTCAGCAGCCAGTCCCTGGTGGAACAGGAGATCCGCATGGTGAGGCAGAGGGAGGAGGAGTGGAGGAGACAGAGGGAGGAAATGTGGAAGAGGAGGAGAGAGGAGGAGTGGAGAAGGGGGAGAGAGAGGTACGACACTGTTCTGGTGTCTCCGGGCCTGAACGATAGCATCAGTTACAACGGTACGTAGAGTCATGCCCACTTGTCCAAGCGTTGCAAATACCTCTGGGGAATGAATGATGATGTCAAAGACATGTTTCCCTTTGAACTTTGCAGTTCCACTATACAGTAGGCATATTTCCTCTGCCTGTTAACATGAGCTTCAAAATAAAATCAATGATTCAATGAGTTAAAACAATGCTGTTTTCTCAACCTATACTCTTAATGGAGCCTGTGTAAAAACATTTGTCCAGTAAATTTCTGAAATTAGTCACTCTTGTGAAGACAGTTTGGCCCCTGGTTCTGAGGACACTGATGTCCAAACTGAGGTTGGAGCCAGTGTGGAATGAAAGGATCAACCCATCAGTAGTGCTTACACGCCACTGATGTCATGCTTTTGATGCAGATTCCCAGTAATAAAACAAACAATAAAACAAATCTGGTATCTGTCTCAGGATTATCTTATTAAATGATAACTCTGTCTCCCTGTGTGATTAAACTGTCTCTCTGTTCCCTTTATTTTTATTTCAGTGCCAGAGGTTGCCGACAGATGTGTCTCCTCTCCTTCCTCCCCCTCCAGGACCCGGAAGATGGAACGATCCAGTTTGTCTTGCGACCACAAGGTTGGCTGACACACACACACACAGAAATACATGCACACTCTATCTATCTATCTGGGGACAAACTTGCCTGTTGCAGACTTGATGTGAGAAGACGTAGACTAGATGATTACACATTTACACTGACACCTCATGCCAGTTGACTTTTGTTGTTGACTGAATTTGACTTTACTTACCTGACAGTACAAACTGTAGTTAATTCTAGTTTTAAAGGTACTTGTTTATCTTCAAAACAGTAGCAGTACTCCCCAACTCCAACACTCCAAAAAAGCTAACAACTTGATATACAGTCCAAAAGAGTCCAAACTATGGCTTTGTAAATTAAATACTCCATCTTGGCTAAAACACAAATTTTGAGTTGCAAACTGTGTTTGTCAGCAGTTATTGTGCACTACTGTAAAATCAGCTTCAGTTGAAGCTTCTTCATCAGGCACTCAAAGAGTGATTGCCTTAAAGCTGCATTAATTGATATTTTTTGTCCACATGGGCACAGTGCAACAAGTTGAAAACACAACAAACAGTTCATTATACACTCTATTTTTGGCTCTGCTTTGGTCTCTACCAACCCCTGAGAGAAAAAAACTTGCTCTGTAGCTGCTAAATGCTGCACTATGTTCACCAACTAGGCACTAACTTTGTCTGTGCTGGGCAGGTAGTGTAGGTTTATCAGAGCTTTTTCACTGAAAACAACTGCTGCTGCTACTGATGAGGTTGATGGGAGCTGAGTTTGTGGCCTGTAAAACCAAAACAATAAGCTGAAAGACTATAAAATACTCTGTAGCAGAGCTACAGAGTGATCACCATGACAACCTCCTTAGCATATTAGCATTAGCACGTCATTTGATCCTTTGTTTATATAAAAATATTTATTAGTGCAGCTTTAATAACATACACAGTACACCAATGAGCAAAGATTTAACTTTATAATAATATTCTGTTCAAGGTAATATTTACTCAAACATTTCATGTCCTTCCTGATACAAACATACAATATAATGACTTATGGACAGTACATTGTTACACTACAGCTGAATATATTTTACTGTATTGAATTGCATCATATGTCAGTACATTGCATGAAAATCATATTCAATTTTTTTCTTTTGCGATTTTTCATGTTGGGTAATGGATTTCTTCCTGTATTCATTCATTCATTTGTAACCTTTATTAATTGTGAACTTTCTGATTTATTAATCAGTTAGACTGATTAATTTGTTAATCTATTAGTTCACAATTTAGGAAATATATTCATTATTTGGCTCATTTTTCATCTATCCATCACTCCTACAACTGTCCCATCCTCTCTTCTTTCTTCATTTTGGTGTATCCATCCATCATGCATCCATCCAACCATGAAAATATCCATCCATCCATCCATCCATCCATCTTGGTTCCAGTGGTTTAGCTGAATCTCCCCCTCCCTCCAGTTCCCCCCTTCCCTCTCTTCGGTGCCACGACGACAGAACGCCATGGCACAGCGATGGGAGGCCTCCCTACTAGCCAATCAGAAGAAGGAGTGAGCTACGACAGCACTCGACTGACAGCCATTTAAAGGACCAGTGTGTAAGATTTAGTGGCATCTAGCGGTGTGGCTGCAGATTGCAGCCAACTGAATACACCTCCCCCCCCTCAGTGTGTAAGAAAACCTACAGTGGTCACAAAACTTGCAAAAAACGCAAAAGGCCCTCTCAGCCAGTGTTTGGTTTGTCCGTTCTGGGCTACTGTAGAAACATAGTGGTACAACATGGCAGGCTCCGTGGAAGAGGACCCGCTCCCTATGTAGATATAAAGGGCTCATTCTAAGGTAATGAATACACAAGGATTCTTATTTTCAGGTGATTATACACTAATTAAAACTTATTAATATTATATTCCATTTCTGCCAAGTCCATTCCACTAGATGCCACTAAATTCTACACACTGGACCTTTAAAAGCCTAAATGAAGTCCTGCATCTCTACTTCTTCCCTTCTTTGTCCAGAAAACTCATACAGTCCTGTCTGTCAGCTGCCAATGTTTATTGCAATGTTTGTCAAAACTGTGGGATAGACCCCAAAATGGGTCAAGCCAGTTTTCTGTGGGCTGCCATATGAGATGAGAAGAGGACTCTTTTTGTTAGTGAGCCTGGTTTCAAAGTGCAAGTGAGTTTCCATAACGTTTTAATAAGTGGATAACTAGAGGAGTCCTGTTTTGAGAGTCAAAATGGTCTTTTGCATGATGTCTGAAACAGTATAACCATATGACATAATGGAACTGCCTGTCATGTCACAGTATAAACATTTTCCTTGACAGGAGGTGTGTTACATCAATTTAGTAAGTATAAAATTGCAATCATAATAATAAAACTGTTTTTGACATGTGGCCCATATTTTATGTAAACTTTGGTAGCGCATGTCAAAATCTGCAGTATTCTCCTTTAATATTTACTATTTACAGCACTTTGATCTCTAGATGTTAATGTTAACAACTATTTATTGATATTTATTGATTTTTTATGACTATGACTGACTCTAATGCAGTGATTTTCAAACCTTTTCTGGGCAGTCACATTTTAATTTCAGGTTTTAATTGACTATATATTTTAAAATCACTACTTTAATAGCACACTAATACTGTATACTGTAGCTATGCATTGCATATATCTGAGAAGGTACATGCAAAAATAAGTGAGCATGTCTTGTTCTTTTTGAATAGTTTGACAATTCATATATTTTAAAAGTGCCAACCCAGACTTTGAAAATCACTGCCTTAGTGAATTGTTATAATGAGCCATTGATCAAGAGTTTGGATGTCCCAGGTTCACTGTCAGCCATGTTGGCTCCAAATAGAGCTAATTTTTGCTAACTGAACACTGTTTTGGTCACAGTCGCACAGACTAGCTTTTGCCTCTGAGCCAACATACACTCTTCTGAGAATATTTTAATCTCAAAGCTGCAAGCCATGCTAGTTTCCTTTACTCTTTCATCAGCATGGAATGCAAGGCGTATGGCACAGGGCATGGATATTTGTGACGAAAGCTGTTGATCTTCAACACAAAATGTTTCAAAAAATCTTGAGTTTCCTTGAATTGTAGCAACGAACAACGGCACAAGTTGACTTTTGTCAGCTTAATATAGTAACTTAGTGTAACATTGGTTTTGGTTGGCTTTGTTTGCTGCACTTCATACAATTGTAAGGTGCCAGAACGGA
The DNA here is from genome assembly GCA_038419695.1 of Scomberomorus guttatus. Classification (NCBI taxonomy): domain Eukaryota; kingdom Metazoa; phylum Chordata; class Actinopteri; order Scombriformes; family Scombridae; genus Scomberomorus; species Scomberomorus guttatus. Next base: position 4,677,562 of record CM076457.1, read on the forward strand.
GGGCACAAGTAGTCTTTGTCAGGGCAGCAGGACTTCTGAGAAAATATGTGGATATAGGCTTTGATGTTGCATCAAAAATTAAACAGTCAACAACTGAATGACTATTTCAGGAACGTATGGAGATAAGAGGAAAAAAGAAAAACTAGAGGAAAAACTGAAAAAAAGAGTTTTGAGATCAGCTGTTACACACAGCCACACAGCTGGTGTGCACGTTACTACCTAGCTTACAACAAACATGTTTACAGTTGGTACATTAGCTGTTTGAGGCAAATAACAGACTGTAAAAACCCCATCTGTCAAATTTATGCGATTAACCTGAGGCGAAAATTCACATCAGTCTGCCACATCACCACGGTAGTTTTATGAATGTCGTTGCTACATACTTGCAGCCAAAATGTTTTAGCTCAAGAAGTGTTAGCATGGTCCAGACAAATGCTAGTTTTTCGTTGATACAACCTGGCCAAACTCTGTCTATCTGTGGCTCTGTTCTTTGACCTGAGCACTACTGAAAGAATTAGATATTCTCACCCAAAGCTCTAGTGAAGGTTTTTACATATTTTTATGTCCAGTCTTGATTCCTAAAAACAGAGATTTATTGTATTGTATTTTTGCTGCATATATTTATGAGTCCAGCAATGCTTATAAATCCTTAAAGCTTTTATTTGTAAAAGGTTTATAATATATTGTGTCAGAATGACTATTTGAAATTGGAGGTCTGCCATGTTTTTTAGGAGAAGACTTTTGTGCGTGGTGTGTGCATGTGTGTGTTGGGGGGAATGTTTATGATAATTCATGCTCCATACATCAGCTAGTCGGGGCTTACTTTACTTTGCCCTCTAAAGCTACTAAACAAGCTTACTCACAGGTTTCTTCAATAAATTCAATGTGGAAATAAAGGTGCATTCAAGTCAACTCAAACGTGTTTTTAACTGTTACAGTGGAATAATACCAGGCGAGTGAAATGCTGACAGCAACAGATTTAGTTTAGCATCTATACTTTGATTGTGCTATAAATTTTATGTGTTTGCACTATTGTACTACAGCATTTATATCACAGGGGATCAAAAGACCTACCAAGCACCACTACATTTGGGCTGTGAGTCACTGTGCAAACTGAAGCTGTGATGTAGCCTGTACCATTTTCTGCCCCAAATGTTTAATGGATAGGTTGGGGTTTGTTTCAAGTCTATATGAATGCCATACTACATGCGATATATACAGTGGCTGTAATCACTCCTGTCCATACTGGCTGTGGTATAAGATAGACAAAAGAGCAAAATCAGCTGTCCTTGTTCTTGGCAAAAGTGATTTCCAAAATGCTATGGTATCTTGCCTGGTCTTGGCAGTGGGTTGTAGGTTTATTGCTGGTGTTGTGTAAAAATCTGTTCCCCATTAATTGTATTTCCCCTTATCAGTGTTTGGCAGTAATGCATTGGTAACACAGTGTTAAGTGGAGAGAATGCTGTGAAACATTTTAGCTTGGGAACGTGTTAGTAAGGGCTGGAGGTATGGGGAGGCAGTCAGACTCTACCGAAAGAGGAAAAAATGTGACACCTGATAGCTCCAAAGTTGTCTAATTTAAATGTTTTGTTAGCTGGCTTGCTAATGTAAGCAAAGGACTGGACCTCTGAAGTGCTCCTGTGTGTAGCTTCCAGGGCTAACATTAAGCTAGCTGATTAGGCTGTCTGCTTGTTAAACCATATTGTCTCATTTTCTATTTCGACACGTGTTAGATATGGAATATGTGACATGTCAGTTTGGCTTTGGAGCAAATACAGAAAATTACCCCTTCGCCACTCGGGAAACACTGTCTGTCCATGGAGACACAAAGTGGGAATTTTTGCACTATAAAGACTAACTTTAGAGGACACTAACTTGACTCAGCTAACTGCTGAAGCCTCATATTAGCTTCCATTGAACTTTAGAATGTATTTTTGCACCGAACAAGCACTTTAGATATTGTCCCCCATCTCTCTCCGTTCGCATCAGGGAGAGATCACTTCAAGGCCAGAATGGGCAGAAGGAATAATTACAGCACTCAAAAACTCTTTCAATGTAGATATGGCATATAAGTGATGTATTGAAGAACTGAAACCAACCTGACAACACAAAAAGCATACAGCTGTCATTTCATTAGGGATTCTGCGATGTATTGGATGCATGACTGCTTCGTCAAGAGCAGGGCAAGTTTAAAGTTCAGCATGTCATTATTTTACCATGTTAGATATAAGGTATGATAGCACATAACACACTACTGTACACTCAGTGTTTGCCCTGTGGTTTCATGGCAGTTGGGGTGTTATATCCACATCCATACCTGGCTCCAGTTTTAGTTTTAGTAAAGTTTTTGGCATCATCTTATCTATCTATAATACTTTATTACTCTAAAACATTAGTTTGAGTTTTTAGAACAAAATGCATTTAGTCCTAAAGTTCAACTCAGATTTTCTCTCGTCAGGTGTGGTAGTATTCATGCCACCTCTCAGTGAATACATAGGAAACACTGGGTAACACCACATGCTGGTGAGGAAATTCTGTATGAACTCATTTAGACAGCTGCCATGACTGTCTCAGCTTTCCCCACTTGAGTCATTCATTCTGGTTCTGTTTCTTTCTTAGTTTATTTGCCTTGAGTTTCTGTCATTCATTATTGCCAAATGAAAGGTATAGTGATGACATCTTCAATAAAAGTGTGACTCTTGAAATCCTCTGTGTTCGTTTGCTGTGTTTATTCATCAGTAACTATTTTGGTTGTCAGATGCAACCATGGTGTCTATCAGAAGTTCTTGTATCAATCAAGCACATATATAATGATGAAGTTGGTTATACGCTTTACATATTAATGATAATTCATCAAAAAATAATTATAGATGCTTAACAAATTACTGCATCATTGATGAACTAACTACCTAAACATCATATTTTGTTTCCATGATGGAGACTAAAACTTTACTAAAAAGAGCACTGTTCTCTTCTTATTGTGTTCAATTCTAGCATCTGTTAGAGGAATATTAATTTAAACCTGATCTTCATCTCCTGGCTACAACAAGCTCAAACAATCTGAGAGCAGGGCAGCCAGTATGTAGCCTGAGAGGTGAAACCCAGGGCAAAAAAGTACACAAATCTCTCACTGCAGCTCTTTTGCTGTGAGCACATGCCAACAACTGAACAGTAAGATGATACTGTGCTGTATTATAGTGAGTAAATCAAACTGAAACTGGAAAAATGGACATGACAACCTTAGATTTATGGTGATTAAATAGGTGGCTTTAATGTCAACTGAACAAAATAAACTCTGGCACAGACATTTTTTATTGTCTAAGTAATAGATTTACACATTTTCAAACACATATTACTGCTGTGACATGCACTTCTTTGCAGAAAACGTACCACAAACATGAATACTTTGAATATAAATACACAAAGATGAATTCTGATTTGTGCTGTAAAGCAATCCAGCAACTCAAACTTAATGCTGCAGTGATTTATGGATGTTAATTACATTGTGTAGTTCATCTTAGCTTTGATTTTACAGCTTCACTTTTGGCTAGTAGACTGACTGTATTAAGGTAATCTGACAAGATTAATTGTTAGGAAAACAATCCCACCTGCCACCTAAAGAAATAAAGAAGCTTTGACAGATGCAGGCAGCAGCAGAGGCTGAGCAGCGGGCTGATAAAGGGGTCAGTGTGATCAGTCAGACAGCTTGACCCTCGTCCTTCACTCCTCATCTGTACCTGACACACACAAACACAATACACACATACATACTCTCATTAGTGTGGTGTTATATTACGCAGTTTTAGTTTCACACTGACTGAAGGTGTGCTGGGCTAAAAGGCAAAATGTTGAAGGCAGAAATGCTTGTGTTGAGTTAAACTTGACCAACTTCACATATTAAAATAAATTATCTCAAGAGGATTTGCGGTTAAATAAAGGTCATATGAATAAAAAATAAAATACTTTACTTTCCATAAAGAGACACAAAAACAACTGAATTACAAGTTCAAGTAAAACAACCATAAACAAACAACCATAGAAAACAAAAAAAATGAGCATAGTATATTTTGTATACCAGTATGCCTGATCATTATTAGACCTTAATAAAGTTTCTTTTGTCATTTTATTTCATGAACTATTTTAAATAAAAAGTGAAATTCTCAAAGTCCACTTATTGTTCTGTAGTTTTTAACCATATCATATGTTTTCACTGGCAGATAAAGTTTGGTCAGTTGTTATGGAAATAAATATGTTCAAACTGTCCATTATTCTGAGGACCTCTAGCATTTCCATAGACAAAACAAAACATCTGCTCATGATTGCTTGAGTTGAGATTGTTTTGTTAAATATTCAAGTACTTTTCTCTCCTCTTGAGGTGCTGGGCCCTGAAGTTAACAGCTGGTTTACAGCGGTGTAATAGTTTGTATTGTTAGTATGGGTATGAGTCCAAATCACTGCAGACGATGATGAATCTTTGCATGTAATACACTTAATACTGTGTCTACTACAGTTTTTACATCTTCAATAAAACACACTAAAATGTACTTATATGCAGAAAATATGAGATTTTAAGTGTTTATTAATGTACAGTATTTGTCAGCAATTATAACTTCTCATACGAAGACATTTTATATTATACCAACTGTGTTTATTATACCAACTGTGTTTTACTATATTCATACATAGTCATGCATACAGTAGCCTCCAGTTATGGGTGTTAACACAAGGAGTTATAGTTGTTGACAAATACATTAATAAACACATATATCTGCTAACAACTACATTATAGTGTGTAATAAACCATTTATTAAACTGTTTGTATACTGCTTATAAATGCTAAATAGCAGCAAATAGCAAAGGTGAATAAAGTAATGGTGGAGTTAAAGTAACCTGTGGACTAATTCTGTCCTGTAGGTACAATAACAGTGGTACCATTGTATTCAATGATAAATTAATGTTGGCTGCCTGTCAGTGCCAATGATACAAGTACAATCATTAATGTCATTAATCATGATGCTGTTAGCAGCATGCTAAAGGACACATCCTGTACACACACGCACACACACACGTACACACACACACACACACACACACTGTGGTAAAAAAATAAGATGACATCAGTGCCAATATAAACTAGCACAAGCTGATATCCAGCATGACTCTGTGGAAGACATCAGAGCTGAGATTCAATTCACAGGATCACACAGGATTAATGTCACACAGACACACACACACACACACACACAAAGTCACAAAATGTTGTGTTGTGATGACTGTCAGAGCTAGCTGTTAACACCAATCAGTAACAAAGGTTTATTCGCATCATCATTACACGGTTATCCACATGCTCTTCATCTGACACACTGTAGACAACACATGGTACAAACATCTGAATGTTGTTTATTAGTATAAAAATGTGAAAGCATCAGCAGTTATTCAAAACAAAACAACAGAGCAAGATATTCTAGTCTGTAAATAAGGAAGTGTGTCTCACCTTTTCTACTATATGCCACTGAAACACACTCAACTAGTCTGCAATATGACATAACATGTTTTGTAAACTCCATTAAATGGTTATGGATGCATATTAATCACTTTGTTGATCAAACCTGTATCACACCCATTGACAATATATAAATATTTATATATATTTATATTTATATACAGTCAGTGATCACACCTCAGACCCCATTTAATAAAGATGTAAAAAGATTTTTTGATGTCAATTTGATGTTTTTGCATTTAGTTTAGGGAAGGTAAGGTATATCGTGTTATTGGGCTAACATCTAGGCATATTATATTATATATAAAATGATTACATTTTCTTTCATTTTTCTGAATAATAACACTGTACTTCTATACATAGAGTACTATACAATACTCCCAGAGCCCAAAAAGCATATCATGTAACTGTTATATACTGTACAGTTTTCACTATCATCTGGTCTGCATTGCTGGATATGTACACAGGATATTCTGCCACTCTTGAGTCATTATGAACCAGGTTGATCTACCAGCAGAGGGAGCCACAGGAGAGCAGTTCTGTAAATACATGTACCCAGATCACTCTCAATATTATGTGTTGTACAATCACATATGACAACATTTTTCAAATTCTTCAATATACTGTACATGTTAACTATTTAAGGATTTTCATATGGTGTTGTACATATAATATTTTCATATAATGTATATGTATTATTTGTGAAGACAGCGTGAAGTGAATTATGATGTAGGTTGTATGAAAGTCCATGTGTGTGTTTTCATATTTTTTTCTGCAGTGAAAACTGGCTGCCATTAAAATTCATTGTAACTAACTGAATTCAAGCTGACCATAGCAACAGTTCCTTCCCAAGGATGAACTTTTTAGTGACACCTTTCAGGCCTACAGGGGGGTGAATGTTTGCTACTTAAATGATACATTTTTTAATTAGTGTATTAATTTTAAGCTGCTTCCAGAACAACTCAAACAAGCTGCCAGACAGCAGTATTTTATCACCATACTAAGTTGCAAGCAATATGCATCTAGCAGACACAAAGCAACACAAGCTTTTATGTGGAGTTGTGTTTCTGACAACATGACAAATGGGCGGCTGTGGAGGTAGGAGGAGGTAGAACGGGTCGTCCACTAATCAGAAGGCTGGTGGTTCGATCCCCGACTCCTCCTGTCCGCATGTGTCTTTGGACAAGATACTGAACCCCATACTGCTCCCAATGGTTGTGCCAGCACCTTGCATGATAGCTTGCCGCCAGCTGTGTGTGAATGTGTGTGTGAATGTGTGAATGAGCAGCAGAAACATTGTAAAGCACTTTGGATAAAAGCTCTATGTAAATGCAACCATTTATAAATGTAAGCGCAATATTCACTCTCCATTTAGCTCTAGTTTGGTCTCCACAAACTCCTGAGAAAAACATCTGTCTCTTCAGCTGCTAAATGCTCCTCTATGTTCACCAGCTAGTTGCTAACGGAGTCTGTTTGTTATTTGGTGCTGGGCAGGAAGAGTACAGTGGTTTTATCAGAGCTTTACCACTGAAAACAGGCTGAACTATACAGTTTAGTGTTACATAATATCAAAACAATTAGCTAAAAGAGACTAAAAAGCTCAGTAGAGAATATTTATTTCAAATATTTATTAGTGGATATGCAGGCTTTGACAGGCCAAGCCACAAAATATATTAAAAATGATTCAGAAATTGAGATTTATGAAGGTATAGCTTAATGTCTTCTCTTCATAGTCTCAACCAGGCCACACACATTTGTGTATGTTTAATAGTAAAATACAATGCATATGTGTGGAGATTTTTTGGGGTTATATATACATTTCAAATATGCTTTTATATAACATTTTAATGTTCCACTTTTTCTGGCTTACTATTGTTGATATTTTGATGTTTTACCTTTGTACTTCTACTCTTTGAAATGTACCGTCTTGAAGTGTTAATTGCTTTGAGATTTTTATTACCCTGGGCAGGTTGGATGGTTGACCTCATATAGCCTGTCAGCCTACTGGGATATATATATTTACTTATATATGTATACATTTATATTAATGGGGCTAACCACTTTTAAACATTTTAACCCTTTGATCTGACTTGGATCGAAACATTTATTTGAATACATCGTGTGGCTCGGAGTCAGTGTGCATGCGTTGCTTCTTTCAATGATACTGCCTTTTAATTGCCTTTAAATAACGTCTACAATAAACTCATCCAGCTAACTAGTTCTCCATTTCTGAGGAATGGTGCCCTGATGTGGATTTCAGATGTTCACTTTGATAAATGCAGAGAGGGGTCAATCAGTGAGCTAACATCCAGCCTTGTTCTCAGAGTGCTGTTCATTTCAAGCAAGTCTATGTATGCCGTTAGTCATTAGTTCAGCAGACGGACACAGCAGGCTCAGGCATTAGTTAGTCCAGCTAGCAGAGAGTGCAGCAGGCTTTATGTTTTTTCCGGATCTTTTTGATACCTGGTCCCATCCGTCTCTCTGTCCACCAGTCTCCGACTCCCTCCAGGCGTCCCATGTTCCCATTGGCTGAACTGCCTGTTGGATGACTATGGACACCCTGCTGGCTGTGGTTTTTCTTCTCTGTCATGCTGTTGTTGTCAGCATTTTCTTCGTTGTCCTCAATGATGACCAGCTCGGCCTTGAGGGAGCCCTCGAACCCCTGAACCTGCCCACTGTCGTCCTCGGCTGTCTGGAAGCCCATGAAGACAGCTGTGATTGGTTCAGTGGTTTCCATGGAGTTGAGGATGGTGTAAGGGGTGTCGTCTCTGTAGAGGGGGGATGGGATTCTGTCAGAGTGGGTGGGGCCACTGTACAGAGCAGTGGATTGGTTGTCTGCATTGTGGCTGTGTGAGTGATGGGAGGGTGGGCTGTAGCAATAAAGTTCTTCTTCATCCACACTTATGTAATCACTAAGAGGAATATAATTGGCGGGAGTGTAGCAGAGCTGCGGTTGGTAAGTGGACAGTACTTCATGGTCATGTGATCTGGGAGGAGGGCAGCCATTGGCTCTGCCTCCATTTAAGCTACTATTGCTTCTGATGATGCTGTTGGTTGCGTGGTTATTATCATGCTGATCTTCCTGAATACTATAATAGTTTGTCGCCTGGTATGAACTGTAGTGACGATCTTTCTGGTGGCCAGAGTGATGTCCCACCCCCTTGTGGTTTCCAAGGCGATGACCCTCCCCCAGATTACATTGGTTATTTCTCTCTTCCTGCCGATTGTAATGACTTTCCTGGTGACCATAGCAATGCTCGTCCAGTGGTTTTCTCTGCCAGTTTTCCCTACAGCTAAAGTCTTTCTGGACTATGTTGTTTCTGAGGAGGTGGTTACTATAATGTCCTCCCTGGTTTCTAAGGTCACGCCCCTCCCCATGTTCTCTTTCATCTTGGCAGCTAAAAAAGCAATGTCCCTCCCTTCTGCTGTAATTTTGGTGGTAATTCTGTTGCTTTCCTTGGTGATGCTCTGTAGCACTTTTCAGCAACTGTTCCACTTCGTTGGCTGAGAGCTCAGATGCAGAACTCTGGTCATGTGACCCCTAGAAGTAGAAAAACAGAGGAGTCACTCTTAGGAGAACACAAGGACAAGTCAATAGCAAAAGCAAAATTACTGACACTTACAGTAAAACATATGTTACTGACATTACTGATAAAACTAACTGCATTAAAAGTAATGGCAATACCTGTTGGGAATGCAGAGCATAAACACACTTTCTGCCATCATCATAAACCTTGAGCCCAGCGTGTTGGTTTAGCTCCTCAGGGGGGACCGATGCAGTAGACAATACTGTGCTCTCCCCGGTCAACAGGTTTTTAGTCACATTGATCTCCATGGCAAACAGAGCTGAGACAGACAAGGAAGACAGATAGCTTCTATGTTAAAGTTAGTGTATGCTTTTCAGATCTCATAGTTAAATTGGTCTAGGACAAATTTATTATCCAAAGGATGTTATTGAGTTTACCAACACTATATTACCCAAATTATAAGGAAGCTCTTACACCACATTTTGGTCTCCTGGGCAGCCTATCTGTCTCCCCCTATCTCATTTCAACCATCACCAGATAATGATAATGATCATCCCCTCTCTTTACCTGAATGCTGACAACATTATGATCACAGGTTTTATGAAACAACTACAAAGGCGATGAACAACGTTTAGCAAAAGGTACTATGTACACTTTGTTCAAATTTGAGGTTCAAAACCAGTTATGTTCAAATTCTGACAATCCATAGTGAGCACTGACATTCAACAACACACTGCTTGGGTTCAGACTGTGGAGACCATAGTTCCTTATCACACCCCCCCATGTATCCCACAGTCATAATAAAGAAAATCCTCTTAATTAGAGGCAAAAACTCCAACTATACAGAGGCCAGTCAGGGCCATGAATGTCCTCACCTATCTTACTTCTCTTCCTGTGGACAGCTCCTGA